>CM061532.1:91615612-92215612 GCA_030545055.2 Neoaliturus tenellus | reverse complement strand
GAGGTACAACTTTGATAACTACCGTAAATGTTCAATATGTAAGAACATATTTATTTCTTTAGTAATGTACAATAATTATATATTGTGTTGACTACCAGTACAATAATTAAAAGAAAGGGCCACCAGGTTATTATAAACCCAAATAATACATTGTGGCAAAGTGCATTTATTTATTAAAAGACTATTAATTTACGTGTTTGCATGGTTTTTGTTTATACGCTCTACCGCACAATATAAAAGGCATTAGTTATCAAATATTCTCAAAGATATTTCCAAAATAGTTTGTTATCATTGATAGGTCTAATTTCATCAGGGAGATTATTAAATGGTTTAGCTCCCGCATAACATGGTAATTTATGGTAAATTTTAAGTCTGTGAAAATCAGATCTAAATCAATTCTTATTATTTCATGCATCATAGTTATGAAAATTTGTGCCAAATTTCGAATCACATTTTGTTAGAAAATGATTAATTGTTTGATAAATATACAGACTAGCTAGTGTTAAAATGTTTAAACCACGAAAAGCTGATCTGCACGATTCTCTTCTGCCTATCTTTGCTAATATTCATAAAGATTTCCTTTGAAGATTAAATACTCTTGAAAATTTACAATCTGCACAAGCCCCCATAAAGCTAATAAATTAATAATTATTAAAATTAAAATTAATTTAATTTTGATGTCAAATAAAACTATTTTAACCTTAAATCTAATTAAGAGTTACACTTATGACATACCTCGTATTTACATGTATTTTGGGTTGCTATTACTATTACAGGACGGAGAATTAAAAATTAAATTAAGTATAACAATTAAGTTAATAGAGAATCACAAAGTAATAACTGGTTTGGTGTTACCTGGAGGGGTGGAAAAGGTTCAGGCGTTCGCGACGGGGGACGCTCGACTTTAAACGAACCAATATGTATATGTATCGTATGGCTATCATAGCCAGCTACCATCTTAAATAATAATAAAATAAATAAAATATGTTCTGCAGTTCAAAGCACCTGCGTCAGTACATTTAATAGTGGCCCGGGATCGGGCCGTTAGGATTTGGTCTGACAGTTGGCATAGCTGAGAGATCACTTGCGTAATAGTTCAGCTGCCAAAATTTGTTGTTCGTTTAGCACAACCCGGGGAGTACGTGCAGCTTTAATGGAATGCTGCGGACGCGAACAACATCACCCCCAAACGAACCAATCACAACGAAGCATCCAGGTAAACCGCGAGGTAAGCATCCATGTAAATCAAACGATTTTGATTTTTAAAAGCATCGCTGTAAACCTCCTGGATGGCATCGCGAGTCACCTCCACCGCGACTTACTCGTTATGCAAGGCCTCGTTAACTACAATGTGTTTGATTTACATGGATGTCGACGGCGACCGCGACCGCGACCTACACCTCCACCGCGACCCACTCGTTCTGTTCGTACCCTAAGAAATAAAGAAAAAATTGTCATTACTGATAATTATACTGTAATTGAGCACTGAATTAATTTAATTATCAAGTAAAAAAAATCAATATTTCAAAAATTGTAATATTTATAAAGAGTTTAAAAGTCCCAAAAAAATTAAAATTAAAAACTGCCTGCCCGGCCCGGGCCCTCTCCAAGCTCCATGCCCCATGTTTCAGACTTGGCTGACATACCCTCTCAACAGCTCTCATTGCCCACATTTCTTGTCTACACTGTGACATTATTTAAGTAGGCCTACTTACAATTCTTACAAATGTACATTAATAAATTCCAGTTCTTAGTAATTTACATGGGGACATAAGTGTTTTCTGAAAAAAAAATTAAATTTGCCTAATAAAACAAGATTTTTGGACACATCTAAATAAGGCTTCTTGTGAGGTCTGAAAGCTAGAAACAACTTTTACCTAAATGATTGCTCTTGATACCTGACCTAAGATGAAGAGCTACTTCATATATCCATAAATTTGTTCCATAATAAAAGTGATAAAATAAAGTGCTTATATGTAGATTTTACGCTTCCTTCCCCCCAATGCACCAGGGATTGAGTTGGACCTATTAATTAGTTTGCATTAGAAATTACCACTCAAATACTGGTCAATGATGTATCGTGAATATTTTTGTTCCAGGCTTGTTAGTGGAACTTTTCTCCGAAGCAGAGAATAGACAAAGGTTCTACGAGCTGTCCTGTCGTGCTGGCGTAGAAGGCAAACCTTGTCGCTTCATGGATCGCCATCTGCACAATCAGTCTCGGTGTGTACAGAAGTACTCATACACGTACGCGATTGTGCGTGAGCCGACGCCGTCCGCACACACCGTCCCCAGACCACACCACTTCCCCTCGTTCCCCTCCGGTGGGTCCAACTGGATGCTGGATTACATCCGAGTGCGGAGTGGCTGTAGCTGTGAAGTCTCCCCGCGAGTCAAACGGAGACGGGCCAAGAACAAACGAGCCAAGAATAAACGGACTGAGATTAGTGAGGAGGAATGAAGTGCAGGACTTTTTGTAAGCCTGTTCCTGTCGTTATCAGCTTTAATGTTTTCTTATTCTAAATGAATTTTTCTATTGTGAAAGTTCTTATATGAATCTAGTTCTTCAATAGACTGTCAGAAATCAAATTTAGAAGTACTAGAAGGTGCCGAGTTAAAAGGAATTTCACATGAATGTTTTACATTTCCTATGAGGCCACTAACTGTAATCAAAACATGATCTATTTTGACTGATGTAACTTTTACCTTTTAAAATGATTGGGTTAAATTACTACACAATTTTTTGTGACTTTTATCTCATAAATAAACCTTAGTCATTCTTCGATTGCTCTTAAGATATATAAAACCATTGGTAACAATCGTAACGATAATATTGCTAAAGGTAAGCCTTTTTTATAAATCTACTTTCAAGGTTTTGGATATAATTTTTTTATTAAAACCCTATGGCTTATTCGATTTTTTTCAATATAAAGTAAATGAAATGTCAAATAAACCTACAGTCCGCCATAAGAGGTGAGTTAACCTACAGTCCTGCTCTCACACCTACAGCCAGCATTTAATTTGGGAAGGATTCATCTTTCACTTGTTTACAACCACGGGATGAAATATTTTGCAAAACAACTCAAACTAAACTCAAATTAAAATTGATGTTAAGCCACCTTCATTTTTAATTACTGTAACACAAGTTTGAACTAAAAATCGTGTCATTTTTTTGTTTAATTTTAAAAATTAAATTTATATCAGTTTTAGTGTGTACCATAGTTTCTAAAAATAATTAGCACTATTTGTTGATAACAATTGTACAGATCACACCTAGAACTAAATAAAAAACATTCTTAAGTGAACTAAATCATAATTTAGGTGGGGATTTTCAACTTTCTATTAAGATAACTGTCACTTAATGTACAAAGGTCGAAAACGTTTTTTTATAGTTGTCCACAGCCATCTCTTAAATCAAATGGCATAAATGTTACATTAAAATTTTTTGAAATGTATGATCACTAAAAGGAATAAATGCTCATTTAAATAGAGTTAACAAACACAGGACCGCTTTCGCCATTAAACTTAAACATTTAGAGTCCCGCAATCCCGGAGTTCGATGACCTGGAATTTTGGGTCACTCGGTAATTCAGAAAGCCTGCCAGAGCAGAAATAATGCACTGGGTTTCAAGGTGCTAAGCATTATGGTATTGGCCAGAGTAGGACGTTGTGCTTTTAAGTTTGTTTTAACAAATGAGGTTTAAGTTTTCAGTTTTTGTATTATATACATTTTTACAATAAATAGCCAACACGTTTTTATAGGAATAACCTAAACTATTCACCTTTTTACCTAAATTTACTCCTTTCCCGATAAGCCGGAATTTTCACAAACCCTGACAATATTCGGACCACATTATTAGTACGGGTTAGGGGCTCTACTGTATAGTCAACTTAGGTTTAAATTCAAGTTTAAGCTTAAACTGACTTAGGGTAAGCACCTTTTTAAGATAGTCATTGTTCATTTGTTAGCATGTTATATATCTAGTCTAAAAGAGTCAATGTCAAATTTTATGGGTTGCTACTAAAAATTACATCAATATCTTTAACCAAAAACCGTGATAGAATTGACTATAGAAGTAGTAGAGTTCTACACAAAATAATCAATAGTAATAGTATGGCCAGTTTCATTTTGCATATCTGAGTTACGGTACACGTTTTCATTTATAATCATAATTTGATTTCGTCTACTTTTCTGCTGATTGTAGGCCTACTATAAAAATTTGAATTCGATTAAAATATTTACGCTTATTATTAATTTAGTTATAAAAATGTGCCATTTATTTCAGGAGAGAATTAATATGAAATAAATAGTAAAATAGTTCCACAACAGTGTTTATGAAATGCAAAATCCTTAAAAATTCAATCTCTAAAAATATTTTGCATTTAATCCAGCTAATTAAGACTTACAATTAAATAAGACAATTTAAGATATGATAGTAAAATAGATTAAACTGCTACTTTTTACTATATATGTTCAAACCAAAATTATTCTGTATATTCAAACTATGATTTTATCAAAAGAAAACTATTGTAAAAATTCTATATTGTATGTTTTTATGTAATTTTTTGTGTACAATGTATTTAAGAACAAAATTTTAATCTTAATTGTACATTTTTAAATATACAACTACTTATTATAAAGCTACCTCATTACAGTAGAACCTCGATAGTTTGACTATTTGTGGACTTAAAGAGTGTCGAACTATCGGGAGTATATGGGAAGTTTTTTTACAGGGAGCATAAAAATCATGTAGTCCAGGCAACGAAGACAAAATAGGGGAAAAAATTCATGTAGAAGCCAAATTTGGTACAGTTGTAGGGGAAGGTTTCTTAAACAACATACTAAAAGTACTGACACTTAGGGGTGAAGCTAAAATGATGGGATGGCCCACGTGGAGTCAGAAATAAATCTTTCGTCGATCAATGGGTTTATGTACATCAAATTAAAGCTAATAAGTAGTAGAATTTAATACCGCAAACCCCATCTCAAAAGGTTGCCTGAATCAAAAACGGCAGCCTGTCAAACTTTGAATATTTTAACCTAAACGCTTAAAAATGTAATAATTTTCGAAATACTTGACCTTTCGAGGTGCGGTTTGCGGCAAACGTTTGCTATTACAATTACCTTTGAAAACGCTTGAAAACCTTTGTCATAATCCTATCATATTACCCTTGAACCATCCTCTACATGAACGTCCCAAAGAGGAAGTTTAAAAAAAAGTTTCTTAGTCCATAGCCATGCTATACATAATTTTAAAGGTCTTAGTAAGGAGAGTACATAGCCGAAAACCAGACCTCAAAAGGTCAAATATGTCGGAAGTTATTGCATTTCAAAGTTTTAATAATATAATTATATTTCACATTTTCAATATCATAAGTTATATCTCCTTTACTATTAATCCTAGCAAAAAAGTGCAGAGGACTTTTTTTGTAGATAATTTTATGAACTTTAATTTTACTAAGAACAAAATTTTTGCTAGAGGCCATAGTTTTTTAGTTATTTACAAAAAACAAAAAAAGGGGACATTTAGAGCCCCCCCACCCCTTTAGCTCCACCCCCATGGGTCAGTACTTTTAGTATGTTGTTTAAGACACCTTCCCCTACAACTGTACCAAATTTGGCTTTTACATGAATTTTTCCCCTATTAGATTATTTTTTGTCTTCGTTGCCTGGACTAATGAGTTGAATTTAGAAAACACTAAATTTTAATGAGAACATGTCTTGATTGAACTACAATGTAGCAAAAATAAAAACCTTTCTCAACTTGGTTTTCATTTTCACTTTTGTCACTTCCCAACATGGACATTATCAGTCGTTACTGACATAAAAATGCACATAAATATTGGAGTAGTCAAGGACAGTGTTGAACTATAAGGAGTGTCGAACGGACGAGTGTGGAACTATCGAGGTTCTACTGTATTACTTTGTTTGTAATCTCTTTTTTGTTATCTAAACTGTTTTAGGTATTGTCAAAGACTTTGCCCCATATCACAACTGTTTAGCTGTAAATATGTTGCCTAAAATTTTCTTCAATTATATAGAAGTACAGCTGTGATATGAAAAAAAAAGGTTTTTGGAAGGTGTGATTTTACTGGTTTTAGAGCTTTGGTGGTGATAATAGTTAAAACTGAGGGGCAGAGATCTTTGATGAAAGCCATACAGTAGTAGTAAAACAATAGGTGATAAGTTATAGGTCATGTACACAGAAATAACCTCAAGTTTGTTGTTTGAAGTAAAAAAAAAAAAAAAAAAATTGGACTAAGCAATCAGCACCAGAAAACTAATAAATGTTATTGGTTAGATCAATTTCAAGACACTTATTTATCAATTTCATTATCTCTGTGTACCAAAATTAGTAAAACTGTATATTATATCACAATCAGTATTAAATATATTTATGGCAATACTTCTTTTTTAGTTGGTTCTTTATTTAGCTCTTATATTGTACAATGTGCCATCACTTATTTAATAGAAAATTTTAAACTAATAAAAATAGACTAATTTTTAATTCTTTAGTATTTTATTAATGTTATTAGAACATTTTAGTGAGTATAATATTTTTATATGTTACTTTTCTGTATGATTATTGTCTATTTAAGAATAGTTGCAGTCCTTTTCTGTTACCAAGTATTCTTTGTACATATTAGATTTAATCAACTATTTTTGGCGGAAAGTCATTGAAAGCCAAATGTAAATAAACTCATTATGTGAAACATAATGTCATTTTAAAACCAAGTTTGCCTATATAAGAAACTCATAATAGTAATTTTCACTACTAGTCTCGTAAGTGACTTATTGCGGGGAGAGATTGCATTTACGCGCAAGGCGAAGCCAAGCGTGGAAAAGGCTATCGAGCCCCCGCAATAGCACTTTTGAGATGGGAATTGAACATTATTTTTCATTACGATATCGAAAAACTTGTAAACAACATGAATATTTTTGTTTATTTAATTAAAATCAAGAAAAAACCGAACTCATAACACTGAGTTTCCGTGCTTATTTTGAGGTACATACGTTCGGAAACAAAGCGTCATGCAACAGCTGATCGGTCTGCACTGCAAAATCCCATAACAGTTACTTTCCGTGCACCACAAATGCACAGAAAGTTAACGTTATGTAATTTTGCCATACAGCAGCGGCAATAACCTATTTTCTTAGTTCATTTTACGTTTAGAAAGTGTACTTTCGTGTGTAGAGTAATGAAAAATTCTTTTCAATCACAGTATAAATTTATCAAATGAATTATTTAAACGTGAACTGAAATGTGTATAATTGCCTGAGTAAATTTCTTTTTAACTTTAAAGATCGTCTTGTATATTTTAATGTAAATGAATCTATATTGATAAAATATTTTGTTTACAATCTAGAATTTGGAAATATTGAATTTGAAGTAGTTTAAAATGCTGTTAATTTATATAAAAAAATCAAATTTCACAAGTTTGAGTTTGTTAAATTGACAATAATTACCATGAAAAAAGCTTATTTACTAAAATGCTTATTTAAAAAAGCTATTGCTATTCTGTTAATATCCATGTTCCATTCATTGCAGCATATTGTTTTATTTCCTTAAATCTTTCCGATTTTCTTACTCGGTTGCTTTTTTATTTGATTTTTATTTTATTATTTTTAATTTTATTTGATTTTTTCAAATCTGTAACTGTTTTTACTTTTCAATGAAGAACACTAAACTTGCTTTGTATTATTTGGTAAATAAATACTACATTAGAATTGGCTATTGTGATCTAAATCTGGGGTCTTTCTTATTTAAAATGTTGTTACCGCAATAAAACAGTTATATTCTTGGGATTCTTGTTGCAAACTTATTTAGGTTTGATGTTATATAGTCTATGCACCTCTGTCGACTATAGATTCCAAACTGAAGCATCCAGTGTATCTCATTACTTCGTACTTTGTACTCAATTAATTAATTGCATTTTCAATATTTAAAACTGTTTTATAATTTCAAATAAAAATTCACTACTTGTAAATATTTATTAGATCTACTAATTATTACCCATAACAAAATATTTCTAATAACACTTTATCTTCTTAATTCAATAAGATTTTCGTCTATTACATCCTTTTTTTCTCTCGACCTACTTATCCAATTTTTAAGATTGACCTCTTAAAGCTTATGATCTAAAGCTGATGCTCTAAAGCTTATGATCTAGCGTGTGTGCAAATGGTCTTAAAAAAGGTCATTTCATTTCAGGCTTCCCCACCCAAGCCTTTGATTTATTTTTAGAGGGCCCTTTAAGATGTTAAACAACTTTCATTTTAAGATTTCAAAAAAAAAAAAAAAAATGTGAATTGTAACTTAACCACTGATTATCTTCAGGTGAATTTTTAAGTCAGATTGTAAACAAAAGTAGATCGTCTGTCACTGCATAATCAACATAAATGTTGTTTAAATAGTATATTTCACCACTAGTCCGGAAAGTGACCCATTTCTGGGCGAGATAGTGTTTTACGCGCGAGGCGAAGCCGAGCGTAGAAAACACTATAGAGCCTGGAAATGGGCTTTCCGGACGAGTTGTGAACGATACTTTTCATCACGACGCAATTACTAATAAATGTGGAAGTTTTAAAGGAGGATTATTTTTGTAAATTCTTCGCCATTGGACAAAGTAAACAAAGCTGGAATTCAAAATTTAATTTGTTTTAAACCCAGCTGATTGTTGCTGTACGGAAAAGTTTGTTTACCTTGGACGAAAAGTAATGTTTACAAACATTACTTTTTTACAGGTCAGTAAAATCAGCTGACGATGACAGTTTGGGAAATGACTACTTTCCAAGGTCTCAGCTGTACGGCAAGTTGTCCCTTCCGTATACGGAGTGATGAAAAAATCATTTAAGTCTTTTGAATTATACTGTTGGTGAGTATTTCACAAACAGAAAGAAATACTGTATATTACAATTTGCACACACGCCCTTTAGAAGTTATTAATCCTTTAACACCCTTTGCAAGCAGTACCAATAACTTTAGAAATAAGAATTGATTGAGATAGAGTTTTGTGTGAAGGTGTAGGACCAGTTTTTATTTTATTATCTTAACAAACCCATTTGACTTTGAGGACAGGAATTCTTAGGCTCAAATATAAGGGTTTCAAAATTTTCACCGTTAAACTGCCACCGAGCAATTCAGGATTGAGAGACATAGCTTAGGTAATCCGCGTGTAAAAGATAATCTATATGGGCTTGAGAGTCCAAGTTGTATCGCAATTAAAATTATCTTAAGCATGAATAGAGCGAAATTTCATGCTTTTCATTTAGGGAATTGATATTAATAACATATTTAGGTTAACTATTACATTGTAAAATATACTAACCATCCCACATAACACATTAACATATTAATAGTTTCATCTTTTATTTCATCCTTATTTTTGTCCACGACTTAAGTTTATTAGTATATATTCAAGCTAACCATGACATTCCAACGAAAAAATGTAGGAACCACAATATTTAATAGATTGTTCCTTTTTGAGGTTTGTAATGTCTTCATTAAAACTAGCGCCGTGAGATAGAAATTCAACCAAACAAGACTTAAATTGTATATTTCATAACTAAAACATGGGTTGGTTGTCTGTTTTGCTAGTATGTGTTACAACATTAAAAGCTGTCTAATGATTTTATCAATTCAATTGGCTTCTTCCATAAGATTAACATTGAAACTTTGTAAAGCTATGGGGGCCGATCTGAACTATAATGGGATTCTACACAATGGGGAGATCTACACAACGGTATGCAAGGAGTTCCCCTACGATGCACACAAGCTGAGAAAAAAGGAGGAAAAGAAACATGCCTGCCTATAGAAGATCATATTTAAGACAAATATGAAACAATAGAATGATTTAATTGCATATTATATATTGAACTGATTGTCAGGAAGGTTACAGCAATGAGTACAAAAAAATAAAAAAAAGAACACATCTTATGGACGAAATGGTTAAGGAAGTTTTGGTCTTTTTAGTATTGGCTATTTAGTAGATAGAGTTGAATTGTTTTGTTGAATGTTTGTTTATTTTCGACTAAATCATCATATGTAAACTACTAACATTGGATAACCTCCATACGAGGAATATTTTTTTTCGGTTTTATCAATTTTCTGCTTTATTTCTAACAAAAAAGCAACAATAAACACCCGTTGATCCATAAAGACGACGAGCTTTTCATGTAAATGAAAGTTTGTAAAAACTAATAGTATATCAATCAGTGTTCTACTTCATTAACAAACTATCAAAATAGACTACAATATAAGTACAAGGAACGTCAGTGGCGCGAAGGGTAAGGGGACATGGGGGCACGAGGGAGACAAGGGGGAAATAGGGGAAAAGGCGGGGGGCACAGGAGGGTACGGATGTACAGGGAGGGACGGCAGAGATGGCGGCACGGGACCATGGAAAGGACAGGGGTTTAGGGGATATGGGGCACGATTAGTGTCGGTGGCACTGGAGACTGGGGGGCATTAGGGGCAGAATGGAGGCATGGGCAACATAATGGCACAGGGAGGAACGGCGAGCATAAGGACACAAAAGCATTTAGGGTACGGGGATGCGGGGGCATGAGGAGCACTCTGGGGAGGCATGGGGATGCACTGGGGCACGTGGTGGCGGGGGTGCGGGGGCACAAGGAGCACTAGGGGCGTCAGTGGCAAAAGCGTAGATGGCATGGGGGGCACGGTTGCCACGGGGAGCAACGTCGGGCAAGGTGGTACGGAAACATAGGGTGTACGGGGGCACGTGGTGGCGCGGGGGTGGGAAGGCACAATGTACACTAGGGGCGTTGGTGGCACGAGGCACGGGGGGCAGATGGACATGGGGGCCCTGGGGAGACTTGGGGGACATAGTGGGCATGGGGACCACGGAGAAGAACGGCAAGCATGTGGGCAGGGGAGTACCGTGGGTGTGAGGGCATAAAGGAGGAATGGGATTAGGAGGGCATGGGGATATAAGGTGCACGGGGAGGAAGGGTGGGCATGGGGCACGGGGGTATGGGAATGGGAGCACAATGAGGAGGGGTTGTAATTTGGGAGGAATGAGGAACATAGAGGGTACGGGGGCTACGGGGAAAAACTGCGGGCATGTAGGCACGGGAGAATGGGGGCACAAGGGCATTAGGGGGCAAGGGAGTTTGGGGGCATGGGGGATACAGGAAACACGGATCAGGAGAGGTGAACGGGAGCACGGGGAGGCATGGGGTCACGGCGAGTGTTGGGGAATGAGGGCATGAGGGGGCAAGGGAGTACGGGGGCATGGGGGTGCTCGGGCCCTGGGGGCATAGGGGGTACAGGAAACACGGGTCAGGAGAGGTGAACGGGAGGACGGGAAGGCATGGTGTCACGACAAGTTTTGGGGAATGGGGACAAAGGGGTCCAGGGGTTCAGGATGAAGGAGTGTACAGTATTAATCGACTTATGTTGTATTGAACTATTTTATTTATTTGAGTTAAAAACTCATGAACATGTTTAAGTTTAAAACTAATTTTACCACGTGCATTAGTGTAATAGTGCAATATTTTTCTTTTTCTCCACAAAATAGACTATTGTATTTTAATACAGAGGAAACTACAGTACACTCTCGTTCATCGGACTCGGCGACATCGGAACTGAAAATCTGGATATTATTAATTTTTTTTTCTTATGAAATAAATAATTTTGCCGTTTTAGCGCCTTCAATTTTTATTCGTTATATACGCACAGCATTGAAGTATCACATTTTGCATCAAACGTCATCAGGCGTTTTCCATAATCTGAACCCATCGATGTGATTTACAAGGCCGTGGAGTATTCGCACAAAAATAGAAAGAGGAAGGGGTAGGAAGTGAACATCCGGTTCGACCGTTTCCCAAACTGTCATTCAGTCTGTCTCGCGTCGCGACTGCAGTGACTGCACCTGTGTTACGTGGACGTCAGTTGACTGCTGAGTTGATGAGTGGAATATGAATATGGACTATGAGAATAAATATTTTGGATCTTTATTTCCTGCGTTGTTTTTATTCCTATCTGTTCATTGTTACCATGTTCAAAGTTTGAGTGCCTTTTTTTCATAAAACCTCTTGTGTTATTTCAAAAACAAGAGTGAATACAATCACGATAGTACACCGTATGGGCGGAAATGATGACTCACGACGGACTCCGCTTCATCGGTATTTTTTGACATCCGAACCGACCGTCCGCCACATTAGTTCCGATGAACGAGAGTGTACTGTATTGGTAAATTACTGATTTGATACCGATCAAAAAGTTTCGTCAACATTAGGAAATATTTTATTAGAAAATCCGACCATGTAAAATCACACTACACCTTGAGGAAATTACACTAAAACTGCAAGAAATGATAAATTAAACATACTTTTGGAGACAACATCACCATTTTGATTTTTAGGGGCCTTTGCCCCTGTACGCCACTAGTCAGTTGTAAAGTGAACTTTAAATAATTTTTCAATTTTTGTAAACATAAATGATTAAATAAAATATCTCCATTAGAATAACATTTGAAGTTTGAAAGGCCATATGACAAAGTACTAACAATCAAAGGACTTCATGACTTAAAATATCATTCTCCTTAAAAAAGCTTTTTTATGATACCAAATAAGCTTGGTAACTTATATATAAAGGGATGTTTTTATTAACGCTAAAATAAATAAGAAATAGTTGTATAACTGCAGCTTTCTCATTCTACGTTTAGGCCTCCGTTCCGCTAGCGCTACTATCTCTACTTGGTTTGGTCAATTTCAGTTTACAGCGCTCCTTGCAAATTTGTTTTTCACAAAAACAGTTTTTTCAAGAGTTGAGGACAAAGTCAAATTTATTTACCATAATCTAACCTCCACACAACCATACTAGATATTGCTCACTAATTTAAATTCAACCAAACTTTATGTTGATCTGGACCGAATTTGTTTAAAATACTTTATAAATGAAACATTGATTCTTTATATTTGCTAATATTTGTTACTGTAACAGCTGTCCAATGATTTAATCAATTACAGTAACTTCTTCCCATGGGATTAACACGTGACAAATCCCACAAATAACGTTCTGAAATTTGTCACGGGATAAGCAAAAACAAAACAAAAACAGTTTGCCGTGGATGATCGTGAACGTGACTATTGAAACTTTGTAAGTTTGTAAGGCGTAGCCCTGGAGGCCGATGTGAATTACAGGACACTACCTTTTTAACGTCCTTATGGGCGGATTTCTTATATAATACACACGAGCTGAGAAAAAAAGAAGGAAAAGAAACATGCATGCCTATTAAAATGTAGATTGTACCTCTTAACACGTTCGCGGCGGCGAGGTTTTTGCTCGAACCTCACCACCATCCTGAATGTAAAAATTGTAAAACCCACTGTAGCAGCAGCACTGTCCAGTAAAAACCCACGTGGTCCCGAAATACATTGTACTATTGAGCAGTGCTGTGCAAAGCTTCAGATTTCTAGCTCAGATCCTGGCTTAAAAATAAATCATATTGTAAAGCAGTGCAGCTTGGGAGCGATCGCACCCATCAGGATGGCATTAGGGTTCCGCGTGGTAGCGATCGCTCCCATGCCGCCGCGAACGTGTTAAAACATCAATTCCTCTACCACCCCGCCCAACCCCACAGTAAAAAATTCATGATGTAAAGGGTCAGAAGTATTATAATATGCCCAGTATAACAAATACATATTTTTCGAGTAGAATTTAACCGCTAAGTTTTTCCCTCCTAATAGGTTCCAAAATTTGAATAGAAATTAAAGATAACAAGCTGAAAAATTAAAAGTTAAAAAAAGTTGCTTGCACACTTAACACTAAAAATCACCAAAAAACTAACTTGATAACACACAAAAGTATTACACATAATAAATCAAATATCCTATACTACAATACGAGCAATGTCTGAAGGAAAGTGTGTTCCACAATCTCGAAATCTAGTGGGTGGATTTTGCTTAAACTTTGCATTTAAGAGTGCTTTGGCCCAAAATAGTAGTTTTCATCACTAGGAGCAAAAGTGGGTCTTTTTGGTGCATAATCGTGTTTTAAAAACGAGGCGCAGCCAAGTCATCTACGAGGCATTGTTTGCCTACTAATACTATTACGTTAATTAATAATCACAGTAATATTTGTATATCTTTAAAATAAAATGTTGATCCCAATTTATGTTTTTTTCGTTTTCAATTAAAATATAACATTTTCAATTATTTCTTTTAAAATGTGAGTTTAATTTTTTTCTCAGACTACTAATTAGGGGCCTATAATGAAATTTATTAACAGGAAAACAATAACATACGCACTCTTCGGCTGTATTTATAACGAGTGGGGAGGGATAGGTATGAGTTTGGGTGGTACGCCAAAAAATTGAAAAGTCTCAGGTGGTACGCGGGCACCAAAATGTTGGGAAACACTGAGATAAGGAATTCACTGAATTTATAGATCAGCTATGATAGGTATATATACACGTATATATGTATATATATATATATATATATATATATATATATATATATATATATATATATATATATATGTCTTAAAAAGTTTCACCAGACAGTAGTACAGAGAACTCTCAAGTGGTTCATGACAATTGAATCTCTTTTGAAGGGTTAAAAAAAACAATATCACACATTAGTAAAAAATCTTTTTATTTACAAGCGTAATTTATCAGTTTAGTATATTCTTTAACTATTATAAACTCCACAGTAATCAGCATAAAAAACAATTAACTATTCTAAATGTGATATAATAAACAACATAATTATGATAATTTTAACCAAAAAATATACAAATATAAAAATATGTTAGTTTGAGTAATTAAATTCAAACTTCAACCACAAAATGACCATCTTAGCATGTAAAAAATGTTATTTGAAATCTTACATGTTGAATCTTTATTTATTTCAATTAAATGTTCCAAGTTATATAGGAAACAACTTTTTGTTTAAGAATTTCACTTTGTGTTTCACTTTGTGTTTAACTTTGTGTTTACCAAATAACTTAACCATGTTGAATTACAGTAGACTCCCTCTTAACCGGTCTCCGCTTTAACCGGCCTACCCTGACACAAAAACAACATCTTTTTAACCGGTCATTTTTTATCTCATCGTCGCTTTAACTGGCCGTATTTCGCTGGAAACATAGTTTTCTTATCTTCTGTATCATTCAATTCAACGTTATATCATATTGACGTTCTCAAAACAATTAAAATTAACTGTCCTGAATGGAAGTAAATGCCAACGGAAATTAATGCATTTAGACCTATTATCCAGTAGACCACAATAAATAAAGGAATTATCATTAGTAGGTTGGTTGTGGATTTCACGTGTGTTGGATGTTACCGGTAATCATATACTGTGAGGTATTTAAAGATTTTTTTCGGGTAATAATTGTATTTAAGCCTTATAAAATTGTAGATTGGCAAATTTAAATGTTTATCGGTTTAACCGGCCAATTCATTATCCGGCCGTGGCCTGGTCCCGAGGTGGCCGGTTAAGAGGGAGTCTACCGTATATGGTACGAACAATAATTTACTGATTGAAAATGCTAAAAACATTTATCAAATTATAATAAAATTTAAAAATGAATATTTTGCCAAGATTTATTTAGTCAACAAATTACTTTCAGTACAATACTTATGATTTAAAAATGAATGAGAGCATCCAATTGGCTGTATGAATAAAAGCTAACTTAAGTGTTGGATAAATAATTGCCTTTAATATGACAAAAGAGTTTTTTCTTTAGTCCAAGTCGTTAATTGATTCATTCATACAGCACCATTTATGTTTCACGTTATACATAAACTTAGTCGCTTCAGTAACGTAACGATAATTTTCAAAAACTATAATCCCAGATGAACATGGTTACCGGTTATAATGATATTATACCTCCAAAGTAGGTTATTAAATAAGAAAACATATAAACATTATTTTCAAGACGTTATTCATAAATTCTTAGTTTAATTTTGCATGATATAGCCAACCGACTCACTTTAAAAATGGTTCAGATACCTAAACTGTAAAGTGATCTTATTGCAGTTTCAGTCTGCAGGGGATCTTCATCAAGTGTCAAGATTTCTCATTCAATCGAATTCGTTGTCATTACAAATCAGAGAACATAAGACTTATAAATTCGTGTTGTCATGTACGAGTGTTACATTCTCTGATTTTTAATGACTTCACGAGTTTGTTGAATTAAATCTTGACAACCTGACACCTGATGAAAATCCTCTGCAGATTGAAACCGTGGCAAGGTTCAACAATGATGGTTTCTGGATGGATGATTTTGATGGATCACTGGTTTCAAACCATATATTCATTTTATTTTGAGATTTAGTTATTAACCATTCCATTATTTAAACTAACCAAGAGAACTTCATTGAATTCATATTACACAACTTACAAAAAATATTTTGAAGTTATTTTTTCAACATTTTCTTAGGTATATCCAATTTAGATGGCTTGTAGGTGAGAAGGAAAATTTTTAATATGGACGTGAATATTTCCTTTGGGCCTTTGCGTGGAATGATTTTGGGTCACTACTAGTCGATACCACTGATAAAAGTTGATTTTATGATGTAACTTTGTTTTCAATAGTTTGTACCAACTAGACTATACTTATTTAAATGAATGAAAAATACTTGAAAAATCTACTTGCTGATAAATAATGCAATACATGAAGTATCAAAAGAGAAATTAGGAGAAATTGTAAATCTTAAAATATGAGTTGGTTTTGGGAGAGGAAAGAGAAAATGGAAGTATTTATTAAACAATGAGACCAAAGTGCCTCAACAAGAAAACCACATAAAGGTAGCACAAAAAGAATGGTTGGATTTGACTTGCGTGATGGTAGTGATGACGAGGGATGAGGCGTGACATCCACCAACCTGCAGTACATCAGCCATTTTTCCCAGTTTGCTGTGAGATGGCGCAGTAGACAGTAGATTAAAGTATTTTCGCTGTCGAGCAAGTATTTTTTTCAAATGACTTTTTCATTAGTTTTTATTAGTTAGTAGCATAAAAAGCGACTGTTTTGGCGGTACTTTAATGCTACCCGTAATGGACCAATCCCTGACTGCAGATCGATAATGCGATGGGTCATTCATTTTGGACCACAGTATCGCAACAGTGCTCCTAAGTCTCTGATGCTACGGTCAACGGTCAACGAGGCAGCGTGCTTCAACTTTAGGAGTGAAAACTGTATAAAAGACAGTACAAATATTTTTACTTTTAACAATTATATTTTAACTTTATAAAAAGTTATGTTGATGTGACTATTCTTTTTGTGCAACCCATTATTTTGATTTTTAAACATAGGGTTTGTTTATGTTACAGATGGTAAATCTCGCATAGTAAATTACTTCATTTGAATTTTTTTCAAAACAAGAAAAGAAATCATTTTAATAGTTTAATACATACAATCAATGTAATTGCCTAATAGGGCTACCTTATATTGTTTGATAACTAGGAGAGATCACTCATTTTTTCACAAAAAGCCATCAATCAAGGAATGACATTAAAGCCAACATTTAATTTTTTTTTGTTTTGTCCCATACTTCCTTGATTAATATTTACTATACACCACTCTTCAACAATCCCCATTAATGTGATCCTTACCTTTATGAATTTTTATTGATAAAGTATGTTGCCGTGCTCCATCTAAAATTCATAAGTAAACTCTCTAAAAAAATATATATAAAAAAATTTCAACACTTTCACTGCAACAACAATGATTTATCTTGTAAATTCAATTTAGTTTCTGTTGTTGGCTCACGAGTACATTAGCACTAAACAATTTAAAAAGTTCTATCAAAGTATTATTACGGTATACTCAATGTACACAATCAAAGAACAATCAAACCTTCCAAACTAACCGGTTGGACGGTTTCTGAAGGTTTTTTAAGTCCTCTTTCAAAGAGTATTAAGTATTTATTAATAATCATTTAGGCAATGAATTAAAGCATAAAAAACCCACATACATGGTGAACTGGTTTAAACGGTAAGCTATTCTTGTCCGTTTTAGGCAAGATATGTAAATGAGCAAATAAGACCATCAGCTAAATAAGTGTTTTTACACAACCATGAAATGGGATACACAACCCTCAAATAAAAATAACAGTTTATGATTTTCTTGTTCAAAAAGTATAATCGAAAATTATTTATATTTCAGATTGTGTTTGACTATATATTACAAACAAACTTAATGTAAAATATATAAAATAGATTAAACTATACAGTTATTATACATCTAGGACTAAAAATAAGGCTATAGAAACAACGAGGAAATTAGTCATCGAGAATGATACAGTCGTCCTCTGTGGAGGTTACCGTGTTGGGTTTAGAAACTGAAGTCGTTAAAGTTATTGGTGTAATTCTCTTCTTCACTTTTTCTTCCACTTTTACAGTTCCTTGTTTTTGGATGTTTTCACTTCCTTCGCTCTTCGCTGACTTTGTAACGAAGTTCATGATGGATGTTGAGGCATTCTGCTTGGGAGATTCTTTAGGATCTACAGTGATGAGAGGGACTCTTTTTTTTACAACTGGGCTTTGTGTGCTGAGCTTAACAGTTGGTGTTTTGACACTGCTCTTAAGTGGAGTTTTTAAGTTCTGCGTTGGAGTTAAAGGTGTTGTTTTAGAAGCATCCTTGGGCACTTCCTTACTTGCAACCGGTGACTCTCTGAAATTTTATTATTCATAAAAATTACTATTTAAAACTTCATATATTAAGTAGAAATAGTTATTAATTAAATTTATACTTAAATAAAAACGATTGGCAAAATTTAACATATATGAAAAATTTGAAATCAATGTGCAATTTTTAAAACATTTTTCACATTTATATAGGCCTAATTTTGGTAATCTCTTATATTTTTACACCGGTATAGCCTAAATTGACCTCAACAAAACCCAAAGTTTTTATTAATGAAAACATCAGAGATAAAACAATAACAAATTGTTCTTACTTTCTTCGATTATGTGTTCAAGCAAGTACTAATTGAATTAAATCTAATTGCCCTCTCATACTTATAAGTTATTAAGTTAACTGACCTATAAGTGACTAATTACTTGTCAAAATATCATCGACACAATTATTTTAACCCACAAAAATTGAAATAATTAAAGTGAGAAATTCTGATGCTAGATTAAATATTTGCCCATTAAATTTTTTGAAATTAGGTAAAAAACAAACCTTAAATATAGCCAAAACTTTAAATATTGACATAAATTACAATTTAGAAAATAACCCCGAAATTAGCACTTGAATATTCAGACCAACATTTCACGAGGTAAAAAATGTCACCTTGCGACTGGCGACACAAACAAATAATTACAGGGTTACAACTAGGGATGAAGTTTTAATAAAATTCTATCAGCGACTGGCTGGCGCGCGCGAAGCCGAGTTTGCAACAATAATCCTCATTAGAGTGATGAATATTCACGAGTACCTGAGCAGTTTGAGTCGCTCGTCCGTCGTCAGCACTTTGGTGAACTTGGTAATGTTGGCAGCATTGGAGGGGGAGGCGGCAGCAACAGGGGAGGGGGGAGGCGGGGGCAGGTCCAGGTCTGGCAGTCCGTACGCGTGTCGCACGTCCTCCTTCACATACCTACAAACACCACTAATAATTGGCACATCCTGTTGATGATGAATTTTCCCATTAGGAAATAGCCTAGCATGATAATAGTCAAGCTAAGCCCATGACTATGGTTCCTTCTGTTTTGCACTACTTAAAAAAAAACACAAACTGTTTACTAACAAATTCTAATAAGAAACTTAGTTAAGTATTCGTAACTTAATATGTATGTGAGTGACACTAATCACTGTTGAAAGGAATCTACGATTTTAATTAAGTTTATTAGTGTTGGGTCAGGTCTGTCTTCACGAGTTTTGAGAACCATAAAGATGAGTTAATAGTGCAAGAAAATTATTTTATATAGGCCCTAACTTAAAGAGAAAGTGATCAACATAGCTTAACTGGCTGAGGAGAAAATAGAAACATATGTTTTCCCATTTATGAGAAATCAACAAACACTTTATCTCGCTTATTTATTCAAGACTAGCGATAGCCCACTGGTCAAAATTCGCCCAACATTTCACTTGATTTGGACCCAATTTGTTGAAAAATAATTCATAACCAAAACATATGTTCTCCCTGATTTGCTAGCATTTGTTATTACAACAGCTGTCCAATGATTTAATCACTTACCCTTCTTCCATAAGATTAACATTGAAAATTTGAAAGCCTGTGGGGCATAGCCCTGGGGACTCTTGTGGTGATATGGTAATATGAGTTAGGATACAACGTTGGAAAATTAAAAACTTACCAGACTGAAACACCAGTCTTATTAGTTAAGCATTATTACAATTTCAGTTATGTCTTTTTGGTGTGTCTTGATTTTTGCTATATTCAGTCAAATATATCTACACTAGTCATGCTTAACAATACTTCTCAAAAATACGATAACAAACAAAATTATAATAAATGAAGGTCAGAATCATAACTGTAAACATAGACAAAAATGATCAATAATAACAAAAAAAAATTTAACTAGGAATGGGTCGGTTGTTGATTTCAACGGTTTTTGACGAAAAAACCGATAACCACCGAGTTAACCGGTAACTGATAAACCGATAACTGATTACCGAGTTTTCTTGTAGAATTGATAACATATGTTCGTTTTTGGTTTATCGTTTTTGTTTTTTTAATATCAGAAGATAAAAGTTGAACGACAATCAATTATAAATGAAAGGACGTCCGGTTCTAGGAAGATAACAATAAATATGAGACGATAGATGGAATGCGCAACACCTGCTAAAATAAAAAGCATAAATGTGTTAAAGGCAGAAAATAGGCATCAGCCTGATTTCAGATGGTAACCTTGAGTTGTTTCATGTTACATGTAAAATGAACCGAAAAACCGACAACTGGTGACGGTAAAAAACCGAACCGAAACCAAGCCGATAAATTTAGCAACCGACCCATCACTACTTTTAACTACGTAAAAATTTGGGACATAAACGTACAAATTGAATACGGGAAAACACTTCATTTTGCTTCAAAGTCATGTATTTCAGTATTAAATTACTAGTAAAATAGGCCTAACAATTTATAGATTATTAATACAGTTTTTTACGTTATTCATAAAATATTTCCTGTAGTGATGGACGGAAATGCTTTTTTGGCCTGGGTCTGGACAGAAATTTTTACTTGCCGTTCATATTCAGGACAGGATTGCTCTTCTCAAAGCTATAGGGAAATATTCGTTTGGACTTTAATCTGAGTGTTGTATAAAGACAAATTAATGTTAAATATCAACTGGTTCCGTCTCCAAATTGTTCTACTTGTTTTTGTATAAGGTATAATGAACGTGCTTTTGTTGAAAATATATCAAATATATAATTTTCATATTTGCTGTATACATGGAGAGCAGGGAAAAGTATAAATATTTTCTTGTTACCAAAGAAATTTAAATAAAATCACTGAAACAATATACATATAAAGGAAAAAATTTAGTCCCTGTCAAATTTTATACAAGTTTTGTTGAATAAAATATTAAACGTTTGGTACGAAGAATTAAAATAAAAATTATGTACACATAAAAAATCAATAGTAAAACAATAGGAAAAATTGTAAAGAAAATAAAACAGTTTTACAGAAATAGGTCTAATAAAATAAATAAAAAAGAATAGGGGAAAACACTTAATTTTGCTTCAAAGTCATTGTATTTCATACATGCTCAAATAAAAAAGATAAAAAATAATAAAAACAACAAATTTAAATTAGAACAAATATTAATACTTAGGAATAAAGTTGTTTAACAAACCAATGCCATTTTATAATCCCAAGAAATGTTTTGCCTATTTTTTCATGTTCATTGATTTTACTTAAACAGGTTCTTCTTACTTAGAGATTATCATAAAAATTGAACTTTGAAAATATAAAATATTAGACCTAAGTTATGGGCCTCCAAATCTAATAAATGCATTTGTTATGTTTCATTTTAAAATATATTTAATGGGGTTTGAAGTTTTTAGTTTAAAAAATAATATTAAATTATAAAAAGATGCTTTTAGCATTATAAAACAGTAATTTTACTAAAGAATTATTTACTTAACAATACTTTTATACTTTGCCCTTGAATGAAAAAACACACAATTTTGGTTGACGTTCTATTTAATTTGTGAGAATTAGACACATCAAATGAGCCATCACTCAGTCTTCTACGACAGTTGATTCAGAAAGTAGCAATTGGTACTAGGAGCAAAAAACAACTCTCTTGAATAAATTACTGCTAGGCATCCGTCCCAACAATAGATTCGATGACAATAGTTCACTGAATATTCTGTTTTCCTCCAGAGGTAAAAAAAATCTACATTGTTCGGCAGTTCCTGTCCCCATAAATTCCTGAGTAAAAAAATCCCGCCACGATGATCGGAATAAATGTTATAATTTTGCTCCTGAAAATTTTTCTCGAAATATCGGGACCCAACCATTCCTAATTTCCGGTATAAAAAATTTTAATAAAAATAAAATCCCATCTCTAGATTAACTAGATTGTTAATTTCTCAAAAAAAAAATTTGAGTAATTTTGAGACCTGTCCATCCCTATCAAGAAGCGACAACTTACCAACACTGATGTACTGCCCCTGTGGGCCTTTCCCATGCAGCTATCTCCCGTATCTTCTTGGCCAGGCAGGCCTTGGAAGGCACATAATCAGTTTTTTCTTTATCCCATCCATCAAGCAGCTCTACCAGCAACTTTGACAGCTTCTTGCGGCTTCCATGCACTTTCTTGATTATGTCTGGGATCACTATAGAAAACGAAGAAAAACAACTGAATACACCATGATTGATATGATTCTTTTTTCCTTTCTATCTTTATCAATCACAAAAAAATGGAACCCATCAAGGAGACATTATTGCCTCTAGACTTAAAAAACCGATAAGTTCATCCAAAATATTGCATATATCATATCATAGTTTGAACTCGGTAAGTCTATTTGTGTTAATTATAACGTCTTCCTTCATGACATCCTTACTTGAATCTCATTCTAACCAAGACATAGTGCATTTAAATACAAATCTAGACTTGAACCTTATCTTGGCTGTCAGGGAGATAAAAAGTCTCAGGGTCAATGTTGCTCACATTACTAAAGCTTTTTGCAACCCCCAAATATTCCCAGACTGTGACTTGCCGGTTAGACTCTCCAAATCGGAGTGAAAGCTTAAATTTTTTTTAAACTATAACCTTACTTTTATGAATTTTAAATAAACTATCTAATTAAATGTTGACATAATCAAAACAAAGGGGATTAGAACTTACTGGACTCTTTGACAAACTTCTTTTTGGCGCCACTCTTGGGCTCTTCTCCAGGAGTGTCTGTCGCGCCGCTGGTCACCATTGTGGAGGGCGAGGCAGGGAGGGAAGCAACCACCTTCACAGGGAGGGACCCATCCCACACTGCCCTCCGCAGCAGGAATAGCTCAGCTATCTGGCTACCAACTACAACAAAAGCAAAAATACAATATTACTAATTACTATTAGAGGTGTGCGGATAGTGACATTTTTTCTTTGGAAATTCGCTGAGTACGCACGTCTGCTGCGACGGGGGGATTTCTTTTTCCTGTCCATTTAGACATCAATGACTAAGAGACAATAAAAATGTTCAAATCAGATTAAAGTACGACTAGAGGTATAAAGACATAACCTAATATCAACATCAAAGAGCAAATACATACAGATAACAACAGAACCAATGCCTTCACAAGATCGTTTGATTGATCAATCTAGTTGCCTGGTGGACCTGAGAGATAAGGACTGGACTGACTAAAGATAAGACTATTGTGTTACAGACTTGTTTTTAAATATGAGCTGCAGACAAGCCACATCTGGCTTTTGCAGCTAGTAGCAATAAGAATTTGAATGTAATCTGTTTTAGTGAATAAATAAATAAAATAATCAATCAATCACTCTTATTCAAATAATGCACAAAGTCCATTGGATATAATATAAATTAACCAATCAGCAAAAATACAATTAAAACTAGGTAGGCCTACAAAAAATAATTAAAACGAGTCATTGCCCGTTGATATTCGATGGATACAGCTCCAATCAAGTGACTGGAGCGCTAGGCAGATAATATGAATCATGTATAATATAATGTAGCCTACTTTTTTTAATGACTATTTCCTTCCAATTAGTCAGCTGCCTAAATTAAAGTTACATAATTAAGTAACTTTAAACAATTTAACAATCAATCAAAATTTATTTATTTTTTAATCCACCAACTAGAAAATTGAGCAGTTTCAATAGTATAACACGGTATTACTTTTTCAATCCATTTTGTGGCCACTGGATGATGTTTGAACAATTAATGGTAATCTTACCTCCGTCAATCATCCAACAATAAAAGGTTAAAATCTCCTACGTAGCTGACATGTTTCGTTGTTATTACAACATCTTCAGAGCATTCGTAGTCGTCAAAAGTTAAAATTAAACAACACAAACACGAACATTGAGACACACACGCATACGAGAACAGTTACATGAATTGATAGGCCTATCATGGCGACACGGATGGTCCCGGGGCGGGTAGCAGACCCGCCAACGACATGAGTCTGCTACCCGCGCCGGGACCGTCCGTGTCGCCATGATAGGCCTATCAATTCATGTAACTGTTCGTATGCGTGTGTGTCTCAATGTTCGTGTTTGTGTTGTTTAATTTTAACTTTTGACGACTACGAATGCTCTGTAGATGTTGTAATAACAACGAAACATGTCAGCTACGTAGGAGATTTTAACCTTTTATTGTTGGATGATTGACGGAGGTAAGATTACCATTAATTACTTTTTCTCTCATTAAAAGAATAATACATTCTAGTTATATACATTTTCAAGCACTGGCCATAATAAACCAAATTCATCCTGAGCGTTTGCTCTTCTTCTATATTTTACGTATTTAGGCTTTTGCACTGTTAGTGTTTAATAGGGCAAAAGCCCCAACAGTGGGATGCCCCAACTAACAGTTTGTCTTCGACGAAATGAAGAAAAATCCATTGTGATTCCTTTATCAAAAAGCCTCTATTGATGACAAACCAAATGAAAGAAAAAAGAAAATGAATTGTCAAACCGTTTTAGCTGAGGGAGGGCTCACTATAACATGAAAATTCAAGTATATACCAAAAACAATAGGGTAAAGTAGTTATAAATTGTAATAAACATTAACAAAATGAGGCGTAACGCATATGCCAATAAAAAAAATTACAATCTCTAAGAAGCCTCTTCCAACCCAACGCTTTATCCCTTAAAAACTGTAAGGGGCTATTTATATTTTGGTGTGAATATTTGAGTAGTGACAGATATTACTAGTAAGTAATTTTTTTAATGAGTAATTAAAGGAAACTAATCATACAAAAAAATACATCATTAGGTTTGTTTAAAACACTGATAACCAAAATTTGAACATATTCATTTAAAATTAATAGTAACCCATTTATATAATACTATATCACTATTTTGAGTCGGGGACCTCACATAGTTGGTATTTTAACCTGAATATGAATGAGAGATGAGTGTAGGATGATCGTGGCGCGATCTTGTGGCGTTGTTACTGACAAATGGCGACATTCTCCTTAAGCAGGACGGTTAATTAATAGCCAAACTGCCAATTGTATCTAGGGACCTACAGTTTAACATGGGATCCAAACCGCGATTCTGAGCTCATATATACGAATTGGTCTAACTATGAGGATTAATTAGACCAAATTAATCAAATGATATGATGGTACATTTGGTGTCTAAAAGAATGCCTTGGTAAATTAAGTTTTTACATAAAATATTCATACCAATTGAAGGGTCGGACTCAGAGTTGCTAAACCAAACACAGCCAATAAGTCGAGGCTTCAGTTTCTGTTGCTTTTCACTCCGTTCTGCTTCAAATTCCATTTGTAGCAGCTTTAATCTCGCCTTCATTGCTTCTGGAGACTGAAAATCAAACTATTGCTGTTAGTGCCTAATGTTTTGTGCACCATAGATAATTTACACTCTTTTCCAACTAATGAGGATCTTAAACATTAATTGTATAAATTTAAAACTTCAGTATGATTAATTACTAAATACTGAAGCTGAAGGAACACAAAAATACTACATATTAAACTAAGTTTAATGTTTATTATTGTATTATTTGTCTTTATTAAGATGTTGTAGCGGTTTGAAGTTGACATTGGGTACTACAGCAGGGGGGTACAGGGGGGTACAGCAGTTGAAAATAATGAAACCAAAGAAATAAAAATTTTAGGAATTGTACTAGATAGTAATTTAACCTGGTCTCATCATATTGAATTTGTTTGTTCCAAACTGTCCAAAACTGTTTATCTACTCAGGTCTCTTAGTGGTAATTTGCCTTTAGATTATTTACGCTCTGCATATTTTTCTTTTTTTCATTCTGTCTTAAGTTACGGTATTCTGTTGTGGGGTAGTAGTTGTCATGTCAGTGATGTTCTATTGGTTCAGAAAAAGGCTGTTAGAATCATCACAAAATCACAGAGAATGGCACATTGCAAACCATTATTTATTGACAATGGTATTTTAACTGTTTTTAATGTTTATATTTATTTCTGTCTAGTCAATATAAAAAAACAAGAAAATAATCTAGTTTTAAGAAGAAATGTCCACTCCCACAACACTAGGAATCAGAACCAAGTAGATTTGCCTTATTGTAGACTTAGTATAACTGCAAACAGCTATTCTGTGATAGGAATGAGGATGTATAATAATTTGAATCAAGAATCAAGATTGTTAACTTTAAATTCATTTAAAAGAATATTGAATGTGTGGCTTTCAGCAAACCCTTTTACTTTCTCCCCCTATACCATAGTATATGGAGAAAGTATTGTTTTCGTAAAAATTTTCGCATTAGTTTGATGATGTATATATCCATTTAGGAGCTCCCTATCCCCCTATAAATGTATATATTGAAAAAGTATTGGTTTCGTCAACATTTTAAAATTTGAGTCGTTGGTAAATCTATCCGTTTTGGTGCCCTCTGAGCCCAAAAAAGGGGGTTTCAGAGTGATGTCTGTGTGGATGTGTGTGTGTGTGTGTGTGTGTGTGTGTGTCAGGATGTAAACAGAGCTAGAGAACGCCCTAATGGTCCGATTTTAATGAAATTTGGTACAAAGGTCCAAATCTACTATAATTCCAGGCGTTTTTTCATTTTTTTGAATTTTTGATTTTTAAGGGTAGTTTAACCCCAAAAACCCCCAAAAAACGTGAAAAATCAAAATTTTTCAAAAATGGCTCTAACGATTTTGATTAAAATTTTGTGGTTTATTAAGATTTAAATGCTGAATAAAATGACACCACCCGCATCTCCGGGAAAATGCGCGTTCAAAAGTTATAGAGCAAAATGTGTTAAAAAAAACTCAATTTTTGGATGCAAAAACTCGTGCTGCTCACCTGGTGGCTATCCGACTGAGCCATCAAGACATTAATGTTTTTAGGCTTTTAACACCTTTTCATATTCTTGGGAGAAAGTATGTGTCAGTTATCTGATACCGTTTATTTATAGTATTGACGAATTTTTTAATCATGAAAGAATATCATTATAATAGTCCATCACAGTTTGTTTTTATAATTTTATAGTGCTGTTACTGTTTTTATAGATATATTAAATGTTAACTACTGTTAGAATTTTAAATTTTCTGGTATTTTAATGTTCCTGTTAAATCATGTTCTAGTAGCTTATTAGTGTTCCGTTATTTTATGTTACATTTTGTTTTGTTTCAAATATTTTTAGCGAATTTCCCTATAGGGAATATTAGCGAATTTCCCTATAGGGAATACGCTATTACGGTAGTAGCCATGGTAAGACCTAAGCCCGGGACCATGATACTTTTTCGTTTTAAGGTCCCCAGAAGCCAAAAACACCATTAGTTCATTTTCATATATATGTATATATATATATCTATATATATATATATCTATATATATATATATCTATGTGTCCGTGGTACTGATAACTTTTGACAGCGACCTCCGATTTTGATGAAATTTGGTATGAAGGTGTAAGACCAGGTCTATTTTCATGAGTTCGCGAACCAGCGTGATCGGGTTATGGGAACGGGGTTTTATGGGGTTTCAAAGGGGTCAAAAATGGGTTTTTGGCATTTTTGGACCTCATTTTTCAAAATTTATCAATTTTAACTAAAACCATTTAAAAGAGCTCAAAAAAACAAACAATTAGGTATTTTGAATTTTTATCTTAGCATAACTGGTTACGGGGAAAATCCAAAAATATGTTTTCCATGTTATCCTTATGGGAAATCAAGAAAACCCTATACCTTGCTTATTTATTGACATAATCAAATTTGGTATGTACATTATCTAGATAGGGTTTAACTTATACTTGCTTTGAAAACCCATATGGCGGCAAACCTACATACTCACCCCCATGGGGTTTATGGGGAAAATAAAAAATTGCCATAGCTTGATACAATTTTGTGTTTACATTCACTAATTATTGATTAACTTAGATTTTCTAACAAAACCCCATGGTAGCAAACCTACATACTCGATCCTATGGTGTTTTTATGGGGAAAGTAAATAATCTAAAATTCCATTGGAAATTCGCTGAGTACGCAGGTCTGCTGCGACGGGGGTATTATAGTTTTCTGTGATATTGAATATAGGCCCTAATAAACTGTGATATTGTAGTTGGTAAGTGAAAATAAATCATGATATAATGTAAATACTGAAAAGTGAAATAGGTCTGGTTGGGAAGTTCCTATTAGCCTATAAGACGTTGTCTATTACAATATTTTATTGTTTAAGGACAGAATAAATGACTATTCAATGACTATTCAATGACTACATGTAATAAGTCTTTTAGCTGTTCACAATGGCGAACTTCAATCCACTCATCATCCACTCATTTTCTAGATAGAAAGGGGTGGATGTCATCCAGAGAGCATAGAAAACCCCAGCTAAGGAACATGAGTGGACACTCCGTTGGTTAGCCAGTTAGATGGCAGGGCACTGCCTGTTTCAGCCTGGAAATCAGTAGTCACAATAGCATAGGAGTTGGTCCTCTGAGTAGTTGATTCGCCGTCTGCCATCCCACTTCTCACCGTTCTTTACCTCCAATATCTGGATCTTACAACGCTTCTGCAAAATTGCTAATAGGGGCAGGCACATTTAGTGGTTCGGCCAACGTCTCCTTATCCACCGGTAATAACAACAAATTGTTGTAGAACATAATACAAAAATTAATGCGAATAGGCTCCCTGGTTTGTTATTTAGTTTAGTAACAGTTAGTTTATTTTATTCTACTAACAATTGTACTAGAAATTCACGCCATTCTGTATTTGTACATTGTATGAATGATGAATAAGGAAAATTTTCATTAATTGATGCCAGTAGTTTGTTTTTTCATTGTTAAATTGGAGTGCTTACATGGAAAATTTATCCTCCTATGATAATATGCAATATCTGTCCTACTAGTTATTATAGGTTAGCTAATATTGTGTTTTAATTTGACATAGCCTAATAAAAAATTAATAACAGTGTCACAAGTAAAATTATTATTTTACTCCTTTTTAAAATATCTATTCATTTTAGAAACAAATATTGTACAAACTAAATTTTTAATAAAACTATATTTTTGGCTCAAAAAACTATGAAAAAACCATTTTTAAATTTTAAAATTATGTGAAAAACCAAAATGGCGATTAAACACCTAACAATGTTAAAAAATTACTATGATATTTATATTTGATTTTGGTCAGGAAACAACACTATTAATATTAATAGTTCTATTACACCCTGGGCATTGCAAAATTTTATAGATAACCAAGTTTGGTACAGTTTTTACTATAATTTACAAACTGTACCTGAAAATGGGATTTAATGGGTGTATGACACTACTAAAAAACTGGTCGGTTGTGTGCTGACCTGGTCGTCCATGTCGTCCTCGCCCTCGCCGTCACTCAGGTAGCCATGCGGCACGAACATGTCGTTGTCCTCCTCGTACTGCTCGTCCTGCGATTCCTCGTCCTCCGACCCTCGAAGGCTCTCCCCGTCCTCGGGCTCCTCCCACTCGTCGTCCGAGTCCACCTCGTACTCCAGCATTGTCTGCACACATAACACACACACAATCATACACCTGAGTAACCAAGCTCAGGTAGTGGTGGGGCACAACATATAGTTGTCGTCGTACTGCGACTTCTCGTCCGACCCTTGCATTCTCTCCTTGTCCTCAGAGTACGCCCAATCGTCATCTTGAGTCCACCACATAATTCAGCATTTTCTGCACACGCAACACACACATTCATAAACCCAGGTAGCATGTCAGTCGCCCCAAGTTGGAACTAAGACTTAATTTGAAAATTGGTATGTTTGAACTTAAAATTAAATAGAACAATCTTTAATTACAGTAGACATCCGAGTATTCAAGTCTTGACAATCCAAACCGGCAGGTTCAACGAAGAACATTCTAAAACCATAAGTAGAAGATTTTTTTATGGAATACTTAAAGATTTGAACAACTAGCATGTTAGCTATATTAAGCGCAACACTGAAAAATAAAATGTATAAACTTTCTATTACTCGGTCAAAATGAGTCACACCTCACTGGCTGGATTTTTTATGCCTGCAGTTGTGCCAGTCTATCACCCTCAATCTACACTAGGTGATGGGATGATTGTCAGTGCATTTGAGCACTAATGCCTGTGTTTAATTTAGTCTTGTTGTATTGTGTTAGACAAAAATAAATGGTAAACAATAAAGAGAAGTGGTATCTTTCAAAAAATTTTCAACAATGTTGTACCATTTTCAAGTAAATTGAACTTTTTAAACGAAATAACACCTTCTAGACCCACAATATGACTCTTCAACCAGACGGTCTACTTGGAAATATCGCAACAAACCCCGGTTGTAGTAGTACACTCCTATCAAGAATTGGAGACGAAAGATAATTTAAAACCAAACATATAAATCATGAGTACCACCAGTTTGAGAGGCAAGTAGGCCTGGCTCTTACCTTGTCTTGGTTGAGAGGGGCTCGGGGCCGGATGCATTTGCTCTTCTTGCGCCAAGTGCCCCAGTAAGGAGGCCTTCTGTTCTCGTGAAACTGCAACAACTTGGCACGATGATGTCTTTTCTCTGATTTCCTTCCTGTTTCGATTTCGTCTGTTTCCATTGATTCATTTGTTTTTTCAGATTCTAGAAAAAATGTTCAGCCATGTACAAGTACAGTAAGTAAGTATACAGTACAGTACAGTAAGTAAGTTAGTACAGTAAGTGGATTACAAGTACAGTAGTGTCTTGTAATCCAAACTTAATTCCAAAAATGTTGCCTATTCAAAGTAAAGTTCAATATAAATAGTCAAAGGTAAATTCTGATTTTTAAAATTAAAAACATAGCCCAGTAAATAAATGACAAAAATTGCCCTTTGTCGCACCTAATTGGTGGAAAGCTTGATTTTATATATGTGATAGAACCACATTAGACGTGTCTTTTCCCAAAAGTCCCCGCTTCTCCCCCTTGAGCTTTCCCCCCAACCCCCTCCAAAGCTTTCCCCCCCCCTGGGAATTACAGTGGTTCACTTTATTGGCCATAGGCCGAGTATTACATACACTATCGTGTTGGAATTTTTTTAGATTATTTGTGATTAGTTTTTCTACAACTTTTGTATTCAAGTATTTTTTCTGAAATCAAAATTTAAAAAGATATGAAATCAAAACTTCGGTAAAAGTTAAATTTTTGAGTACACAATTTTGTTTTCCCCTATATAAATTTTTTATCAACCATAATATGCAAATATGTTTCATATAAAAGTTTTAGTATATTTCTTAAGGTTTAAAAATATGTTATTGGTTTGTCATCTGAGTGTACTGATGTAGAGTGAGATTACGGCAAAGCGAGCGCGTGTGGGCTGCACCCGGCGCGGGCAGGCGGCGCAACGCACGCAGCGCCAGACCGACTTATATACAAATTCTGAAAAAGTTCTGAAATAAGTAAACAATCATCCTCCCCCTTCCCCATTTTATTTTTATTTTATTTATTTTTTTTTTTTTTTTGGAGAGGCAGGAAAAATGCATTACGCACACATGAGGCCAGCCTGTAGTGTGGGACCCCATAAAAAAACGGGTTTACCCACTACAAAAACTCCTCTACTCCTTAGGATGCTAACCTGGAATTGTATATCACATTACGTCAGACTAGGCCTAAATTTTGCTTACGCCCGTGGGGCTCGCTCCTTATCCAGCCGCTCGATCAAGGGATCTGGGCCACTTTGCGGCCCAGATCGGTTTTCTTTTCCAGGAGGATGACTCGGACGAACTGTGATAAACAATCCCAGTTGAGCTCATCCTCCGAGATCTTTTGGCAGGCCAAGTCCACCGAAAATGCACAAAAAATTTGAGTGGCCTCCAGTCGGGGCCCTTCTCAACGGGGGCAGCTGAAGGTGTGCTCCGCATAAACGCCCGGTGTTGGAACGCCCAAGCAATAAATGCAGTCCGGTGAACCGGTGTTGCCCAACCGGTTCAGGTACGACTGAAAATAGCCGTGACCTGTCAGGAATTGGGCACCAAAGCAGGGTCAGGACCTGCTTGTTAAGTCGCGCAGTCCATTGTCCTCGGGTGTCGTGGTCCCAGCTGTGTTGCGACTGCTGGAAGGTTCGGGAGCGCTCTTCTGTTCTTGCTGATCTCACCTTGTCTGTGATAAATCACCTTCCTCTCTCCTGCCAAGAGCTTGACAGGGATGACTCCGGCGATCACCAGGACGGCAGGCTCGGACACTGTCCGGTAGGCGGAACACACCCGGAGCGCCGCTTGGCGCTGAACCCGGGCGAGTCGCTTTATCGAGAGCGTCTGGCCACACCTCTAGACTGGACCGCGGACATCAACAGACGTTTTCTGCTTGGATCTTGTGGGGGTCCAATCCGCCTTAATGTGATTTGGAGCACTTGTTCCATAACTCTCCTTGTCGCAAGACAGGACCGGTATGGCTAACGCTAGGTATGGGCCTGTTAGGGTAGTGGGAGAGTCATAAGAACTTGCAAACTACCGGCGCCGCACGTGTCCGTATTTTCATACTTTTTGGCCAATTCAATGTTTAAATGTCCGCGTGTTCGTTTGTGTTCGTGTTTTGTGTATTTTAAATTGTGACGACATCTATATGGAGAAGAAAATCAGTTTTAACTTCGACTTTTGACCTGAAGATGTGTTTTTTAAACATGAAACAGCTGTAGTCTTTACAACTACAACAAAAGAACCATTTGACGGAACAGGTATTTAAACCTTTTTATTAAGTGAAATCAGTGGTCCAGAGGCTATCCATAATGACATTGCATAATGTAAAAAAAAAAAAAAAAAAAAAAAAAATTACAGTCAAGGACAATTCTAAATTAGGAAAGTTGTTGTTCTATAGTTTCATGGATGGGCGAGAAATAAATTTTTAGTTGAGTTGAGTTTTGAGAAATTCGTTAGAGTATCAAGTAAAGTTGAGACAAGTAGTTGTACTTTAAAACATTGTTCGGTGTTAAATGGTATTTAACAATTTTTTTTTAAATTAATTACAAAATTAACTTAATTAAAGGTAATATAGTATGAAATAGCATCTGGTCATCTGACTCGCTTGGTGGTTAGCATCGTAGACTTTGGTTTAACCCATTTATACCCAAATTGTTTCTTGCGACTCAGGTGCAGTGGCTTAGTGCTGCGCTCTTGTAGCGAACTCGCATACCAACGGCCTACAGTCTTTCCCGCTAGGGGTGCGCACCATTCCAAATTCTCATGTCTAGGCTGCCGGTCGTGATAGCTCAGATGGCTAAGGCGTAGGCATCCTTGGCCAGGATGTCTGCGTCGGCGCGGGTTCGAATCCGCTCACGACCAAACCCTGACCTGGTGGTGCAACTCTTAAAGGGTTAGCCGATCTGTGGCAAAGTTGGTGGGAGGGCCCACGTAAAATAAACGGTGGCAGGCTTGCGTGGAAGTTGACGGGATCGGTTAATTCTTTGAGAGTTGCACCTTGGTCAACAATGATTTTGCTACTTTTTACTTCTGTTTACTGTGTGTGTGCCACAACGGCCTTTAAATGCGAAAGATAATTATATTTTCACTCCAAAATGCCAATTTTAATCATGAAAAACCTAAAATTCCATGGACTTTCATAAATTAAAATACAGCGTCGACAAATGTCGACAGTGGACACAAATCGGTTAATATGTGATGTGTTTGATTCTTTGGATGGCCACCAATTTGAACAAAAGCCTTTGTTTGTGTAAATCTTACAAATCTCCTAAACAAAATGTCTCAGGGTTGAAATTAAAATAAATTATTTTGAGTAAAAGTAGAGGTAATTATTTACTTAAGCGTAGGCAACTTTTTACTATTTTGGTTACTCGTTCTAAACTGTGTTCTCATTACAAATTAGATAATTTTCCAGTTTGCAAAAGCAACTTTATAAATTTAGAACACTGTGATACCCTACATGTAATAAAATAAAAACAAACCTTATAAAATTGGCTGAATAACAATGGTTAAAATCCCCGATGATATTAAGAATGTTTATAATATGCATTTCCATTGCGGCAATAGTAAAATTAAACCCCTGGTGATCAGTGAAGTGGGTAAAACCGGTGTGTAAGATATTAGATAAAACCAAATAAGACAGCCGCTATCTCCGGTCACGGTATGGTGTCTGTCTCGGCGGCCGGTATAATAGTTCCCGGCTGTCTCACCAGTCGGCCGGTCAACGATTCTACGCGAAGGGTCGTATCGTGGCGCCCCCGGCCAGTCTGTGCCTGAGCGGTGAGGTCATCAGTGGCGACCTCTAATTTAATACATAGTCAGTGGAGGATAGTTAATTTTAAGTGAGATTTTGTTCCTTGTGTGTAGCAGGGTGTCTACTAATTTTCCAAAATGAAATTCAAGGCTTTTTCAAGGAATTTTCAAGGATTTTCCAAAATTTACAAGGTTATCGCAATAATTACAGTTACTCGTTTAGCAACGAGTTGTTATGGGTTCACCAACTATTGCCATAAATTTTTAATCATATGTGTAAATAATTGAAAAAATATTTTCAGTTTATTAACATTATAAATTACCGTCGCCACCCGTTTTGCATAGTACATTGATCAAAAAATTTAAGCTTAAACGTTGTGCAGATTAGCGTCTATCTGTCCAGTGACTTGTGCAGCCGCTCGCTGCCACTGCGGCAAGCGGGTTTTTCTGTCTCTTTCCACACAGTGGCATACATGAACAAATGAGCATTTCAAAATTTGGGGGTTTCTGCCGTTGACTCATTGACACAGCTCAGTCGACTATACAGTACCCCAACATCAAGCCTTGGCCAATCGGCGTATTCAAATGTGCATCTGTGGGTTTTATGACACTGCACGAAAACCGAAGTTATTACTTAAGTTTACCTCAAAAATGTTTTGTTGAAACAATTATTTTTTTATTTATTATTATTATTATTATTTTTTTTTTTTTTTTTTTGCAAAAATAGCATGAAACTAAATATGTTGCCTCAAGTTAATGTTATGTTAAAAATTATTTATAAAATTGTTTGTTTTAGTTTAAAGATGGTTAAAATGTAATAGAACAATATTAAATTATCGTTTACCTAAAGTTAAACAAAATAAAATTTTGTTAAATGGATTATGACTAGATTAAATGGATTTATGGATTATGGAAACTTTTGATAACTAGTATGTCACAATTTAATATTACTTTAAGTTCTACCACATTTTGGTAAAGTTTTACAAAGCAATATTATTTGGTCTCTGGTCTACTAACCATTTTGTATGATTTTTTATTTTATTTCGTGTGTATCTAAATGTTCATTATTTCAGTTAAATTGGAACACATCAATAACACGGTGAATTTCAAAGAATTTTACAAGACACAAAACAGTTAAGAAATTTAATTATCCATCTAAGTTTTTAATGATTTGAAAACAAATAACGTGGTTATTGCTATTTTACTGCAGAAAACATTTTTTAATTACTAGTATACGTGTTGCTCGAAATCGAGCAATATAAATACAGTACAAATGTTACTTTAGCTCTAAATTAATGACATCCGACCAATCCAATAATGTAAATATTTTTAATCGCCAATAACTACACGTATTTACAGCTGATAATTAACAGATGTTTCAAATGCTTTATTCAGTCCCCAATGTTATTTAAATGGGAAATTTTGAGATTTCAATGTTGGATAGCGCCTTTATTTTCAGTCTGATTCTCATCAATTTTTGGCGGAAACAACTACAGACTCAGCCCTATCCAACGACACCAAAAACTTGAAAATCGGTTGAAAATTGTAGGAGGAGTTCTCAAGACAAAAAAACCCTTAGCGTATTAAATAAGTATAGATACTTCCTGCAAATTTAGGTAATTTTATTAGAAAAAATCCGTAATTTGTTGTCAGATTCTCAAAAATTTTCTATCAGTTTCAGAAATAAAAATTACTGAGTGTTATAAACAAAATGGTGGCTAGTGCTATATATATGTTCACATGAACTTTTTAGTTTATTTATTTAGACCCAAGGAATCTTGTTGCTTGCCCCAGGACATTCTAAAGCACCTTATAAATGGGGAAAGTAGAAAAGGCAAGTTGGCTGCAAGTATACTGTTTATTACGTCACTTGCTGTATATTTTCCTAAATTAAGGAGGAAAGTACTTCTATAGACAAGGTAAGTTTGCAATAAGTGCAACAGGCAAGTACGTGCAGCTAGCAACTTGCCTTCTCTACTTTCCCTGTATATAAGCCCCTTTAGTTGCCTCATTTTCAAGATTCAAGCCAACATGTAAATGCCCAAAAATTTAAAAAAAATCGGTTGATTTCCGACAGAGTTTTGTATAATCTATCCATGTCCAGTGTCTAAAACATAGGTATAATACTTTTTAACAGGTATTCTGTTACTAGGTTTGATTTGAAACGTTATTTGCATTTTTATGATGGTTCTATAAAAAACATTTAAGTTGAAAAATATTCTAATATTTCAGCCTAAACCGAAAAATAAGTAATAATAATAATATTTATGGCATAACAATAAATTGCATTTCAAAATACATGATTTTTATATAAATAATTTAAAAGTAATTTAAACTATATTATAATTTTTAAATTATTTAAACACCAATATACTTCTTAGTTTTTTATTTTTACGGTAAAAATAAAAAACTAAGAAGTATATTGGTGTTTAAATAATTTAAAATTTAGATTTGTACCAATATAGAGCTGTTAACCTATATATTATAATATTATATTTTGTTCATGATATATTTTTCATGTAAACAATTTATTTCCATAAAATCCTCAATTTTATATAATGCTTCTTCCAAAAAAATTAATTTAATTTTCTTCTTAAAAATTGTAATATCTGTTTCATTTTTTCAAATCTTTTGGCAACTTATTGTATAGTTAAAACCCTTGGTACAGTACTGTATATTAAGTATTTACTATTTTAGTCATGGGAGTTTTATATCATAAACTTAAATTTTACATTTCTATCTGATTGTTAACTGCAATAAAATACTACTTTCTAATTAAAGAAACAGAAATATATTTTCCAATTTCAATATACATGCAAACAATGACCAGAAATAAATCAAAATTGCACATTTTGTAGCTATAAGTGAAACACATGTATCACACAAACGTTACCGGTAGTCAAATTATTCATATCAGTAAAAATAACATGCTCATGAGGATCTTCAGTATAAATTTTTTTATTAAACACAAATAACCATTGGAAATTCACGGAGGGACACGTTTTTTTTTTTTTTTTTTTTTTTTTACTAATAAAACAAAATTCAAGGATACATTGGCGCTTTCAAGGCGTTTTCAAGGAATTTTCAAGGCCAATTCAAATTCAAGGCTTTTTCCAGGTTTTCAAGGTTTTTCAAGGTTGTAGACACCCTGAGTGTAGTGATATGAGCTTATCTCTCATTATATTGTCGGATGTGGAAAAGACCACGCATAAATTTCTCCACAACCATGGGGTTTCACTGTTCAGTAAAAAGTGTTCATCATATAATAGTGATATGAGATTATATTAACAGAACCATTTTTTTTTTTTTTTTTTTTTTTTTTGCAACGGAAGGATAACGTTGTCTCGACGTAAAACATAATACCTAAGGTAAAATTAGGATAGTTATTATCATTATATGTTGTATACTAAAAATAAACTTTTGCACACTCAATAATTATTTTATCTGTAATAATAAACACCATTTTAAACGAATAACCAAGATGGTAAAAGGTTTGAGGCTGGCTGATTTGCTTAACTAAATAATTACTTTAGTAGAGATATTTTTAGTATTATTATCATTAAGATAAGAGAACTCAGTCACAGTAAAAATTTCAAATTATTTTTTAGGCGAGCTTTATATTTCTGAGTAAATTTCTTTTAATCGTCAAAAAGATTAAAAGAAGAAATTTGTTTCAACAAAGTGAAAAACAGATAGGAAAACACAGTTACATTTTTTTTCTGCTTATACCGGTTTTAATCGGTCTCTACGCATGAAGTGAAGATAACAGGATGTCAATAATTACATGGTACCCTAACAGTATTTAGGAAAAGTAAATTAATAAAATATTTCAAATTAAGATTTTGTACATTGATTAATCAAAAGAAATCCAAAACTCCCCCAACGAGCAAAATTAGCAATCTATGGGTTAAGTAACTATGAATACTCGACTCAATGTTTCCCAGTAGTCTCAAGTACTCATTCAATTCAATTCAATTCAATTCAATTCATTTTATTTACCATTAGGTCATCATTCAACTTATGAGTAGCACAAAAAAATTCAAAAATATCTACTGAATGTATAATTTGTGAATTTTGTTGGTTCCTGGGGACCCTAAAACAATTGAGGTCCTTGGTATATCATGTTGACTACCACATTATTGTAATAACCTAAAGGAAAAAGTTTCTGTAAAATTAGAAATTACACACCCTGATGTAGAGCCTCACATTGAAACAAACTCCAATATCTTATACACATTAAAATTTATGTCAAGGGATGATGGTAATTTTGAGACTCACTCAGTAATGCATCAACTTACCGACGATGATGACCTCGTCATCAGTCTCATCAGGGGGCGGGAAGGTACGGGAGGCGGAGCCGCACACATAGCTCGGACTGCGGATCTGCTCTAGGTAGAGCCTCTGGTCTTCGGTACCCTGCTCCAATGCAGAGTCCAACGCCTGCCGTCGCTCCTCGTGCAGCTGTGAGCGCACGAGCGGAGCCAGCCGCATATCACTCTTCACCTGCGGATGACACTTACGTAATACAATGTGCACGGTTCTTTCCATACATCATTTCACTGAGCAATTGCTTGCAGATATCGCAGGCATAAAAAAATCTACATTATTATTTTAATTTTATAGCACTAGTTCTTGGTTTTGGTACCAGATTTGGTAGCACAAATCTGTGTTTAGTAACGAAAGGTTCTCAGCATTTTAAATGCTGATTATTTGTTTTATGAACAAATAAAATAGTCCTCACCTCAGAGATAAAATGAGGTAAAACTGTTTTCAATTGTAAACAGTCAAAGCAATCAGGTACTATTGCTTAGGTATAAAACATTAGGCCAGTTCAAGTTCAAAATAAAACAATGTGGTATTGAAAAGCTACTTAAACCGAATTATATGCATTTTGTTAAAAATTGTTATTGTTGAATTGACAAAAAACTTTAATAACAGTTCAGTACTCACTTTTAAAATAAGCCATAAAAATAACAATAAATACAAATATACTTTTCTGTTTCCATTTCATTACTTACCTCAAATGGCTGAAAAATGGACTCAGCAGGAGTATATTCTTTGTCCTCATCAGCCACAGCTGGCTTTGATTCAGTTTTAACAAAAAAATTGGCGAAAGCTTGTGCTGACTTTCGCTTCTCTGCTTCTTTCTGTTCTTCTCTAAGCCTTTTTTCCTCTTTCTTTTTCCTTTCCTCCTCTTCCTTCTTTCTTCTCTCTTCTTCCTTGATGCGTTTTTCTTCCTCTTTTTGTCGCTTTTCTTCTTCTTTCAATCTTTTTTCTTCATTTTTCTGTCTAAAAATTAAGACAGGTCTAGAAATAGATCAATCCAGATTTTTAACATTTAACCAATTTGTCATAAGAAGCTACATGGGATCTGCGGAAAATGGGAGTGCGGGAAAAAAAGGTTTTCTATGCCCTGAGGAAGCGGGACATTTTTATTAGTTTCGGTTCCGCGAAACGTCAGTTTTCTTGTCACCTTTGGGATGATAAGTGTTTACGTGTGTCGTGTTTTGAGTTTTTTGTATTGTAAACACCTGAAAAGTCCCGAGCTGACAACAATCAAAATAGGCGAGTAATAACAAAAAAATTCATTAACATTGAATATACTTCGCCAAAAAACATGTCATTCAGAAATAGCATCTTGCACTTTTTGTTTTCAAGCCACTTTAATCTAGTTTTTTTTTTTTTTTTTTTTTTTCATTAAGTGTGTATTACCTGGGCTCAGGTGATTAACAACAAAGCAGTTTATTTGTACAGCATAATCAAGTGTACAAAAACAAATCAGGAATGGGGAGTCAGCATGAGAAGTGATAGTGTGTCCTATCGATCCACGAAACTCACTTTCCTATTACTGTCCAAAGACAGACTTTCCATGTGAATATTTTGAAGACATGCACGTAATGTAAAAAGTATCAAGAGGTCATATGCACATTTTCTTGTACCTTTTTGAGTTTATATATAGCTGCAAAAAACTTAAGAAGTCACTTGTTAAAACGTAAAATAAAACATTATCCTACCATCATTTGTTTTCATACTACACAACTTCATTTCTTTATCAGGGCAAAACTTGTCGACGTCTGGTACTTTAATTTTAAGCTAAACATTTAGCTGAAAACTACCTTTCTTGGTCTGGACCAGGAACTGGTAACAAAACCAAATTAACACAATCAAAAAACACTTTATTCTAAGGTGAAATACCCTTTTGGTTGTGAATATTTTAAATACTACATTCTTGAACTTCATAGTAATTCCAGTTGAGAGAAATTACTCATGAAAACAAATTTCAATGTTAATACTCTACAAGAAATTATAAAATTTTCGGAACAGTATATAATTATTTGTTTTGATTCTATTCAAATCCAAAAATGACTATTTGCACACCCCTAGTTTATAATCAACAAAGTGCAATTCTTTTCAAGACTTACTCTAACTCAGCTTGTTTCTTCTTTTCTTTCTCCTCCTTTTCCCTTCGTTTTTCTTCTTCCTTCTCTTGTTTTAATCTTAATCGTTCATCTTCTTTTTCTTTTTTCAATCTAAGTTTCTCTTCTTTTTCTTTAGCCTTTTTCTTTTCATTTTCCTATGAATAATCATGATGTTTAAGTTTAATTTTTATGAAAAAATATATACTTTGGGGAAAACATCATACCGTACAAAAACTAACTTTGCCTGTCGTGTTGGTATTTTATTAATATCATATCAACAAGTAAAAGTACAGAATTAAAAAATTGGCAGAGCTTCTACTGTGTATTTCTCTTTGCTCAGATCTTTAAGCCTTCAATTTCAAATCTATCCTCTGTTGCTTTATGCACTCATTTTTTTATATAAAATAGATAAGAAATAAAACTAATTAGCCTAGTTTTATATTAAAAATTTAGGTTATTTTCAGTAATCTGAATCTTTTTCTGCACTAATATAAAACTGAAGAGACTGCTGTCCTAATAAAAGGAAAAAAACATATTGAATAAAAATATAGGTAATCCTTCAAGTAGAATCTGGCCAAAGGTTGACGTTAAATAGTAAAAACACTGAGGTTTGGATCGTCCCTTATCATAACCTTAAAAAAGACAAAAAAAAGAAAAGAATAAAATCGCACTTCAGTGGACATAGGTAACCATTTAAAAAACTGTACCTCAGTTATGCCCTACAAAAGGTATTTTTTGATAAATTTGTTCAACTCAAATAATAAGAAAGAGCATCTGAATCATGTCTGTCAAATTAGTAAAATGAATGTTTTTCTCTGCCTAAACTGAGATATTGTTTTGAATATAGCCAAATGCTAGACTTTTGCCTATATGTAATACTTGTCAATGGCAAATAAACGCTTCTTGATTCAATTTACCTATCGTCATAAGTGCGACTTTCATTTGGACAGACTGAGAAGCCACACTTCATGACTGAGGGTCAGGGCCGGCGCACCCATTAGGCGAACTAGGTGACCGCCTAGGGCGGCACTTTCCTAGGGGGTAGCAAAAAAAAAATAAAAAAAAATAATAATAATTAAGCCAAAATTAATATATTCTTTTATATTAACGAAACATACAGGATTATTTTTAATAACCAAATAATTGTTTATAGTTAAAAATTTATGTTAGCACTGAATGTATTGGGCGCCCCTGGCACCGATGTCGCCGCGCTATGAGTCTGAGGCAAGCGAGCGCTTGCGCTCCGGGGGCCATGTGCAACAGTGCCGACCCGCCAACCCCACACAGTCACGACACTTCTATTGAAACTACATGTATTAGTAGGGTGTCTCCCACATTGGGCCACCAGACATATCAGTAACAATTTACCGATGGCTTGGAGTGCTAGTGATGATTTACTAGCGCCTTGTGTGATTGGTTGCAGAGTTAACTCTGATGCCAATCACAACGTGAGCTAGTGAACCATCACTAGCGCTCCAAGCGACCGGTAGAATCTTTACTAGTATGTCTGGTGGTTGTTGAGGACACGTGAAGTGACTGAGTGTCATGACCATAGATATAAACAAAACATCTGGATAGCTAACTCCGTGTTGCGAAAAAGAGCCGTTACCCCCACAACTAGTTGGGGTTAATTTAGAAAGTAAAAGAAGGTAAACAAATAAGAATGCAGTGGATCCACCTTTAATATTGATTTGTTCATGTGTATAATTAGTCACGATATTGAGTCTTTCCTAAACAAAAATAACAGCATGTTTCCCATTAAAAATTTTTTGCTGTTAATATTCATTAGTGTGGTCATTTTTTTATTTTTATTGTTTCAACTACTTTTGTAGAAATGCAAAATGACTTTCTTTTTTTGTATTAAGTGGGTTGTAGTTGAAACATTTTTTTTCAATTTTATTGTTTTCAACTTAGTTTATAAAACCTGCAGCTAGCAGTTCTTAGTTCCTAACTGGAAAACAAAGTTTAGTTATATTATTTATATTAATATATAATCACATTAGGCCTAATAATTCTATAGCTTTATGTTCATTCCAATTTATGTTTATTCAATTAAAATAGATCTTTTATAGTCCAATTGTTGTAGATTTGCGTTAAATCTTTCACACGCCATTATTTAGGGGCCTACAGTAAACATATTAACACGTTGAGTGCGGACTACAGCTATTTAAGTAGTGCGGCGCGAGCCCTCCTAGCGGCCTACAGCTATTGATATAGTCGCGCCACTCCCACTTTATTAGTTTAGTATGAGCTCAGCCATTGTCCGGGATCGTTTTATCCCTTTGTCGCCTGTTGTGCCAGTACACAGGTCCATTAAAAGAAGAAAGAAAGAAGAAAAAAGCAATTAAAATTAATTGAAAGACTTGAAAATGAAAATAAGAGTATTAAATGAATTAACAATGAATTACCGTATTATCTTGTTGAAAAATCCGGAATTGTGAGTTTTAAATTGTGAATCAGATAGAAAGACTTTTTGTAAATTCCCATACAATGTTAATTTGTCAGCGGAATAAAATTTATTATTATTATTATTATTATTTTGGCGCGGATAGTTTTCCGTTCTAGGGTTTCTGTTCAGGACGATAAAGTGGTAACTTCACACTTTTGTCTGGTGTGTATAGTTGTTTTTATTTTTCATTTATCTTTCTATTCTATTATTTTTAGTACTTGTTGTGTCAAAAAACAAGTTTGTGGATCGTTAGAAACAGTTGTGGCAGTAAACGGGCTACTTTATCCTTGCGGTGACTTACGCGACCGGCGCCACCAGCGGACTACATCAATAGATGTACCAGAAGTGATGTCATCAATAATGACAAAATTGGAGTCCTGGCGATCCTCAGATAATATTTTTATACATTCCTCTCATTTACTCGGTATATAATCAGTTATTTTATTTCAGCCACTCAAAAATGCCTTGCGGTGACTCACGCGACCGGCGCCACCGGCGGACTACATCAATTGATGTACCGGAAGTGACGTCACAAATAATGACCAAAATGAAGGCCTGGTGATCTTATGATGACATTTTGGATGCATTCATATAGTTTACTTGGTGAATAATTAATTATTATATGTCAGCCACTGGTGTAAGCAATATCAATCATAAACCGCACTCAACGTGTTAAAACAAAACAAAATTCTAGGCTGTATCTGTACTGGTATTGTAGGCCCCGGTAGGATGGTGGGGGGGGGGGGGACGGTAACTTTGGATGGTACACGAAAAAATTGAAAAATTATTAGGTGGTACGCGAGCACAAAAAGGTTGGGAAACACTGAACTAGGCTATAATATACGTGTGTGTTTTTATTGATACCTCTCTTAGACGTTCTTTTGCTTTCTTTTTTTCTTCCTTTTCTTTTAACTTCAAAAGTTGTTTTGGAGTCATCCTTCGTGGAGTTTTCGAGATTTTTTTTATTGGATCTGTTCCAGGAGTAGATAATGATGATGAATTGCATTCGGATGATGGGGTACTACTGTCATCCTTTGTTAGTGACTCATCGGCATTTGTTGGAGTCATCAAATCTGTTTTGTTAAGTGTAGTCTCCAAGGAAATAGAACTTTCATCTCTTGTGGGTGTTACACATTTGCTTGAATCAGTTTTCGTAAGTAAGGAATCATTCTTATCACTGGTGCAATCTTGATTTACTCTAGGTGGATCAGCAGAGTTCATATTAGGGCTTTTTGATGAAACTAATTCTTTAATTGAAACTTGTTTTGTGGAATCTTTTATGCTGGATTTTTTATTACAACTGTTTTGCGGTGATTCATGAGTGGTTTCTTTTTCCTTGTCAACACTAGACACGTCCTGGATCTTACTGTCTTTTACTAAAACTTCTTCATTAAATGTATTTTCCTCAATAACTTTATCTTGTGGTGACACATTTTTACTTTCATTTGATGTCTCATTTTTTGATGATATTGAAGTTTTCACTGCAGAATCCTTCTCATCATGATTAATAATCTCGGAATTCGGTACATCTTTTTCAGATGTTGAGCAGGAGATTGGCGAGGAAGATTTATCACCCAGACCCAACTGGGTTTCTTTAGGATTACAATCTGGAGTGTCACATTTATACTTTGGCAAACTTGTTAATTTTGCTGCAGGTTCTTTTGCTGGGCTTTTAGCCGGTGAGTCACATAAATCAACCTAAACATATATTGTATTATTGAAAATGTGGTTTATATTACATAGCCAAAAAGACTCAATGTTCAATATTTATTTTTGTGACAAAATAAACCTCATTTAATTCATTTATAGTAGAGTCTCGCAAACCCAGACTAATGGGGACCGAACGGTGTCCGAGTATGTGAAAATTCCAGGTTATCTAGAAAGGAGTAAACACAAGAAAAAGTTCATATAATTAGCTTTATTCCTGTCAAAAAACATTTATTTATTACATAATGTACCTAGTACTACAAAAACTAAAAATGTAAACCTCATGTTAAAACAAACTTGGATAAAAACCAAAGCACCACATGTGCTTCAGCGCCTTGAAACCAGTACACTTTCCTGCTCTGGCAGGCTGTCTGAGTTATACAGAATTCCGGGTTATTGAAGTCAGGGTTTGCGGTACTCTACTTTACAAGGGACCAGCACTTTAGGTCTAAATTTGGTCAAACTCTGGCCTCCCTTCATCAGATAGACCTATCATTGCAACAACACTCTGTGATACGGTAATGTTACTTCATTATTACTTCAGTTTCCAAGTCACTTTAAGCTAAAATAAAAGGTTATATTACCTTGTTGCCGTCTTCGTGACTTTGTAAAATCCTTTTGATTTTACGCGTTTCAGCACGTTATTGTGCAATCTTCAGAAATCTTACACCAAGACTAAAACATCGCTCGTGAAGAGGTCGTCATATTGGTTTTAAAAAATAAATAAAAGTTCACAAACATTTAAATAAATTAATTCCACAAAACACAAACTACGAAACATTTACACACGCAACGAGTCACGGACGTGAGGCCTCGACACGCACCGGCACGGGAGCAAGTCTAGACTGCGGTCTTCTTGTCAGGTTTAATCTATGTTCGTCCGTGTGGGTTCAAAGGTCGTCAGTGTGTCAATGTGTCTCCTGCAGTCTCATCAATGTATTATACAGAGAGTTCGACTGGAACCGTACTTTTTCATTTAGAATGTCATCAGGATGTTTTACTGAGGCTTTATATATTTCAAATTCCTCCACTGCGTCCATGAATTTCCCTTTTCTACAATAATGGAGGGGTGTTAAATTTTTGGAAATACTGGTGTAGTTATGTTTTTCGTTAATAAGGTGCTCGGCGTAGCTAGATCTGGCTGCTGATTTTGATGTGATGGGAATGTGTTCTTTGAATCGTTTTTCAAAACTTCAAGAAGTCACGAAGACGGCAACAAGGTAATATGGTAATGTTACATCAAGATAGGCATAATGTGAACTAAAATTACACATAATTAAATCAAATTACCTTGTCCAATCACTGGTTGGCAAATGACGTGTGTCTTTTGACAACCAGTGATTGGACAAGGTAATTTTATTTCATTATTAATATATTCCAATCCAGGGTCACAATGAATACTATAAAATTACGTGTGAACACTTCAGGACAACTTAAAGCTAAGAGGGATGGTCTTGAGACTCAATAGGTGGTAAAAGCTATGGTACCAAACTATAGAAAACGATTCTAATTAGTGGTGGGTCGGTTGCAAAATTTATCGGTTCGGTTTCAGTTCGGTTTTTTAATGGCACTGGTTGTCGGTTGTCAATTTTTCGGTTTTTCGAATTATTTTACATGTAAAATATGCCTATTTTCTGCCTTTTACACACTTATACTTTTTCAATAAGACCAGTTAGTTATTGCAAGAAAATATATAAATTATTAAATGTTCATCCTACTATATAACTGGCCTTATATTTTATCTGAAAGTAGCGTTGGGGAGTAGCACGCTACTTGTAGAGCCGCTACTTTTTTAGTAGTGTCAGTGTAGCTCCGCTACTTTTGAAAATAAGTAGCTTGTAGCTGTAGCGAGCTACATTTTTAGAGCTAGTCCTTGTGTGCATACGCTAGCATTACTGTAACCCTACCGTGGCCGGTCTAAGAAAAATGTTATAAACTTGTGAAGATAAACTTAATAAATATTGTTGTTTACGTCTTTGATGTTAAGTCTTTTTATTCAACAAATTAAATTTTATACCACTATTCTGTTTATATTATCTAGGCTCCATAAGAGTCACAAATTATTGTATTTAAATGAAAATATGTCTAAACACAATACCAAAAAAAAAGTATAGGCCTATATTTAAAAAAAAAAAAAAACTGAATTTTACTTTTAAGTGGGAAAATTGGGTGGTTATACATCACAAGAGAAAAACAGGACCAGATTGCGAAAGTAGCAAAGTAGCTTAAATTGTAGCGAGCTACTTTTTAATTGGAGCTGTAGCTGTAGCTAGCTACTTTTTTGAAAATGTAGCTGTAGCTGTAGCTAAGCTACTTTTTTGAAAAAGTAGCTGTGGATAGCTACTTTTAAAAAGTAGCTTCCCCAACACTGGAAAGTAATGCATTTACAGCCTTGACACCTATAATATATATTGTGGTTTATTACTTACGTAATAATAGCCTGAGGTGTCAAAAAGAGATTCTTCACGCTGTACGCGTTTCGAACGATTTACCGTTCATCATCAGCAGCGGTCAGTTTATTGTAAAATAAGCCCATATCTTGATGTTTGTCAGTTTTTGATACATAACACACAAATTTACACTCTTCACACATATAACAAACGACACTTAACAATACACGAAACGAAACGAGATTTGCGGCGCGCCGGACACGTGGGTGCATACCGGTTGACATGCTGTAGGCCTACTTGAGTTTTTGGTTGGAGGTTAGGATGACGTAACCTTGTCAGCTGACTGGTGGTTGTTCGATACGAAGTTTTTATCTATATTGTTGAACAGCTGATATGTGATTTTGTCGGTAAACTCTTCCTTCTTATTTAGCAGATGTCTTTGCCATGCGATAATGCATTTTGATGGATAAAAAACTCTTCCCACACCTGGGCTTTATTTTTCTGGTTACAATACTTTAGTACGTTTAGTGACTTTTCACCATTGACGTTTAGTGACTTGATGCCATTGACGCCTTGATCAAACGGCTGCAAAAATCTGATATGTTTTCTGAATCAGAAATAGAGGACATAAAGATAATGGTCGAGGAAATAACGAAGCAAAATTATTTTCAGTGGAAAAACAAAACCTACTGTGACCCCAAAGGGCTGCCAATGGGAGGTCCACTTTCTGCCCTTCTAGCTGAAAGTTATTTGCAGCAGTTTGAATGCAATGAAATTATTAACACAAACAATCCTCATGCCAGTAAGATTAAGTATTATAAGCGTTATGTGGACGATTCATTCATCATTTTTAAAGGATCTAAAAGGCAGGCTAACGTTTTTCTCAACCACCTTAACAGAATCCATAGTACAATAAAATTGAGGATGGAAATAGAATCCGACAACACAATTAACTTCCTGGATGTTAAAATTTGTAAAAAAGAACATAAATTTGAGTTCGGCATTCACAGAAAACCAACACAGACCGACTTAGTAATACCGAGTGATTCAAACCACCCGTATCAATACAAAATGGCTGCTTTTCGATTAACGGTACACCGTTTGCTCACATTCCGGCTTGAGAAAAATGAATATGAGAAAGAAAAAAGCATAATAAAACAGATTGCATTGAACAACGGGTACGATCCCTACATAATCGATACATTAATCAGAAAAACTAGGTTTAAATTAGCCAACAAAGTACAAAAAGATGAGACTGACAGTAAATTCATCCCATTCACTTTTATAAACAAATACTCGGAAACAATTGGGAATGTATTTAAAAGAAATGGTTTTTGTCCAGGATACAAAATTAACAGACCAAATTTTCAGAAACCCAGGGCCCCAGTGGACAAAAAACATGGAAGAGGAGTTTATATGATAGAGTGTAATGGCGGTGAAAAATGTGATAAGAAATATGTGGGTTATACTAATAGATCGTTTTTTGAAAGGTTTAAGGAACATGGAGCGGTAAACCAAAATAACCCTTCCTCCAAGGTTTTTTTTTTCCTTTGGTTGCACACCATTTAAAAGAAAATAGCGGGCATAGTATTAATTTTGAAAAGTCACTAATTGTACTAAAGTATTGTAACCAGAAAAATAAAGCCCAGGTGTGGGAAGAGTTGTTTATCTATCAAAATGCATTATCGCATGGCAAAGACAACCTGCTAAATAAGAAGGAAGAGTTTACCGACAAAATCACATATCAGCTGTTCAACAATATAGATAAAAACTTCGTATCGAACAACTACCAGTCAGCTGATACGGTTACGTCATCCTAACCTCCGACCAAAATCTCAAGTAGGTCTACAGCATGTCAACCGGTATGCACCCACGTGTCCGGCGCGCCGCAGTCAGATCTCGTTTCGTTTCGTGTATTGTTAAGTGTCGTTTGTTATATGTGTGAAGAGTGTAAATTTGTGTGTTATGTATCACAAACTGACAAACATCAAGATATGGGCTTATTTTACAAGAAACTGACCGCTGCTGATGATGAACGGTAAATCGTTCTAAACGCGTAAGTAGGTCTACAGCATGTCAACCGGTATGCACCCACGTGTCCGGCGCGCCGCAGTCAGATCTCGTTTCGTTTCGTGTATTGTTAAGTGTCGTTTGTTATATGTGTGAAGAGTGTAAATTTGTGTGTTATGTATCACAAACTGACAAACATCAAGATATGGGCTTATTTTACAAGAAACTGACCGCTGCTGATGATGAACGGTAAATCGTTCTAAACGCGTACAGCGTGAAGAATCTCTTTTTGACACCTCAGGCTGTTATTACGTAAGTAATAAACCACAATATACTGGAAAGTAGTCAAGAAGCAATACAACCATTTTAATGGGCAAATTTGCAATTTTGAGCTACAGTAGACTCCTTCTTAACCGGCCACCTCGGGACCAGGCCGCGGCCGGATAATGAATTGGCCGGTTAAACCGATGTACATTTAAATTTGCCAACCTACAATTTTATAAGGCCCAAATACAATTATGACTTGAAAAAATCTTTAAATACCCCACTGTATATGATTTACCGGTAACATCCAACACACGTGAAATCCACAACCAACCAATCTACTAATGATAATTCCTTTCTTTATTGTGGTCTACTGGATAATAGTTCTAAATTCATTAATTTCCGTTGGCATTCACTTCCATTCATTACAGTTAATTTTAATTGGTTTGAAAATGTCAATATGATATAACGTTGAATTGAATGATACAGTAGGCTAGATAAGAAAACTATGTTTCCAGCAAAATACGGCCGGTTAAAGCGGAGACCGGTTAAAAGGTGGCCGGTTAAGAGGGAGTCTACTGTAAAACTAAAAGATAAAAACTTTGACCATTGTATTTAGGGTAGGTGAACAGATGAAAATATGTGGGAGAATAGAATAAAATATAACCATTTAAAAAAGATTAGAAACCCCCTCAAAGTATGGCTTAAGAAATGTTTTATTTTTCTTAGAATTGCTAGATATTATGTGTTACATATAAATGCAAATTATTTATAGTTTTAATTCAATAAAATAATAGTTTTATATATTTATAAAAAAATAAGGACTGTTGTGCTATTTTTAGTTCAATATTCAAACATAATACAGTACACTCTCGTTCATCGGAACTAATGTGGCGGACGGCCGGTTCGGATGTCAAAAAATTCCGATGAAGCGGAGTCCGTCGTGAGTCATCACTTCCGCCCGTACGGTGAACTATCATGATTGTATTCACTCTTGTTTTTAAGATAACACAAGAGGTTTTATGAAAATAAGGCGCACTCAAACTTTGAACATGGTAACAATGAACACATAGGAACAAAAACAACGCAGGAAATAAAGATCCAAAATCTTTATTCTCATATTCCAGCAGTCAACTGACTTCCACGTAACACAGGTGCAGTCGCGACGCGAGACAGACTGAATGACAGTTTGGGAAGCGGTCGCACCGGATGTTCACTTCCTGCCCCTTCCTCTTTCTATTTTAGTGCGAATACTCCACGGCCTCGTAAATCACATCGATGGGTACAGATTATTGAAAACGCCTGATGACTTTTGATGCAAAATGTGATACTTCACTGTTGTGCCGATAGAACAAATGGAAAGTGAAGGCGCTAAAACGGAAAAATTTATTTATTTTGTAAGAAAAAAAAATTAATAATATCCAGATTTTCAGTTTCGATGAAGCGGAGTTCCGATGTCGCCGAGTCCGATGAACGAGAGTATACTGTAATAACATTAATTCACCTGTACAGGTTGAACCATAGGTCATACAACTTTGATTAAAGTTTTATCAATTAGTGAAAATCAGACAAAAAATGAGTTATAATTCGTTTTTGTACGACAATTAGATTGGAAACCAAAATATAATGTACTAGAGAACTGATGAGGATGTACATCAGACAATCGATCGCTGGCCGATCCCCGGCCGGCCAGATGCCGAACAATAGAGCTCCTATCAGCAGGTGTTCCGCATTCCATCTATCGTCCCATATTACAATTGTATTGTTATATTCCTTGAACCGGACACCCTTTCTTTTATAATTGATTTCTGTTCAACTTTTTATCTTTAGTTAGTAAAAAAAAAAGTAAACTGAAAAACGATAACCGATTTAACAACCGGCCCATCCCTAATTAAAATACTATCTCAAAATGTTTAAAACCAAATGACAATATTTATTTTTAGTAATTTGCAAATTAGTTATTGTATTTTAATACAAATAAATAAAACATAATATTCTGTAAATGCATTCACACCAGATTTTCCATTGAAAATCACTTTAATCAGTAAAAGATTGATATAATCTGGGGAAGTAGTAATTGAATACAAAAATCTTTTCAAAACATGATTTAATACTTACAATATCAACGGCGTTTGGCTTGAGGTTAGAACTTGTTCTCTCAGACATTCCCTTTTCAGAAATTTTACTAGTATTCAGCTCATTTGATTTACGACTTGATGATGTCCTGCTAATCTTTTTACTGGTATTCTTAGATTTTTTCCTGTTTTGTTTCACAGCTTGAACTTTTTTCTCTTCTTTGACTTCTTCAACTTCCATACATAAATCATTATTTTGCTTTTTATCTTTTTCATCATCCTCTTTGATTACTTTGGCCTTTTTCTCAACAGGGACAATTTTGTTTTCATTAATTTCAGAAACAACCACTTCATCATCTGTAGATGTTTCACAGGTTTTCCGCTTTTGCTGTTGACTTTCTTCACTATTTTTTACAACGGGGGAGCTTAGTATTTGGAATGGTAATCTTGCTGAAAAAAAGATAAAAACCATAGTTAGCATCTTGTAAGTGAATCAATATCCACTAAAATCATCAACTAACCTATATTGTAACATATAGTTTTTGTTTCAAAATTAATCAACAGTCTTTCATAATAAAAAATTGGAATGGATAGTAATAAAGATCTACTGTTGGCCATCACTTTGGACTTTGCGAAATATCAAATCAAATCTATACGGTAATTATTTAACACGCTAGAAGTTTTTTTGTTAAGAGAACTCCTCCTACAATTTTCAACCGATTTTCAAGTTTTTGGTGTCATTGGATAGGGCTCTGTCTGTAGTTGTTTAACCCGAAAAAAATTATGAGAATCGGACTTAAACTGAATGCGCTATTTATCATTGAAATTTGAAACTTTCCCATTAGGAAAACATCGAGAATGATAAACATATGTTAATGTACAGCTGTAAACAGGTGTTTGAGGCCATTACCGCAACTGTTAATCACAAAATTGGATTAGACAGTTAGTTATGATTAATTATTTATTAATTCATTGATTTATTTGGTTGTGTGAACTAAACGTAATATTTTTGCTCGATTTCGAGCAATGTTTGCACTATTTTTTCTAATTGGACCTAATAGTTTTTCTCATAAGTGTCTTAAAGTTAGCCGCTTTTTAAGCTTCCAGATAATGTCCACGCCCCATCATGTTTATGAAGACTAACTAACTTAGAATCGAGCATCTTTCAAACTTAGATGTGCTGAAAGTGGTTTCATTTTAAATGAAGAGGATAGGATAAATAAGTTCCTACTAATATGGGTCATTATTAAATTAATGGCCGATTTGAGTCTCTGCAGGGGAAAAAATATTAAAATAATTTTTCTACTGCAAATAAAACTTTGTAGTAATGGTAAGTATATTATTATCATACATGATCTTGCTTTAAATAAAATTATTGAATGAAAATAAATGTATAAAAAAAAAAAACAATATGTGTCTAATTTTTCCCCTCGCTCACTGTCTCCATGCCTCTGAGTCTAAGTTCTCAGTTGACAAAAGCCATACAAATTTACAAAAAAATAACTAGGGTAAAATGCCCATGATTTTCATATAAATTAACAGTTATATTTTAAAATAAAGTAATAACATTATTGAAATCAGATCGATTTCAGAATAATTTGCCATTATATCCGTGTCTCTACAAGACCAATAAAAGTAGCCTATAGCGATGTTTTGAATTCGCCGCCAAATCGCCGTGGACCGTTTTGTTTCTCCATTTTCTTGCTCACGTTCTCCCCCGCTCACGGATGAGTCATGAATAAAGAGAATCCCTTTGCTGTTATCACCAAAATAATACTTTTTATTATTACTTCACCTTGCATTATTAATTGATGCAACTTATTTACTTATTAGTAAAAATTTATTAGTTCCCAATAAGGCACATTTTCCAGTTCAAAGAACACAATAACGGTAATCAATATAAACTCGTTTTAACTTATGTAGGTGTTAGTAATTACATTTACCTTCAACATTCAGCTTATAACTTTCGACTTTTTTTTATAACTTTTTTATCAAGAAAAAAAAGTGAGCGAGGGGAAAATGGATATTGTATAAGGATGTTGTGTCTTCCTGAAATGAAATCAGGAAAATCAGTCTTAAATGTAATTTTTAAGCTGTGATATGTGTAAGGTTTTATTCTGTAGTGCATTTATATTGTACTATGATAATAAATAAGTTGTTTTTGAATTTTTTTTTTTTTACCTTTCTCAAATTGGCCATTTATTTTATAACGACCCGTATACTAGTTTAACTCGCCTACGGCTCGATGGGGGCTCCGCCCCCATGCCCCCTTAGGGGGTTGCTCCGAATTCGTCAATGAATCCGAAAATCCTAAGTAGGCCTACTGGAATTCCGTCCCTCTAGTCACCTGGGGTTGATATGAATTCATTTAAGTCTCATTCTTTAAACAAAATACAGATCAAATCTATAAATTATGGCCTATTGGCGATAGTCCCTGAAATGTAAAATGTTTTATATAAAATTATCTTTATATTTAAAATATGTTTCTTACAATATACGGTGTCTTCGGTGTGTTACCACCCATTTGATAGTCGAAGTTAAAAGAAGAACAATATCCAATAATGCAATTAGAAAATTCCATTCAAAACGAAATAAAGGAACGGTGTAACGTTGCAGACACCTGCACTTAAAAAATTAATACCATACGCAGGGGTTTTTGATGGAGGGGTTTTGGGTCTAAATTTTTTTGTAAAAACACCAAATAGTAATAAAATATATTAAAATTAAGCAATTTTTTAATGAAATAGAAATTCTCAAAGTACACCCTTTTGAGGGAGAAGGGGTGAGATACGACAAAATGTCCCATGACCAAAATTGTAGAGCGTCTAAAATAGAATGTAACACCGGCAAAAGTATGTAGTAAGAAATAGATATATTCATAGTATACACAAAATTTGAGGCATGTATGTGTCATAAAAGTAAACGATAAATATTGAAATAGAGCAATTTTGGTGAAAGAATTGCGATATTGTGAAAGTACGCCCCTCTTTACGGGTGAAGGAGGTGAGATACGGCAAAATTGCATAGGACCAAACTTGTATAGCGTCAAAAATAGAATATAATACTAACAAAACTAATATCAATATTGAAGTATATTTGGCAGAATGAAGTAATTTACACGAACAAATGTTAAGAATTTTGTGTTAAAAAATTTTTTGACTTAATTATAATTGAAATTGGTCAATGGCTGCCGCTATGGTAAGATCTAGTTAAGATCTAGCTTGAACTTAAGTTCAAGCATCCGTGTGAAATATTAGTAAATAAAAAATATTAAAATAGCGAGATTTTTGTGAAAAAATTGGCAATGTTGAAAGTACGTCCCTTTTTAAGGGTGAAGGGAGTGATGTACGGCAAAATTTCACAGGACTAAACTTGTAGAGTGTCTAATTCCTGACCATGAATTATCCCTCAGATTCGAGATAGGACCTCTCGTTCAAAAGTTACAGCGTATTTAGAAAAAGCCTTACATGGTGTAGATTTTACCATACTAAACTTTATGAGGTTAAAATTTGAAAACTCAATGTTTTGCGATTTTCCCTTTGTATTGACCATACAAACTACATGTGTACCAAATTGCAAGTTTCTAGCTCATCCGGACTAAAATTACGATTTCTCTATTGTTCCAGAACCGGTGTTTTCCCACTACTTATGTTCAAAAATCCGGAAAAAGTGAAAAATGTATTTTGTGAGTAAACGAGAGGAGATACGGCAAAATATGTAAGAATTAAAATTGTAGATATTAAAAAGATCTATCAAAATTGTCATCTAAAATTTTTTGTAGGACCACCGGTTTAGTCATTAGAGCCCAAAAACTGAAACCGGGGTTTCATTAAAAACGCTCTGGAGGCTTAACGGTGTGAGATATGATAAAAAGTCACAGGACCAAAATTGTAGATAATTAAATTTCCTATCGTAGTATTGTTCTCAGATTTTAGATAGGACGAAGCGTTTGGCCGCTAGAGCGAAAAAATTAAAATTACAATTTCAGAAATCCGCCATTTTGAATTTTTTCGGTAGGTTAAAATTAAAAAATTGCAAGTTTAAGATTTTACACTTAGCATTAGCCGTTCAGGCTAGACTTATGCCAAATTTCAAGTCTCTAGGTTTAATCGTTACGTCAGAAATTCGTATCCCATATAAGTGAGTCAGTCAGTCAGTCAGTCAGTCAGTCAGTTACACATAGGGCTGTATAGTTTATTAGATTTATTAGACTCTTTGCTAAGAATGTTAGTTTTAGTCCTAACTCAATGAATTACTCCCATCCAATCCAACATTGTGTTTATCGGTACACAAAATTACGCTTATTTACAGCTGTCAATTAACAGAGGTATTAATTGCTAAACTCAATTCCAATGGGAAAATTTCAAATTTCAATTATAAATAGCATCTTTAAGTCCGATTTTCACCAATTTTTTTAAGAAACAACTACAGGCCAAGCCATATCCAACCGCATCAAAAACTTGAAAATCGGTTGAAATTTGTGAAAGCTTAGCGTATTAAATAAGTATGGATTGCTGATTTTGAGGATTGGGCATTTTGAAATATAACCAAAAAAAGAATCCGCTAAAATATTTTTTAATGATAAAGACAAAAAAATATAAAAATGTTTTCCTTAAATCTGAACAGAATTTTATTTTCTCAAAAGGTAACAATATGCGGTAAAAGCAATTTTAATTCAACTCTTTTTTATGGATGGCCATGAGGAAATACTAAAAAAAGAAGATATGAAACAGTAGTAACTTCCCCAAGTGTCCCATTTTTAGGTTTTTTATATTGGTTTAAGCCGGTTAAACCAATATGGTATATCGGTTTTTATATTTGGTTAAGGACAGTTAACACGGCTTTTTCTGAACGTGCTGATATGTGCGCGTTTAAGTTGCCTTTTAGGAACTTTTTTTAGTAATTTACTAAGCCACCCACAACTTTTCAATGTTCCAATTGGGCATCCTAGAAGTCAAATGCCACTATGGCCATTTGAACGCGTAAGTATAGACAACATGTAGGTATAATGGACCTATTATCTCTAAGCTTCAGGTTACTTTACCAAGCTAAAATGTGCTACTTATTGGGTGTTTGGTGCTAATTTCAATATGCTTTAACTAGGCTATCCGATTTATATCCAAATTAAAAAGAACTGTAACATAAATCCTTGCTGGAATACCAGGCTAATCTAATCTCAAGTCCTCATCACGTAAATGTACAAGCAGATGAATAAAATATGAATATAGGTATGAATAAAATTTTTTCCAATATAGCCTTTCTTTGTTCACTTCGGTTGGGAAATAATATCAGTAAAAAAGGAGCCTCTTCAATTGGCTCATGTGGATTTTTTCCAGAATTATGACTTCTCTGATGTCCTGAGAATGTATATGGTAACTCAAACCTAACGGTGTTAAGCTAAACAGGTACCTTAAGCAAGGGCGAAGCTCATAGTGCTACAATTGATTTTGTAATCAATCTAAACCCCTTCCTAAATAAGTTAAACCTCAGTCCACAATATTGCAATGCTTACCCTGTTTCAGTTTCTTTTTTGGAGGTTCTGTTGAACTCTGCTTCATTTCTGATAAATAAATATAGTATTTTGAGAGAATAACTTGTCCTTTTTGTCTTCTATTTCAAAGGAGTATCTGAAACTGTATTGTCTCAACTATTAACATTTTATTTAACTGGATAGCCTAAGATGAATTATTAACAATTCAACAATCAACATCATAAAAATAATTGTCATTTGCCATCAAAATGGTAGAATTTAACTTAGAACTATTTCTAACAATATTTAATCAATACAACAATATTTAACAATGGTTTTAATCAATAATAAAAAATATAAAAAACCAACATAAATCAATCATCTTTCAATATTAAAAATTATTCCTCAGACGAAGGAAAAACTTCATAGCATAACTTATGTTACGATTATATATGATATTAAGGTGGCAAAAGGTAAACATAAGCTCCTCAGTGGGTGATGGAGAAACTTTCTTAAAGACAGCCAATGAAATTTCTTCAAAGACTTTTACAAGTCAGTTGCACCTAAATCTGTAAGGTACTATAATGGTTGTCACAGCCTAGAGTGGTGTTTACACTAGCATGTAGCGCTTGCATGTAAGTTGATACAAACTGTTGGCAATCAAGTACTGTACGTACGATCAAGTTAAGGTTTACATTACACACACTACCATTGCAATGGAAATTTGCTCTAAGTCCAGTCAATGTAACAAAAACACTCTTGTCTCTTGTTTACAAGTAGTACTTGTCTGCAAACAATTGTTTTACACAGTAAAGTACTGCTCAGCACAAGTGGAGCTTTCGTGAAAGTTGTTAGTGGCGCAAGTAATTAGTGTCAAAACAAACATTACTTGCGAAAGCAATGAATGCATGCAACTCTGCGTTGCAAATTAAACTTTCATGAATTTTTGTGTTTACATTTACAAGTTTTTCTGCAAATTGGATGCAAATAAAACGTCGAACACAAGTACTACATCCTATTCTAAATCCCGCTTTAAGGCTTGCCACTGAACAATATAAAGGAAACAAATCTAGGAACCGATCCTGGTGGTCAATAAGAAGCCTCAGGGTCGGGAAACTCCTAGTTTGGTACAGATGGACCAAAATTTCTGTGTGCGCCGCCAGCACTGGCGAGCAGGGCGAGGGGGTTGGAGGGGGTACTTTTGTGAAAATATATGTCTCTTTCTACTGAGCGTGACTCACTCACCCTCCCCTCCCGCACTGCCAATACGCAGCACCCGTGACCTCACGGATGTGGTATGATATTTAGGGGTGTCAATCCCGGGCTGAAATTGCAATCCCAGGATTTCGGGATTGATTAACGACGATCCCGGGATCCCGGGATCAATCCCGGGATTCATGTATAATAGAAGTATAGAACATTCAGCTATGAAATAATAAAATTGAAAACACTTTTTATTCAAATTTACAGAAAATACAATTTAATTGCTCATAATCTCGAGTTTCTTGGCATTCTGGCAAACTCGAAGCTTATTTGTTCAGTTTATTTCAACACGCATATGTTTGTTTTTACGCTTCTAGTCTAAAGTCGGAATTTTCGGTTCTACCATGGCTCACGTGACTCCAACGTACTACCTTGAACCGTCCAGCAACCTCTATTGTTAGACAGCCCCTACTTTCAAAATATTTCCTTGAACTACAAATAAATAAATGCACATTACAGTATATTAAGTTTTCATTGAGTTTCATTGCATTTGTAATCATATCACATTCTCTTAATGTCTTCAAAACCTAAACCATTTAACCATTCAACCAAGCATTACTGTAAGCGATGTTCATAAATATTTTCCATTCAAGCAAGAATATACAACATCGTTTTGTCAAGTTACTGTTTTACATTATTGATGTTGCTAGGGTATATATATATATATATATATATATATATATATATATATATATATATATATATATATATATATATATATATATATATATATAAAAGTAGATAGTATCATGTTACTTCTAGGGCACTTTTGGAGACAATCAAAAATCAAACAAATTTCACAGTTTTTTAATACAATTATGCAATATTTTTGCCATTTTTTGGCCAATTTTCAGCTTTTGTCAAATTGTCTTAAAAAATATGCAATTTTAATGAAATTTTTAACAAATATGCCTAAATTTTCTACAAAATAAAATTTTTTAAAAAAACAAGTAAAATTATCACATTTTATAAGTATTTTTTCAATAAAATTAATAGTCGACTTTTCATAAGGTAATTTAAAATTTTAATAGTATTTTTTCAATAAATTTGACTAAAATAGTAATAATATATTCTAATTAATTTCAGTAATATCATTTTTGATTATATTATATTCAAGTAATTTTTCAGATACAATAATAATATAACAATTTGTTTTACTAGTAGCTACTATATCATAATCAAAATCTGCATTAATAATAATATCATTTTTTGAACTTGAAATATTTGTTGGATTTTTTGTAGTATCAATTACATAAATTGGTCTATTTTCTAGAAATTCTGTTGGACTATAATACATTTTACTACTAATATAATAAACTTTTTTGTAATCTTGATACATTTCATACATAATTCTAAATTTTTCATTGTTTATATCAAAATTTTCCAATTCATCAGGGTAATAATGACCATTTAGTTTTACTCTTATATTTTTTACATACATACTATCAAATTTAGAAGTATCAAATAACTGATCATTTGTTCTTGATTTTTGAAATCCAATTATAATAAATTTTGGATTATAAATATTTCTATAAATATTTGTTATATCTAAACTTAAATTCTTTCCTGTAATATTTTTTGTTCAATGCATTGCCAATGATTAAAATGAAAATTTACTTTTTCAAATTTGCTTAGTTCATTAATTAATTGAATTTTACTTGTTGTTTTGTATTCAATTATAGGAACTCTAATAAAAAATTCATCAATTGTTATTTTACCTTCAGTTGGTAATGTAGCATTATCATAAGATCCATCAGCCTTTTTAGTTTTCCATCTAAAAATTGCATCATTATCTTCTGATCTAATAAATGTTATATTAAAACCTCCTTTGTATATTGGAATATTTACATTTTCAAAAAATCCTAATCCAAAATGAGATAAATTACCAATTGCTTCAAATTTATTTTTAAAATTTGATTCAAAACCATTATTTATTTGATTTATTTCTGATTTTGAATAAGTTATAGTACCTTTAATTGTACTTAATAGACCAGGATATTCAATTTCATCAATCAATTTATTATGTTTTCTAACTTCAATTTTTGAAAATAAAAATGGAACAAAATTATCAATTAATTTTATATTAGCACCATTACCATATGCATTTCCATCAGATTTAGTCAATTTACCAGATATATAAAATTGAAATTTAGAAGTACAAAATCCATCTCCAAAATCTATATTAAATTCAGTTTTTTTATTAGGTTCATTGAAATGTAATTTAGATAATGGAAAGAAATTTTAGTATTCAGCTCTTTCAATATCATTTACATATTTTTTGTAATCAGCCATTTATTAAGGATAAATTTTTTAAATCAAAAGCTTTTTTAAAACAAGTAAAATTTTTATAATTTTATGATGTCAAATTTTATAATTTTTATGTATCAATTTCATTTTTACTTTTAAAATATTCAATTTCAGTAGCATGATCAAGTATAAATTTTGCTGATATTTTTTGATGTTCTAAAATTAATTCCCAATTTAATGTAAATGCATAATCATGAATGAAATATTCAGTTAAATCTTGATATTTACAAATCAAATCAATATAATCTTTTAATTGATAATTTATGAATTCAGTAATAAAATCTATAGTTAAATTTTGATGTTGAGCAAATTTTTGCCAATTTAATTTATTTTGAAACAATCTCATCATATTAATACTCAACTCATATTTTTCAGAAATATCATCCCAATCATCTTTGTTTAATTGATTTTGGTTTCTGATAATGAATAAATCAAATGAACTGTATAGAGCCATTTATTAGGGAGAAAATTTTGTAAAACAACTTTTCTTTGAATTACAAATACAACATTTTGATTTAATTACATTTATATTTTTCAATTTTATTATCTGAATATCTTTAGAATTAGTTTTTTGTTTACATTTAAGACAATAAATCAACTCCATTTATATAAAATAATTATTGTAATTTATCTATATCATCTTTAATTAGTATTATTTCAGCATTTAATTCTTTTATGGATTCATTGACTCCATCAAATAGAAATTTTAGTTCTTTTTCTAATTTTTCTTCTAAATTTTCAACATATTTTCCAATATTAATTAAAAAGTCTGTAATTTTATTTAAATCCTTTTTAGTTTCTGAATGATCATTACCAATTTTAATAATTGAATCTAAAACTTCATCTAATTCTGATTTTATTACAACATCATATTTATTTATACTTGGTTTAACATTAACAATTCTTTTACCATTAATAGTTATATAATTTTTTGATAAACCAATAGCATTTACTAGATTTTCAGTCTTTTTTACATGACTTTTAAAACTTTTACTAAAATTATTAAAAAATATATTTAATTTAGAATTTATATAATCTTCTTTAATATTAATTGGATGTTTTTTCTGTCTTCCAAACAGATCAAATATATTTTGTGAATCCATATTTATTAAGGATTAATTTATTTATTATATTATCAAATTTTTTATTATTATTTAATTCATTTAATATAAAAATACATAAATGACCACAAATTGGTGGATCATTATAATTTTGAATTTGATTATCATTATAAAATATATTATATTTTCCTAAATATTTAACTAATTCTATTGGTGGTTTATTAACTATATTTCCATATGAATCAAAATAATATTTAATTTTATCTTTTTTATAATAACAAACCCAATGAGTTCCATTTCCATCAAATGAATCTAAATTTATAATTCCACATTCAAATTTATTAACTTTATTAGGTAATATATCTCTCATAAATACACCTCTAAAATATTTTATATTTTTACACAATTTTTCTAATTCACCTAATGTTAGTGGTTCAAAATTTTTTTATAATTTTGTTTCATATATTTTAATGTTTTTTTATCTAAACCAGATCCTTCTACATTTTTTAATTCATGATCTAACCAATCAACAAAATTTCTAAATTTAGGAATTATAGATTCTTTTACTACTTTTGCTCCCTTTCTAACATTTGGTGTATAATTTTTAACTATAGGTATATTATCAGCAAAATCTAAAATTTCTTTTAGTAATCCACCATTTTTTATTTCTTTTAATTGATTATATGAAAATTCAAATCTTAATCCTTTATTTAATTTTTTATGTTTATTTAGTTTATTAATTTGTCTTTTAGATAATAATATAATATCTTTTCCATTTTCATTAAATTGATCAATATTAAATTGAATTATAACTGATTTTTTATTTTTAAATGCTAATTTTATTTTTGATTTTTGATTATCTGTCAAGTTTATATTTGTTTTTTCCATTTATTAAGAAAAAAATTTATAGTTTTTTATAATATAGATTAATATAATTAATTTTATTAAAATTTTAATCCTACTTCTAAACCCATACCAAATTTTCTTTTCATCCACATAGCACCTGATGTTGGTAATGCAATTAATCTTTCACCAATTCTATGATCATTTGATGTTACTATATCCCATGCTTTATCTTGTAAAATTTTATCAGCTATTTCATTTCTAGATTTTGTATCTTTATGATCTCTATAAAATAAATCATGTTCTTTAGCAGCTTTATCTAAATCATTTATTCCAGGATCACCTCTTTTTACTCTTTCATTTAATTTAGTTCCAGGCCCTAGATATTGATAACCAGGTACATGTAATTCAAAAGGTAAATTAATTATAACATTATTTAAAATACCTGATCCATCTTTTAATAATGGTGATGAAATATTTGCCAAAATTCTTTTTAAATACTTAATTCCTTCAGGTTTTTCAATTAATTCATCTAATTTATTTGATATAAAGTCTTTAATTGCTTTCTTTTCATTTAAAAAATTATTATTGCCAGCTTTTTCTTGTGCATATATATAATTAATAATATTATCTAATTTATTTAAATCATCTATAAATCTATATTCAATTTTATTTTCTGTATATTGTCTGATTCCTGAACCTTCAATTTCACCTTTTAATTCCCAAATATGTTTAATTAAATTAATATATTTATCACCTTTACTAGATTTTGGTTTCTTACTATTTGGATCATTATTTTTATAAATTGAATTAGTTTCCCATAAAATTTTTGAATAATTATTTAAATCATCTTGTGTATATAAATTATTATCTGGTTTCTTTTCATAAGTTAACAATCTCCATAATCCATGTGTTCCATTATATTTTTTATCATCAATTATTAAATCATCATTATCAATTACAGTTATTTTATCACCAATCATAAATTATTTTTTATGTTTATTCCAATATAAACCAAATTTATCATCTTTTGTTCTTGGTAAATATTTTTGTGCTAATGGACCAATAATTTTATCTAATGTTTGAGGTGAAATTAAATTTGGGTCAATAATTGTCGATTCTTCTTGAATTATTGGTTGTCTGATTGGTCTAAATGGAGTACTTGAAGGTGAATTTAGTTCTTCAGTTTCTGGTATTGATATATTGGCAAAATTATTAACAATAGGTACCAATTCCATAAGGTTTTTATTTTCATTTAAGACTTCACCAATTTTATTTTCAACTTTACCAATTGCTGATGTTATAGGTTCATATGCTTTTTGTTTAATTTTTTCATAATTATCTTCAATTTTAATTTAATTTTTAAATTCTTTTATTAATTTTTTCTCAATATCATCTAATTTTTTAGCTTCATTAACAGATATTTTATCCATTTATTACAAAGAAAAATTTAGGTTCAAAACAAATCATGTTAACATAAACACAAATCATGTTAACATAAACACAAATCATATTAACACAAAACACAAATTATGTTAACACAAACACAAATTATGTTAACATAAAAACAAATCATATTAACACAAAACACAAATCATGTTAACACAAAACACAAATCATGTTAACACAAACACAAATCATGTTAACATAAACACTAATTATGTTAAACACAATTTATTTTACTTTATTTCTGTAATTTTCATTAAATATATAAATTTTTTTTTTTTTTTTTTTTTTTTTTTTTTTTGAGGGAGAGGCGGAAAAATGCATTACGCACACAGGTGGCCAGCCTGTAGTGTGGGGCTCCCCTAAAAACGAGTTTACCCACTAAAAAACCTCCTCTACTCTTTAGGGATCTAACCTGGAATTGTTTGTCACATTACGTCAGGCTAGGCCTAAATTTGGCTTACGCCCGTGGGGCTCGCTCCTTATCCAGCCGCTCGATCAAGGGATCTGGGCCACTTCACGGTCCAGATCGGTTTTCTTTTCCAGGAGGATGCCCCGGACGAACTGTGACAAACAATCCCAGTTGCCCTCATCCTCCAAAATCTTTTGGCAGACCGAGTCCACCGAAAATGCACCAAAGATTTGTGTGGCCTCCAGGCGGGGCCCTTCCCAACGGGGACAGCGGAAGAATGTGTGTTCCGCATCGTCGGGAACACCCGGGCAATAAATGCAGTCCGGTGAACCGGTCTTTCCCATACGGTTCAGGTACGACCGAAAATAGCCGTGACCTGTCAAAAATTGGGTCAGGTAGTAGTCCACCTCCCCATGCCGCCGTTCCACCCATGGTTGGACCTGCTTGATAAGTCGCGCAGTCCATCGTCCTCGGGTGTCGTGCTCCCAGCTGTGTTGCCACTGCTGGTAGGTTCGGGAGCGCTCTTCTGTTCTTGCCGTGTCCTTGCCGATCTCGCCTTGTCTCTGATAAATCGCTTTCCTCTCCCCTGCCCTTTCATTAGTATTTATATATTAAATATATAAATACTAATGAAATAAATAATACTAATAAAATAAATATTCTATCAATTATTGAATCAAACATACAACAAGCCATTATCATTATTTAATATCAGAAAAATTTTTCATATATTTTCCATCATTTGATTTTTTCAATAAATTAATAGTTAAAAATCCATAGTCTTCTTTCCAACAATCATTACAAATAGTTTTAAATTTATCAAATTTCATATCTGATCCAACAAAATTATTATATATTTTTTTCATATAATGTTCATTTTGTTTAAAGATGCATAACATATTTAAATTATTTCTAATTAATTGCATATCAACTTTTGAATAACATTGTGATAAATAAATACATGATATATTTTTATGTCTACCCATTATAAAATATTCTTTAATTTTATCTTGTTTTTCTAAAATACAATCATCAAAAACTACTAATGAATTTGGTTTACATTTATTTAGTGGAATCATATCATCACATGAAAAATAAGAAATTTGTTTATTAATATTTTGATTCTATATTTTTAAATCTTTTTTGTAATAATTTATAAGATGGTTGTTCTAATGATTTACTAAAAATATATAAATTTGAATATGGAATTAATCTTTTGTAAATAAAATTTAATAATAATGTAGTTTTACCAGATCCACTTGTTCCTATAATTAATAATCTAATAGGTTGATCATTTTTATTATTTTTATCATATGATTCTAATTTTATATTATCTTTGTTTTCTAAAAATTTCTCCATTTAAATAAGATGAAATTATTTAAAATAATTGGTCATTCATCCAAACTAGAATTAAGATTAGAACATCCAATACATTTAGATGGAAAATATAGTATTGGTTTAAGTGGATTTTATTCAGATAATTTTATATCAAATATACCAAATGATTATAAAAACTGTTATGGATATTCTATTAGAGATGAAGATGATAAAATTATAGATCAATATTTTGATATAAATAAAGGAAATTATACAATTGAAGAAATAAAAAATATTTTTATTAATAGTTTAAAAGAATTTAAAAAGAAAATTAATAAATTTGATGAAAATGATTTTATACTGAAAAATGATGGACCATATATTATAATAAAATCTCCTGTTAAAATTATAGTAACAACAATTATAATTGATTTATTAGGATTAGATGATAAAATGATTGAACCAAATGTATTAACAAAAGGAATAAAACTACCAAAAATTAGACCTTTTGATGTTATTGAAATACATTGTAATTTAGTTGATCCTAGTTTTGAAAATCATAAAGATCATTCACATTTACATAAAGAATCAGAAATTCTATATTCATTTTATCCAAATGTTGAATATGGATCAAAAATTAGTGAAAAACCAAATGAAATTGATTATATTCCTTTAAAAAATATAAATAAAATTCAAAATATTGTAATATCTATTCAAGATAGTGATGGAAATCAAATAAATAATGAAAATATTAAAAGTATTGTATATTTAAGATTAAAACAAAATTTGTAATATAAAATTTATCTACATAAATAATAAAAACAATAATTTATTTAATTAACAATAATTTTATATTTAATAATAAATTAATTGTATTTAATAAACAAAATAAACCTTGGTTTAAAAGAAAAGATATTTGTTATATTTTAAAATATAAAAATTCTAGAAAAGTTTTAATTGATAATGTAAAAGAAAAATATATAAAACTTAAAATATATCAAGTGTAACCAACAGTTACATTTACATAATAATGATAAATTAATTTACATAAAAATTATAGGTGTCACAAATTATGACACCCTAGAAATTGATGTACAAACATGTTTTTCAGATGCCCTAAAACAGGGCGTCAATAAAATAGATAATAAAACAATGTTTATTAATGAATCTGGTTTATATTTATTAATTTTAAAATAAAAAAAGTAGAAAACAATAAGGATAGATTAAAATTTATAGATATTTTTAGAGGGGACAATTTGTCCCCCCTATCATATAATGAAAAACATACAAAACTTATTAAAATTAGGTAGGACCCAAAATGGGTCCCATATAAATTAGAATATTTATTTTAAAATTTTTTAAAGGAGGTAACCTTATTATACAATAAAAACTTAAGGGTAACAAAATGTTACCCTTCTTAAACATTCAAAAATATTCATAAATATAATAAATTATATACAAATTTGAGACCCGTCTTAAAGACGGGTCTTACTTATAATGATAATAAAGTAAAATTTATAGATATTTTTATGTTAGATATTCAATAAATTATTGAATATATTTAAATTTATTAAAGAAAATATTTAAAAATATACATAAAATTATAGTATAAATTCAATATCATATGGTTATAAATTATTAATATAATTTTGATCATTTTCTTTAAAACTTTCTTTAACATAATTTTTTATTATATTTATAAATGGTTCTATTATAAAATTAAACTTATAATGATATACAAAATAATTTTTATATTTAAAAAGATATATTAAAAATTTATTTGATATTTTAGTTTTAAATAAATATAATTTTATATCAAAATCATTATTTATTAATTCTTTTGGAACAATTAAAATTTCCATTTATTTATAATTATTTTTATACCCAAAAGGTAATGTATCAATTTTATTTTCACAAATAAATCTTTTGTCATCTCTATTACTTAAAGCTAATTTATTTATTGTAATTGTATATAGTTCATGTTTAAAACTTCTAATACAAGTCATTTCTCTATATTGTTCTTGATCATCAAATAAACATTTCTTAAAATCATCCATATGTAATGTTTTATCAACAACACTTTTCTTAATACCTTTACATTTTACAGGATTTTTATTATTAAATTCATAACTATATAATTTTGATCTTAAACCACAATATTCTTCTAATATTTCACCATTTAACTCATCTTTAAATTTACCAATTATTTTTTTATTCTTTTCACTATAGCATTCATGTTCTTTCTTATAATCACTTGTATCAAATTCATTAATATTTTCTTTAATAATTTTATATGGATCCTTTTTAAATTCTATAAAATAACTGTCTGTATCCATATATAATAACCTTATATTTGGATCAAACTTCTTTAATTTTTCATAATAAAATTGATACATATGTAATTTTGATAAATCAAGTACTGAAAATCCTATATAGATTGGTTTATCAAACTTAACCTTTTCTTTTATCATATGTGAAGCAATACAGTCTTTATCAAATATACTAAATGTTTTAAAATTAGGTTTTTTTGCTTGTTTTAATGAAAACTTTTCATCGCCTAATTTAATATCACATCTATTTCTAACATTTTCCATAGTTTTTCCAAAAACACTATTATTCATCAATTTAAAAAAGTCTTTTTCAAAATCTGATGTTGATTTGGATCTTAATTTGGTATTTAATTCAATATATTTTTTCATATAATCATCTTGATCAAATGCTATAACTCTATTAACTTTCTTTAATTTTAATCCTTTTTGTAGATAATATTTTAAGTTTCTTGAATGAATAACATAATCTTTTTTATCAAATAATGTTGTGCAAAGCTTATTATTATAATGTTCAGGTGCTAATGGTAAATCTTTATGGTCATCATGTAATTCAATAGGATATTCTAAATCAACATCTAATATATATCCATATTCAGCATTTTCATCTAATTCTAATATTGTTTCTTCCCATTCATTTAATGTATATGTATTAGGATTCATCCATGTTATATCTTTATAAGGTAATTTTTGACTTAAAGCCCATCCATATAGATTATTTGCATCTATATATAACATATAATTTTCAGGTTTTGTTTTATCATAATTTTTTGTATATTTATTGTTTGCTTTACAATATCTAGTTATACATTGTGAAATACCACCTCTAATACCTTTTTCAATCATTAAATACATATTATAATCACTTATTAATTCTAGTTCAATTTTTGTTAATTTTAACATAGAATCCCAAGCTAATGATGGTGATGTTAGATAATGTGCTGGATCTAATTGATAATTTTTCAAACAAACAGATCTAAAATTTTCAAATATATCAGCTAATAATAATACATCCTGAATATTATATAAATCTGAATAATTACCTAATGTTTTTACTTTTAATTTATTCCAAACTTTTATATAATGTTTATAATCATCATCACTTATATTTTCATTAGTTAAACAACTATAAAATTGATCTTTTTCTAATATTTTATCATAGTTTAATTTTTCAACATTATCAATAAATTCATATGGAAATACACCTTTAGAAGTTAATATTTTTAAAGTTTCATTATCATATTCAATTATATCATTTTCTTTTATAAATTTATTTATATGCTTAAATTCTTTAAGATTTTTAGCTAATTTTTCAATTGATGTAGCCATAAATCTAAATGTATCTACAAATGAGAATTTTATAAATTTTCTAGGTTTAAAATATAGTTCACCTTCAAATTCATAACCATAACCAGAATTTACTGAATAGTTTATATATTTTTCATCTGTATTAGCTAACAAATCAATTTTACCATATTTTTTAGCTAATTCTTTTATAAACAAATGTGTATCATAATTTGAACTATTATGACAGAATATAGGAATATTTTGAGGAAATTTTAGATTTAAATTACAATTTAAATGTGCAGCACCTCTAAATTGTCCTGTTAAATGACAATGATCTCTTACTTTTATTCTTTTATCATTATCAAAACCACTATTTTCACAAATATGACAAATATTTGTTTTCTGATAATTAATTTCTTCTTCATTAGTTAAATTCATAGGCTTTTTATTTTTTGAATTATATTTTTTAGCTATATATTTTGAAATTTCATCTAAATATTCAAATAATTTATTTGGTACATTTATTAATTCCTCTTCATTTTTTGCTCTATAACAAATAGGTTTATACATTTTATTAGTTACTCTAGATACTAAATAGATTGTAAATCCATATGGTTTATGTTTTTGAATTTTATTTGTATATGAGCAATTTGGATTATTTTTACAATTATCAATCTTTTCTAATATACTTTCAAAATCCATATAAATTACATATGGATGTTCAAACTTTTTATAATAATTTTTAAAACTTACAGTTTGACCTTTAAATGGCATTATAGGTCTACAAGGTTCTAATGATTTACATATCTCTAAATGATTATTCAAGTCTTTATTTTTGTAGAAATGAGTCAAACATCTTCTACAAATATATTTTTTATTTTTATTTTTTTGTGTTAATTGCTTAGATACTAACTTACTTAAATCAGTAATCAATATATAATGAGAATTATTACCAATTTTATAATATAATAAATCAATTTCTAGTTTTGAATTATAATGTTCAGATATTTGTAATGGCACTATTTTTTCATCTTCATCAATTCTATAAATATTTATTGACATTGATGGATAGTTATATTTAGAATCAAATGATCTTTTTTCAAATAATTTAATATCTTTCAATGATATTGGATAATCAAAACCTTTAAAAATATCATCATTTATATATTTTTGATATTGTTTAACTCTTTCAGCATGTTCGTTTGGTTTATCAATAGCACATCTAATTGCATAAATAAAACAATATTCATCTTTATTTTTAAAATTTACACAACATTTTTTATTCTTAATTTCATTTGGTAATTCTATATATGATCCAGCATTTAATGAATTATTTTTAGATAATTTTAGATTTAGTTCAACACATCTTTTTAATGACCAACCAGAGCCTTTTGATGGTTGATTTAGTTGTTCTCTAACTATTAATTTCTTAAATTGATCATCAATAAAATCATCTATATTTAAAATATCTGAACTTTTTATGCAAAAATACATATTACTATTTTGAATTTCACCATTTATTAATTTTCTTTCATATTCACATTCTAAAGCCATCTGTCCTTTAATATTTTTAAATTTTTGTTTTTCTATCAATTTTTTTATTTCATTTCTTTGAGTTTCTAAATAATCATTAATATCTAAATCATCATTTGAATTTGTTAAAATATAATCTTGAAAATATCCTTTTAATGACGAAGCTTCTTGAATATTTATTATATTTTCTTTTGGAATTGGTCTATTTTTAAAATAATCATTTAATAATCCAATCAATTCTTTTCTAGTTTTATTAACAATTTTAATACTATTTTTAATTGCTAAATTTTGAATATATTTAAATGATCTATATTCTAAATTATTTGGATTTTCTTTAATTTTGTTTAATCTTTTAATTAGTTCATCTCTAGATAATTTTTCATAATTTCTGACAGATAATTTTTTTGCAATTTCATTTAATTTTACTATATTAAATAATGAATAATTTGTAAGATCAAATGTTTCTTTAATATTTGTTAATTCATCTAAAGTTTTATTTTTATAATTATATATATTATTATTTTTACACCAATGTTTTAATTCAAATATTTTATTATCATATTTTTGTTTATTTAGTAAATGTTTAGTTGAATTATAATGTCTATCATAATTTTTATATAATATATTTTTATTACAATAAGGACAATTAATATTTTTATTTGTTCGTTCCATTTATTAGGGGTGAAATTCTTTATTTATTAAAAATAATTTTTACTTAGAAATAAAACTCTTAAAAATATAAGAAGTATTTCCACTTTTTACTAGGTAATTTATAGTTTAAATCATATTTTTTAAATAAAATTTGAATTTTTTTAAAACAAGTAAAATTTTGTCTTCATTTTTTTATCATATTTTTAAATTTTCTAGTTTTGTTATATTTTTGTCATGAATTTTAGTTTCTAAATGTCTTAAATAATTATTAGTCCATTTAATATTTCTTCCACATTCACAAAATTGTGGTTTTAAAAACATTTCTCTAATACATTGTATACAAATTGTATTTTTTCTATCTTTACTATAATGATAATTATTAAAATTTGAAATATCTTTAATTTCTTTACATTTATGACATTGTTTTTCATTTAATTCAATAACTTTAATACTATCATATAATTTTTTTTAATACACATCCTTACATTCTTTACAATAATAATATAACCCATCTTTAGTATTTTTGTCTTTATAAAATTTAGATATATCTTTATATAATTTACACCTTAAACATATCTTTTCCATTTATATAAAATAAAATTTACAAATTGGTTTTTTTCAATTCATATTCATAAAAATTTCCAATAATATCTTCATTATTTTGATCTTTTATACTATAAGTAACTGGATTTGTATTATTAATTTTAGAAATTATAAATATTTCTCTAGACCAATTATTTTTATATTTATTAGAAAATGTTGATTTTTTATTTCCAATTCTAACTCTATCATTTATTTTAAATTTTGATTTGGTTATTATTTTTGGTGGTTTATATTTAAAAACAGTATCTAATAAATCCTTTTCATTATTTTTATTTACTTCAATTGGTTTCATTTTAATTGTTGAATGATATGAGTTATTATATTCTTTAACAATTTTTGGTAAAATATTTATCCATCTATAATTTTTATTAATTTCAAACTGTATTTTCATTTTTTCATTTTGTGTTCTATTATACCTTTCTATTATACTTGATTTTTCTTCATTTTCTGTATGATACAATTTAATATTATATTTATTTAATATTTCTTTAAATTCTTTATTGATAAATTCTAATCCTTTATCTGTATGTAAAAGATTAGGTGATTTATGATTAATTTTAATTGCATCCTTAATTATTTCTTCAAATGCTCTAGAAACTGTTTTTCCATCTTTTTTCTTTAATGGTTTTGACCAAACATATTTTGAGAAAGTATCTATCACATTTAACATATATTTATAACCATCATTTTCTTTTTCATAATTTTTCATTATAATTAAATCTGCTGCCCATAAATCATCAATACCTAATGTAATTATTTTTCTTTTTAGAAATTTCTTTCTAATTGGAGCATGAATTTCATTTGCTTCAATTATTTGTTCATTTTTAGTTAATTCTTTTTTAATTATAGGTTTAACTTCTTTTTTCAAAATTTTACTTTTATTTGTTTTACAAATTGAACATTTAGTAGCAATTCTATATAATCCATTTTTCATTTCAACGATTTGTGGATTAATATTTTTAGTTTTTTTCTTACATTTGTGACAATGAATTGGTTCATTCATTTATGTATAATTTTTTTTTAAATAAATGGATATGTGTTATAGATGTCATAATCAAACTAATTTTACTATTATTGGAAATTGTGTAGGATGTAATATATGTAAAAGAATTATTTATGAAAAAAAGATTAAGAGAAAAAGTAATAAGAATAAACATCTTAAACATATTTTAAGAGAATTTAACCATTTTCAACCATATAAAACACAACAATTAATTAATGAATTATATATTTTATGTATTTCCAATCATTTTGAAATAACACCTAAGAATATAAAATTATTTTTAAAACAAAGGAATTGTACAAATCGGATATTTTACTATCAATTTTTAAACAAAATATACAATATTGATTTTGAATTGAATAATGAAGATAAAGAAAAAATTACACTATTTTTTAATAAATATTTATGTTTTAAGAAAAGTAATATATCATACAAAAAATTATTACCTATGATTTTTAAATACTTAAATATGGATTTTTGTATAAAACCTAATTATGATAATGACTTTTTAACATATCTATCACAAACAAGTTTGTGATATTTTTTCCTATATAAATGGATCTGCTAGAAGAAATTAATAATGTTGGAGAATTAAGATTTAAAGAATATAAACCATTAAAAAGTTTAAATTTAAATAAAAAATATAAAATTGAAAAATTTGAAAGAATTAAAGATAAATATGGATATACAATTATTGTTGAATTAGAAAAATGTAAAGTACATTTACCAAAAAGATTTACTAATGTAATTGATGATAAATCAATTAAAGAATTAAATAAAAAAGATTTACATTTAATTGTCACTGATATTAAGACTTTTGATGATAAAGAAACTGCTTTAGTTAAATTTGAATAATTATTACAATATTATTGATACTAAACCTTAATTTTACTTGTTTTAAAAAAATTCAAATTTTATTGAAAAAATACTATTAAAATTTTAAATTACCTTATGAAAAGTCGACTATTAATTTTATTGAAAAAATACTTATAAAATGTGATAATTTTACTTGTTTTTAAAAAAATTTTATTTTGTAGAAAATTTAGGCATATTTGTTAAAAATTTCATTAAAATTGCATATTTTTTAAGACAATTTGACAAAAGCTGAAAATTGGCCAAAAAATGGCAAAAATATTGCATAATTGTATTAAAAAACTGTGAAATTTGTTTGATTTTTGATTGTCTCCAAAAGTGTCCTAGAAGTAACATGATACTATCTACTTATATACATATATATATATCGTATGGCTCATTTAACCAGCCACCATGGTTTAAGAATAATAAAATAAATTCTGCGGTGCAGAGCACCTGAGTCAGTATAAGTAAAAATCTAAACACTAAAATAAAAATTAGATCTCTCTTTATAGAGCTAAATCCAGGGCGCTAAGCCATTGCAGCCCAGCTTCACTTGAGCTATGCAGACCGGTCAATCCTTCGGGGAAGGCACTCAGTGGGCACTCTTCGACTATGTGTTGCATAGTTTGATACTCTGCTCCGCAGTCGCATGACTGGTCTTGTCATTCCCCATTTGTACTTCCAATAATTACATCTTCCCACTCCAGTGCGGAAACGATTGAGTACAGTCCACTGCTTCCGAGGGAGATTCATACCACCTACCGCTACGGTCGGGTCAGCTATCAAGAAGTGGTTTCGACCTTGAAAAGTGTCCCAGGAGGAAGTCCATTTTGTATGGATGGTGAAGTTCGTGCCCATTAACTGGGAGGCTGTTTGTAAAGGTGGTTTTCGGGACCTCAATCGGCATTCTGGGGAAGGTAATCATGGATGGGCAGCTGTGGAGCAGATAAGATCTTTGTGTATTCCCTAATGAGTGCATCCCTTCGTCTTATTTCAGGAGGAGCGATATTACACAGCACCGGGAGCCAGGGTACAGGGGTTGCCATGAGTTTACCGCTAATGGCTCTCATGGTCCTGTTTAGCTGGACGTCGATCTCTTCAACGTGCACACTATTTAACCACACGGGAGCACAGTACTCAGCAGTTGAATATACCAATGACAGAGCAGTTGTTCGCAGAACTTGTGCGTTAGCTCCCCATGTGGAGCCAGCAAGGTGATGGACAATGTTAGTCCTGGTTCTCACCTTAGCTGCCGTTTTTTGTAAGTGGCTTTTAAACGTGAGAGACCGATCTAAAGTCACTCCTAGATACTGTGGGTGGTCATTATGTTTCAGCTCAACACCGTTGAATACAGTTTTAAGGTTTTGGTTGGCCAATGTCTATTATTCAAGTGGAAGCAAGCAACCTCAGTTTATGTTGGGTTTGGATTTAGCTTCCAGGCTTCAAAATATTCACCGAGGGTCGTGAGGTCATTTGTTAATGTTTCCTCAGCTTGTCGAAAATGCTGGTGTTAATATGCCAATGCAATATCGTCTGCATATAAACTTTAAGGACCGAGTTACAGGAATGTCGGCAGTATACACATTAAAGAGCAGTGGGGCGAGCACTGAACCTTGTGGCAGGCCATCCTTTAGTTGCCTAAACGTACTTTCTCTGCGTCCCAGATATACTTTTATCATCCTATTGGAGAGCATTGAGTTGAGGAGGCGCAACAAGAAAGGGCAAGGAATAAGGTCGTAAAATTTAACTAGGAGGCCTTTTCTCAGACAGTGTCATATGCTGCAGTCAGATCTAAAAAAGCCACAGAGGTTTTCAGTCTTCGCTCAAACCCATCCTCAATGAAAGAAGTCAGAGCCAAAACCTGGTCACAACAGTTGCGAACAGGCCTAAATCCAGCTTGTTCGACAGGGATGCTGGCATTGAGAATAGGGAGGATTCTGTTATAAATCAACCTCTCTAGCAGCTTATAACTAACACTTAAAAGAGCTACAGGCCGATAACTTTCAGGCAGTTTTGGATCTTTTCCGGGCTTCAGGATAGGTATGATTTTGGATTTTCTAAATATCCCAGGCATGTCGCCGGTTTTCAGAGTGGTGTTAAAAACTTCAAGAAGCCATTGTCTAGCCTTGTTACCCGAGTGTTTTATAAACTCTGGGAAAATGTCATCCAAGCCTGCTGCTTTGCCAATTGGCATCGCATCAATCGCCACTTCCAGCTCGTAGTAAGTGAAGGGTCTAGAGACTTCCAAGTGTGCTTGCCGACTCTCCTTTATCTCATTAAGCTTGAAATTAATTTTTCTGTCTGCAGACGTACGCACAGGTTTTGAAAGTACGGAGAGGCGTTTTGCAATTTCACGAGGGCTAGGCTGTGAGGCATCATGTTTTTCACTTGATTTACCAGTGGAGAGTTTCCTGAGCAGAGACCAGGCTTTCCGACTACTTTTGGTGAAGTTCAGGTTCTCGACAGTTTTCACCCACTTCTCTCTCCTGGAGTTGTCGAGAGAGTTAAGGAGTTGGTCAGCTACATCTCTGTCAGCAGTGTCTGTAAACTCTCTGTAAAGATCTTCGCACTCTCTGCTCCATCCTGGTATGTATTCTTTTCTAAAACCTCTTGGGATTGTCGCCTTAGCGGAAGACAGGACAAGGCGTGTGAACCGATCATAGTTTTTTATTTTAGAGGGGATGAACCTGATGCCGCTATCAAGCCTTGATGAGAAGGCCTTTCATCAGCTTTATTAAAGTTCCATCTAGGCCGAGGAAAAGATTTTACTAGTGAAATTTGCATTCCTACTGATATTATTACAGGCCTATGCTAAGAGTGGGGGAATGCACCTAGGACCATCCTGGAAGTAGGCACGGGTGTTGCTGATGGTTCACGGGAGCAAAAGCACAAGTCTGGAGAGTAAACACAACGCCATCGGGCTGAATGGAAGGTGTGTGGGTCCTTGGCATTATATACCAAGAAAAGGTTGTTATTTTTAGCCCAGCTTGAAAGACGAGTGCCGTTGTCATCATCGGACGAGTATCCCCACTGTTTATGATGACTGTTGAAGTCACCTACATATACCACAGGATGTTCAAAAGTTGGGAGAACTGTGTCTGACCACTGGGTGTTCGGTGGTTTGTAGACATTTACAATAGTAGTCGCAGACTCCTTAACAGCAATAACAAATGTGTTGTTATCACAACTTTTGTGGGAGACTGATACGTCGTCTATGTCCTGTCTAACGTACGTCGCCACTCCGTAGACCCTGTGACCTATTTCTTCCACAAGCTTATATCCTGGGATGTTGCCCCTCGCACTGCTTTCTAAGTCTTCTGCATGTGTTTCTTGCAGTGCGAGGACATCGACCTCATTTTCCTGCAGCACCTTGCTGAGGCAGTCACTTTTAGATTTGCTCAGACCCTCTACGTTAAAATGACAAACATTTAAAACACAGCCTAAATTTCTAAATTGGCCCTGGAAAGGGCCGTTTGGATTTTGTCTGGCAGCTGGCATAGCTGAGAGATCACTGTGTGTGACAGTTCAGCTGCCAAAGTTGTTGTTCGTTTAGCACCACCCGGGGAGTACGTGCAACTCCCCTAGGGTTGTTGTTAGGGTTAAATAAATGAACGTAAAATACATTTTGCAAACCAATAAATATTGTCATAATACCAACCATAAAATCAAATCATAATAAAAGAAAAAACTTTTAGGGTGGGTCGGGGTAATTTTGAGGCAAAAATTCAAACTTTCCTTATATCTCAAAAAGTTATGGTTAAAATTTTATTACAACACCTCACAGATGTTACAACTATGTTGTATGAGTTTCAGTCTCTGTAATTAATTTGTTAAAACAAAAAATAAATAAAAAATAATTAAGAAGCCCAAATCCCCATTTAGACATTGTTTTAAGGGATTTGGCCAACTCCTCTTAGTCTGCTAGAGGGATCGCAGTTTTGCAGCTCGCAACACCCATATTTAGACCTTTCAGTCGTCTGTGTAATACATCTTTCTGGATATTATACTTTCTAACAATTATTGCCCTTGCACTAAAAGGTAGATTTTTACTCATAAGGTCTTCAATCCCTTCTAAAGCCACTTCCCACTTCTAAAGCCACTTTCTTTTTAAGATCCTCTTCATCGTAGCTTTTCCCTTTTTTTACAGTATCGTGGCATCTTGTAAAATATTTTAAACTACAGCCTACAGGTTCTACAGTTCAAATAATTACTCTTTTACATAACTACCCTTCTACATAACTACTTAGAACATAAAACAGAAAGAAACAGAACGATTTTGTTAGTTTATCAATATTATTGATGTCTCAAAATTACCCCCCCACGGCTGTCTATAAATTACCCCTTGTTCAAAGAAAAAATTATACTGGAGAAAAAAAATTTTTAATAAAAAATTCCTAAGATATCAATGTAAAACTTTGATAACTTAATCAAGTACTTTTTACAATGATAATAACATATTTTTTACCTCCTTAAGAATATTTGTTTTAAAAGGAGGTCGAAAGTTTAACTTGTATGAACGAAAGTTTTTTAATTATTTTTGCAGACTCTTAACAGCAAATTTTTTAAACCCAGTAAATTTTTGTTTTTATTTCTCAGATTTTTGTATGGTATTCTGCAAGTGTTAATTTAATGTTCTTAACTCATTAGAGTTTCTAAAAAAAGAAATTTTCCGATATTAGAATGGTGTCTATAAATTACCCCGAAACATCGTGTCTCAAACTTACCCCGACCGACCCGGCCTACTTCTAACATGATATTTTTCAAAATTATTAAGATTTATATCAACTGAAAGTATTGTGTCTCCGAATAAAATAAATACATCGAAAATAGAGACAACCGTGGGACAGAAGCGCACCAGAAGTTCCCTGCGATAAGAAATTACTCTAGAGTTTGAACGCAAGGAATCATTCAAGGTATTGTATGAATGAGGATGTGGCTGATTCGAGCGATTTTAAACCTTTTGTTATGATTTGACATTGACACATTAACTACAGTAGATTTACTAAACAATTAATTACTATTTGAATTAAGTAGTGGTTTAACGTAAAAATATCTTCAAAAATAGTAAAAATTGTAAAAATAAAAGGTTTTTTCAATCCCGATTATCCCGGGATTGAGGGTAAAAAATCCCGGGATTATTCGGGACCCGATATTGACCGGGATCCCGGTATCCCGGATCCCGGGATTGACACCCCTAATGATATTCCAAGTAAACTTACCCTGGCAATATACCGGTACTAATCCTGGGCTCCTAACGTCAGTCTGCATTTAACTGCCGCTATTACAACTGCCGAGTTAGACAGCTTATTTTGATTCTACTTTTTTACATTCTTGAGTTTTATTGTCGTTAAGTTTTTTACAGTAGGATGTTAGTTTAATATAGTTTATAGTGTTATGCAATTGAGACAATTTAGGTAAGAAATGTATACGCTAAAGAAGATCTATGCTGAAAGGAAAAGTGATACATAGCCAGGACAGAGAAATTATTGCTCTATACAGTTCTATACAGTTTTGTGAAAGAAGAAGACCAAAACAAAGAAGTGACATTTCCTCTAAGGCCCGTGAAAGAACTGCTGCTGCGGCTGTAGGTGTCTCCGAGCAATTGGTAAAAAATCAACAGTGATTTCAAAAAAGTTAAGGAAGATGAAGACCGTGACACAAGACAGATTTCGACGCCAGGAAAAACTAAACAATTTCCCAAGACGTATCACAGGACTGGACGACTTTGATAAATATGCTGTAAGACGTACCATATACAATTTTTATTTGTAAAAAAAGTGTTTCCATACAGTTAAGTTACTCCTTTTGAATTGAGAGAAAACATTTATTTTCAAGGGCAGAAATCAAGTTTGAAAACTATACTAAAAGACTTAGGTTTCAAATGGAGGAAAGCTGAGAATAGTAGAAAACTTCTAATTGAAACACAGGATATTAGAGAGAAAAGAATAGCTTACTTAAGACCAGTGAGGCATTTCAGGTGTGAAGGAAGGCCTATTGTATACTTGGACGAGTCGTACATTCATTCTATGCATTTGCAAACTAAATCGTGGGATGATGAGTCTAACAACGGTTTGCGTGATTCCCATCTCAAAGGGTGATAGACTTATCATTATTCACGCAGGTGGCCAAAAAGGTTTGATCCCAAATGCGTTAGACGTGGAAAGCTTCAAAACGTACAGATGATTATCATGACAAGGTAAATCAATAAATGTTCATGAAATGGTTGATAGAGAACTTTGACCTAATTTGGAACCAAGAAGTGTCTTAGTGGTAGATAAATGCTTCATACCACAACGTGCAAGTTGGCAAGGCTCCTACTTCAAAGAGTAAAAAAAAACAAGAAATGAAAAATTGGCTATCCCACCAAAACATCCCCTGCACTGATGACATGTTCGTCCCAGAACTCTATCAGTTAATCAAGTTGTACAAACCAAGACTCTGCCGCTATCTTCTGGAAAAAACAGTGCGAAAAGGTCACAAAGAGCTAAGACTTCCTCTTTATATTATCCTGACTGAACCCACGTGAACTAATATGGGCCGATGTTAAAGGGTTTATAGCAAGCAAAAATGTATCTTGTAACTTTTCTCAGGTTCAAAAAATGGCAGAAGACAAAATAGCAAGTAAGTTATGTGTCAAGAGGATTGGATCACGAAGTGTGAACATGTAAAGAAAATCGTGAATGATTACTTGGCAAACGAAGGAGGAATCGACTGTTTTATACTGTATTGCACTGAAATACATTATATAGTATTTTATCTTATGTCTATATTGGTTCTTATGAGTAGAATAAAAGGAATTTGTATTTAAATAGTCTTTTAGTTTCAATATACTGTCGCAAATATAATAAATATTAGGCAGACGTAGGAAGAATGCAACTCGTGCACAATAATGTCATTCAATAAACAGCTTAATTGGATAAAATATCAAGGAATGCAAAAGAAAGGAAAGGAAATGTGAGGGTGCACCACATTTTAGTGGGATAAGTAGGCCTAAATGTTTTTCTTACAACTTACGCAAAATGTTTTGTTAAATTTATAGCCTAAAAGTCATTATGATTAGTAGGTACAGTTTTGATTGTGTTGATATGTTAGATTTTTCTTTTTTTAGTAATATGGGAATAAAAAAAATTAGGGTAGGCTAGGCCCTAGTTAGTTATATTGTGTTTGTTAGTTGATATGATAGATAAATCGATCGGATAGATTGGTAGTAGTGTAGGCGCTAGGCCTATATGGAACTGTACCCACACATTTCTGAGTCGCTTCGGAACGGAGCGACTAAAACATCCATATAGGCTAGACTTTAGTCAAGTAGTCAGTAAAACTTATTATTATAGTGGTAACTTAAGAAAGGCTTCACATCACCAGGGTTTCAGTTGTTAGTAAGGAATAGGGGTTTTGTAAGTGTTAAGGAAAAGGTCACATAATTTTGGTAATAAAAAGTAATTAAATAAGAAAGCCTGGTCTGTAGTAAGTTATATTGGTAGTAAACACCTCTTCAGTGAGCCCCTCCAGAAGACACTGGGCTGCCGGACGACAGGGGATGCCAGCCATGCTTCATTAACCATGATTATTTTTTTAAGTGTTATTGACTGGAGGCACGTCAACCAAAAAATGCTTGATGGGAATGGTTGGTAACTTATGTTGTTGCTTGGTGTTAAGGATGATTGAGTTTATGTTGGTCCGTAAAGGTGGTTCTTCACAATCCTTATTGACATTCGGAGGGTTATGCAGGAGGTAGACCTTAGCAATGTCTATATGGATGTTCAGCGAAAACATAGTCTTCAAGGAAAAATTTCGTTCCCCGCGTCCCCACCATCAGATCAATGACCTTTAGCTCCTAAGACGTACTTTTCATCGAAATAGGGTACCGTGGGGTCATAGATGGCTTGTTTTTCTTGATGGATTATCTCAGGTTGATCCGCCTTGTCTTCAAACCGGACGGTTGGATCAAGAATCACCCCTTTCTGGTTAGTTTGTCGAAGGCCAAGATATCAGCACGACGATGGGACCCATCTTCCTCTAAACAGTGTACTTCGTCAAAGACTTCGAGCCCCTGTACTCTCAGGTCATCAGCCAGTGTGCGTCGAATCCAGTGGTGTCTTTCGTTCCATAAGAGTTCACCAAATTCGCATTTGCCCAAGATGTGACGAACCAAAAAATCTTCATAAAAATAGGCCAATTGTAAGTTTAATCTACTTTCGTGTAATAACTTATTTATGATATGTTTAAAGTCCTAAGCCTAGGTCGTAAAATATATTTTTCATTAATTTTTATTTTTACGTCTGGGAAACAAATTTTTAAATTCATCTCCAGGGGTTGAACACTAAGCACTCAGAGGGTTAAAAAAATAATAGGCCTCAAGAAATTTTGGAATTATTTTAAAAATATTACTTACTTGGTAAAAGGTGGAAAAACCTGACGTTCTTTGTGTTGCCACACAAAAATATAAAAATTCTGTAGGCCAATCTTCAAACAAAATTTGCGGGTAAATTCAACTTAGAACAATAAAAACTGAATACTACCTTGTACAATTAAATTATCAATAAAACTTAATCGGTAGAAAATTGTTGGAAATCAGTTTTACACTTAATTTAAAATTCACATTCACATAACTGGCGGAATACCAAAGTTTCTGAAAGTTAACTAGCTATAAGCTATGTCCATTTCCCCATTTTCCCCAATCCTCTCCTCAATTTACAACTTTGCCAGAAAGAAAAAATTTGTCTGCGCGGGAAAGATCCACTGCTAGCTTGATTTACCGTTTTCAGTGAGTACGAAATCTTAAGAGAAAATTATTGTAATAAGTAATGTTATGGTACAAAAAATTTCTATACTGTGTGAATAAAAATTATATCAACTTATTGGACGGTCCCCTCTGTAATGTTTGTTTAGCGTAAATTACAAATACAAATACAAATTCTTTATTGCTTACACAACTTTCGTCATAGAGCAATGTTTATAAATACAATAATTTTCTTTTTCAAATTTTAATTCTAATACTAATTTTTTGAAATCATGGCCTTAAAACAATGAAACAATGAAAATCTTTTTAAATTGTAACATTTCAATAATTATTTTTTAATACAAAAAATATGAATGATACACTTTCTTAATTTTCTTTGTTATTTTTATAATTTAAGAATTCATTTAATGAATAAAAACATTCCCTTTGAAGAAAATTTCCGATTTCTTTTTTATCTTCTTTTCATCAATAATATTTTTTATTTCGTTTGGCAAAGAATTAAAAAGTTTTATACTCATGTAAAATGGAGAATGTTCGAAGAGACTTGTATTATGAGCCGGGAAATGGAAATTAATATATTTATGTCTAGTATTAAACTCATGATCATTATTTATATTTTTAATATTGATGTTATTATTGAAAATATTCATGAGACTTTTGAAAATGAATAAAGAAGGCAATGGCAGTATATTTAGATGTTGGAATAATGGTTTACAGTGGGTTCTTGGATGTTTTTTGCACATTACTCTAATAATTTGTTTTTTCAATTTAAATATTTGCTTACTCTCAACTGAATTTCCCCATAGTTCAATTCCATAGGTTAATCTTGAATGAAAGTAAGCAAAATATATCATTTTTTGGGTATTTAAATCAGTTATATTGGATAAAAAATGAATAGCATAAAATGCTTTATGTAACTTTTTTGGAAGTGATGATATATGAGATTTCCATTTCAAGTTGTTGTCCAATTTTAAGCCTTTTATAATTTCTCCACCACATAACACTCAAATACTAGTGTCACTGCATGGGCATTTATTTACTTACTAGCATTGCTTTGGGCGGGCGTTGCTACGCCCAAATTAGGTTGTTTACAGAAATAAAGCTATTTTAATAGTTTTTTTATATATAACAAAAAAGTCAATGGAATAGATAGTAAGTATATTAATTTTATTGTAAGGCCAAAGGATAAACAATGGTTATTGCCTTTTGATTTGGTGTATAAATCTACAAATTTTCATAATCGCGTACCAAATCGTGAGCACGCCACGTATAACTGGCCGTGCAAAAACATTTATTTTCCAAATTTAAAACCTCAATAGTAAAAAATTTTGCCCTTGTGCCTTATTGCTCGTAATTGTCAATGCAAAAGCACCTATGAGCAAAAAGTCCATGTAAAACTTCAACCCCTAGGGCCATAGAGTCATTTTCAAGGCCTGTGTGGCTGAGCCCTAAAAGGCTTCAAAAAATATACTTGCAAAACAGTTTCTTAGTGAGCACCTATGAGCAAAGAGGCACGTCCATATCAAATTACAACCCCGGAGGCCCTAAAGTAATTTTGAAGGCCAGTGAGGCGGAGCCTTAAAGAGCTCCAAACTCCACACAAACCATAATGAATAATGATTAATAACACCTGAAAGTTTCATTACAATTTGTCAAGCTGTTTAGGAGTCAGATAGATATCGATTACACACTCATCTTGGCGGATACACGAACTTACACTATTTTGTGTTTATTCTTGAAAGACACATTTTTTTGGTGAGGTGGTTATTATCTGAAATTGTTTAAGATTTTTGGACGTCACTCGCCTTAATGAATTGTGGAGACGATAGTCGTTGTCAGTTGATAAAACACAAACTCGCGTATTCCCTATAGGGAAATTTGCTAAAACACACCAATAAAAAAACTCACAAAAATTACATTTAAGCGCCTGTCCGTTCCGCGAATCCGACGTTTCGCCGCACCTATGTGTTAACGTGCGGTGTTATTGTCAGGGTCCCTGAGGTTAGTTTTGACAAAGACTACCGTTAACCAAAGATCGGCAGAAGCGGCAGTTGAAGATGGCGGTCCTTTACCTCTCAGAGGAAGATGCCACCAGTCTTCTTAAACTTGAAAGTCCAGCCAACCTCAAATTATTTTTTTATGTTCGTGGGTGTGTTGCGTTAGGTGTATCGTTAATGGTAAATTATGACTGTGTATTAAAGGTTTTGACAACGTTTCTACTGATTTGACAATGGAACAGCAGCCCCGAAACTATTTTTCTAGAACAAAGCCATACTAGATTATACTGGCCTAACTACTAAATGGCCATGACCCTGTAAATTTGGTCATCGCTCTCTGATATCCAGCTGGAAGCACCTGCTTGTACTGACGGTGCTTCTAACTGACGGTGTTTCCAGTTGGAGATCATCAGAGAGCGATGTCCAAACTTACTTCGTCATATAGGTGTAGTGAAATTAAGTCATGATCATTTAAGCAGTTTGGTCTGTTAAGCCTAAATGAACCCTAGCACACATTAATGGACCAACGTTGGATTATGGCCAGGATGGTAGGGAAATGGTCGGTTGGCATTTTCGAGGTTGGCCTAACGATTATATTTTCGAACAATTCTAACCAAAAAATACCGACCAAAATCCAACTTTTAGTATAGTAAAATTAGGGTTTTATGTCAACTGATGTGCATTCACAACAATTTGATAAGAGCCTATTTTAAGCACTATAATTAAAGATCAATTAAAGATCCGATGAGTCCCCAAATAATAAAGTTGTTTTTCACCTATAAAACCACTTTCCAAAATAGCGTTTTTTTGTTAATGGGATACATCTTGAAAAAAATAATTTATTTTTATTTTTCACCGGCATTTCTCGATATAATGTTGGGACATCACCACCAATAATTTTTGGATGGGAAGTAGTTAATTTTGACCGGTCGTTAATTTTTGGCCGCCATTTTGAATGCGCCATATTGGATGAAAGTTATTTTTTATAATTTAAAAATAGTGTTGTGACACATCATTTCAAAGTAGATTTTTACGCTGATTACAATGCAGCAATCCGTTTTAGAAAATCTTGGTTCGTTTCAAAGATACACTCAAATAAAAAATCATCCCTATAAATTTCTTATGGACATTTTGAACTTTAAATTTATTTTGTATTATTTTTCTTTTATATCTAGTTCTAATTGAGGAATGCTGTTCATTTGTGACTTTAAAGTACTCAGTAATATTCCGACATTAATTTTAGCTATTCTTCATTTAATTTGGAGGATACTGAGACGAGTTATGTCCTTCTATTTAATAGAAACTTAAATTTTTTAAAATTCAATTTTAGTTAAAGTCTCAATTTCTAAATAAGACATAAAGTTAATTCTGGTCTTAAAACAACTAGTACATCAATGTCTTTAATTTAAGTTATTGACCTTTGAAATTCGTTGGATTTTAAGTGGCTTATAACTGTCTAGTTAACATAAAATTTATTGGTTCCTGAAATTCGTCTTCAAATAAAGACCTACAACTCAAGCTGTAAATGAGATTCAAGGTTCGTTTTGGTCTTAAATTACACGGTACATTATTCGCTTTAATTCCATATATTGATTGTTAAAATTGGATAGGTTTAAGATGTGATATACACTTTTCAATAAAAACTATTTCCATTTCTGAAATTTGGGTAAAGTTTAAAATTTACTAACCGGTTCAAACCAAGCCATTTCAAACAAACAGAAACTCTAAAGAAGCCCGATGATCCACTGAGTGATCTGATACCAAAATTAACAAAATATCTCAATTAGAACAGGATATATGAGGAAAAATAAAAAACAAATAAATTCAAAATTTGAAACGTTCATAAGAATTGTATAGAGAAGAATTTTAATTTCCGTATATCTTTGAAACGGAAAGATATTTTCAAATACGGATTGCGGCATTGTAATCAGCGTAAAAATCTACTTTGAAATTATGTTTCACAACACTATCTTTGCCTTTAAAAAAAAACTTGTATCCAACATGGCGGATCCAAGATATGGCGGCCAAAAAATAAAGACCGTTAAAAATAAAGTATTTAGTACTCAACAATTAATTATTGGCGTTGGTCCCACAGCTTAATATTCAGGAGATGCGAGTAAAAAATTAAAAATCGTAGTTTTTTCAAAATTTATCCCATTACAAAAGAACCGCCATTTTGAAAAGTGTTTTTATAGGTGTAAAACAACTTTATTTTTGGGGGACCCATCGGCTATTGTTGAAAAATCCTACCGTTGGATTAATTCCAATATATATGAGTTTGAACGAACGTTGGTTAGGGCTTCTAGAGAGCTCAAAAAAGTAACATGGTCCCGGGCTTAGGTCTTACCATGAGTACTACCGTAACAGCGTATTTCCTATAGGAAAATTTGCTAAAATGCACCGATTTAAGTCTAGGGTTTTTTTTATTTTCAGGGTAAGACCCCGGACCCCCGTTCCAATGGGGGGGAGGGGGTTATTTCATACACCCCCTCCCCAGTATTACATAGCTCCGGTATTTTTATTTTATTTTAGAAATTAACTAAGCCCTGGTTCTAAAGACCAAAAACGGGAATTACTGTGTATGTAAGTAACATTGACAACAGGGCCGTATTTCTAAATAGGCTGAAAAGGCTGGATGCAATAACTTAGCGACCAAATTTAAATGCGGCATTTTGTCAAAGTACTGTACTAAAATTTGAAAATAATTTTACTAAACTTTAATAACATAAATTTCCTTAGGCTCATCTTCCTAATGATTTAAAGTGTAAGCCCTATTAATTTGAGGAAATAGAAATATGTTTATTCTTTTCATTCTACTGTAGCCTACTCCACATAATCTTGTAACAAATTTTTCATGAATAGGATAATCGTAACAACACTCAAAATTTGTATTAGGCAAAAAAGGGGGAACTACACTCCCAGTGTTTAGATTCGCAAGTAGTTATTTCCTTTTTAAATCATGTCAATGATCTTACGAATATATTGGTCAAAAAATAATTACAACAAACGTATGGTTTTGATTTTATAATAACCTCCACTATGGAAAATTTAATTTAGAAAGTTTTACCCGCGCTACTTGGCAGGCAGAGCTGTTCTGCCAAATAACCTAAATTCCGCCAACATCAGAAGCCATTTGACAAAGTTGTGTTGTGAGTCTATACACACCAAGAACCACTCTAGCATCTTCATCTCCAGACTTTTCACCTTAGAGTGTCGCAATTGCATGTATGATGATGTTAGAGCTTTCAAACTTCTCTTATTTTTGTTTCGGTAAAAAATTGTCAATCAGTGATGACAGGTTGGCTAAATGATTAAAATACTTGGTAGAGGTGTCATAATCTGGGGTGTCAATGTGATTTTGAATAAATTTTTATTTTAGGACATGTAAAGTCGTTGTATTGGAGCCGCGCTTTTGCCATTTATATAGTTCTAACGTTTTCATCGTGGAATAGCCTCTGGATCACTTAATATAAATCAAAAGGTTTAAATTACCTGGATTGTCGCCAAGTGATCCTGTGAAATGGTTATAACTACCATTGGTTTCGAACTTCAATAGAGTTCATTTTCAAGTTAATAAAAACAACAAGCGTCATTATCTTGTTCACAGTAACATGGAACAATCGTCATAGTTCAGTAAAAAGCACAAAACACAACACACACGACATGAAGACATTAATTTTAAAAACTGGCCAGTAGAAACAACGAACAAGCGAGTCGTCGCCGGCGGATGGTGAGTCATGACTCCATGTTTTTATTAACTTGAAAATGAACTCTATTGAAGTTCGAAACCAATGGTAGTTATAACCATTTCACAGGATCACTTGGCGACAATCCAGGTAATTTAAACCTTTTGAGTTCTAACGTTGCCAAAATGTGAATCGTATTTGCCATATGATTTTGGTACTATTATTCATTTTCTCAAAAGTTGTGAGTTTACTTACATATAAAGGTGTGAGTCTATAAAAAAATTATAAACTGTTCAAATTTATGCTTCAATTCAAAGTTCATTTTTAATTTAAAGTCGTTTGAAGTATGTTTGTAGCACGTGACAAAACCAACATTATTATTAATGAGCCGGCAGTTAGTTGCATAATATATACTCTGCCTTGCCTGCTCGCTGCTTTATAGCTGCTCCTGTGAAGTCACTTTGATTCTTTGTGTTGTGGTTCCTGGCTTTAAGTATTCAAATAAAGAATATACAATTCAAAGCACTTGATCCTTTGATACATTGATAGTGAGACATTAAATTAATTTGCTGCGTATTTTAAGGACGCCTCTATATAAAGTAACAGCAAAAACTATGTATGAATCTGTCCCTATAAGTGTTAGGGGGGCAGAAAATGGATAGCCTACAAACTGCATATTTTATATCACTACTTTGAGACAGTGACCTCAGATAGTAGTTATTTTAACCTATTCCTAAATCTGGCTCTGATTGACTACAATAGCTCAATGGAGAAGAACGTTTTACTACGGGTCGAGACCATTGTGGCGTTGCCAGTTGTTCGAATTCCATGACCTTGTACTAGAGTTGCCGTGCCTTAGCCCATATTTAGTAAACTATCCATCCCTGGTAATAACAACACCAGGCAATAATGTTCCACGTGGTTCTGATTGGTTAGATTCTTGAGAGTGGAAGAATACGGGAAACATTATATGTTACAAATAGGGAATACATTAGCATGTTGGTCGCACACATGATTAATTTCATTTTTAAGGTCACTAAAATTAAATAGTTTTTTAATGTTATTGCTCATAAAATGGCAACGTTGTCACAAAAAATATATATACTCTCAGCTCTCCTTTTAAGCTAACGCCTTACGCCTATGTGAGAACGAGAATGCCTCCCGTAGATCTAATTCTTTTCGCCAATCTATAGAGTCTAGAACAAATAAATAATTGAACAAATGATTTTTAAAAGTGTATGGGTAGCCTATTGGACCTATTCCGTTGTATGGACCGATAGCTTATTTTTACTTAGAACTTTAACATGGCAAATTAAACATTAATACAATGTTTTTAAATATTTTCAAGAAATATGTAAAGTTTATGATGAGTTTTTTTATTTTTAAAATAAAAACAGATAGACTTAAAACTAAAATAACAATATACCTATAATTTAAAATTAATACCACCAATATTTTATATAATTTTTAAAAATTATATAAAATATTGGTGGTATTAATTTTAAATTATATTCAATCCGATATTACAGTTCTTACATTTTTAGAACAATATACCTATAACCACAAATTAACAGAGTTGTAAGGTTAAAACGAACACTCCTTATATCCAAAGAATTTTAATAGAAAGAAAAACAAGAAACACACCTATAATGAAAAAGTCTTCCTCGGTCACTCTGGAGATGAGAAATATATTGTTGGAGAGTTTTCTCTAACATATTATGTCTCTGTAAATCACACTGAATGCTGTCACTGGTAATCGCACAAGCTGTTGACTCCAAGGTTAGAACCAAAAGGCCTACGAATAAAATTAAAAAAATGTAACATCGATTTATTTAAAAATGTATGCCCCGGTTGAGCCATGTAGTGTAGCTAAGCCATAATCTAGTATGGCTTTGGTTGAGCATTATTGTGAAGTTTAAAACCAATATGTTTTATTGTGCGATTTGACTCTACCCGCAATGTCACTTTTACTGAACTCAGCGACAAGCATCAAATAAATAAATATATGTTTTGTGTTGTTCAGAACTTTTGCTGTTGTTCATATCGTCAGTATAGGCAAGCATGTTTCTTTTCCGCCTTTTATCTCAGCTTGTGTACGGTATATCATAAATAGGAGAAATCCGCGCATTGATTCCTGTACATGAGCAGAATCACATTAAAATTCACATCGGTCCTCAAGGCTACGTTCCTTCAGGCTTTCAAGATTTCAATGTTAATCTTATGGAAGAGAAGTGTAATTATTGATAAATCTTTAGACAGTTGTTTGTTTTGTTATAACAAATACCTAAAACAGAAAAATAGATGTTTCAGTAAATCTTTCTAATGACTAGTTCCAAGAAAAACTGGGTTTTAGATCGAATTTCAATCGGTCTGCGGTCTCTAATGTTTCTTATTCAATAAAAATTTGTTAATTTGATCTTAAACACCCAGGTATTTATTTGTACATAATCGGTAATGCATATTGAAAGTAATATTACTTAAAGAGAGTGAAGTGCAGTACAGCAATTAACAATATACAACGAGATGACTACTTTTTTATTATAAGACAAAACTGTGCCAATTCATGACTGATTAAAATAATTCCGATACGAATGACTAAATCTAAAACTACACTTTGTGAAATATAAAGTATTTTATTAACTGTACATAATCATGTAATAGGTGATCAACAACATATTTCATTGTTAAGTTAAAATTAGTTGGTAGCATTAGATCCTAACCAGGCTTTGACATTTTTGTTCCTCTCTCTTTGCGTTTCCGGGCCTATTTCTTTTCTCCCTGCACCTTGTGTGGATGTAGTAAGGTTAGGGATTACAATCGACAACCAAAATGAAGGTAAGTTGAACATTATTGAATTACTACCAATGTATTCTACCTTCTAAATTTGTTCCTTGTAATTCAGGGGATTTAATAGATCAAAATTGATAGAGGTTTATTGGTCGTAAGCAACGATGAATACTGATAACTTAGGCCTCTTCATTCTTTGTTTATTAGTTACGTGGTACCTTTTAACTGCTTTTAATTTATTCAATTCTGTTGAGCAAGTTATTCCTTATGTAGGCCTATCCATGACAATTAATACTTAGCCTATATGGTAATAATGTGTTTCAGGCGTGAATACTTAATTTTGTTTCTTGCCCTTGGATGATGGTTTTTAACCCTCCAACTGGTCATTATTATAACCTCCTTTACTGGTGAGGTTTTTTTGGCCGCCGCGCAAACATTTAGTACAAACAACATAAAACATATAAATTTGTATATAAAACATACAAATTATATATAAATTTTTTCAGAATGAAATAGGCCATTCAAAACAATATTGATTTTAGTGTACTTACAAAAATTAATTATGTTAATCCTCCTATTTTGTAGCAATAAATTTTTTTCTTATTATTTTCCTTTTAGAGTAGTATTATGGTGTTCATACAACAAAACTAAAATAGCCAAAATGACCACAATTTTATTGGCTTTTTACTGATGTATAACACTTGATTGTTTATATTATAAATAAAATATTACAAAGCAAATATGTGAGGTAAACTTAAACACAAACCACCTTTTCGCCGCCATATTAAAAAAAAAATTTATTTTATTAATTTTTATGATTAAATTTTTATTAGGCCTATTTATAAATAATTAATATAACTATTTATTATGTATATAAATAATTATATTTATTTATAACAAATAAAGTTAGGCTAGGCCTATTCACTAGGCCTAGGCCTAACTCACAACTTTCATGTTCCCTGACAACTTCACTTTGTACTCTGAATATTCATTTAGAAGGCCCTAATATCACTATAATTACTCAATTCACTCATTACTAAGTACATTGCAAACTAACTATAATTAACTAAAATTTCCATTTCAAGTAAAAACATAACCTCAGAACAGCGCCGTCCCTACGATATGCGTAAACAAAAACAAACACCAGAAATTCAGTCTTTTACCAACATACTGATATTTCAACAAATACAGCTGAACATATGATGACTAGATTGCGCATTGTTTCCTCTTTAATACTATATAAAAAACATCGATATTGACCATCAAATAAGGGTCATTCCGTGTCAAATCAACCAGGTCATGACACCCATCTCTTTGGATTTTGATGAAACTTGGCATAATTGTTATTTTTGCTATTCTAATAAAAAATACCAAATTTTGTTGCTCTATCTTTTGTACTTTTTTTATATTAATTTTTTAACTTTTTAAATATTATGCGTTTTTAAGCCTCGGAAATCGCGTCTTGCATTGTGACTGTCAGCTTAAAAAATTTGTATCTTAAAAACTATTTGTGATGTCACCATGAAATTTTGCAAGGAATTCAAGTATTACATCCACAAGATGAAAAAAATGCATTTACTGATCTATCTTAACCCCTATAAATACTAAAAATATTTTAATCGGAAATTTTTATTTTTGTAAAAAACGTGGTAGGTTTATACTAAAATTGCAATATCTCAAGTCTCAGACCTGGTAGAATGTTCAAATTTTTTGTGCATACTCCTAGATAACTATGGTAACAGACAAACATAAAAGATAGATGGCTTTTTGACATGTTTAATTTCTACTTAAAACAGAAGAATATTAACAAAAGTAATTAATTCACGTTTTACTTACATTAAGTGTGTGACAGTATACAAACTTAAGTTCATGATTTATATATCTTTTGCATGTAGGCCTATATTATTGCTGCTTGATATACTTTTTCCACTTCATCCAACAATCTTTTGTTTTTCTGATACACTCTTTTTTGAAATAGTACATTCTTCCGGTGCTACTTGATTGTGGTGCTTCAACTATACTAATGATGTGTTCTAAAGGCACTATGCACAAGTCTTCTCTTTGGGGCCAATAAAAGCTGGTAGCAGGGCCTGGAGGGTGAAGGAAGATAATTTCAGCATCCTCTTCTTCATTAAATACAGTTTTTACAAGTCCAAAATACCATTTTCCATCATAATTTGCGGCGACATAATCATTTGAAGATGGCTGAATGCAGACCCAACCAGGAGTAGTTAGAAAGGAAAATATTAGAGCAGGATTAGGGCTATCAGTTGTCCTCTTGATTTCAATTTCATTAGTACTTAGAGGTTTAAAATAATGAAAACTTTGAGTACCAGGAATGGTCTTGGTTGTTGAAAATCGTTTCGCTAACTCTAACCTGAAGGCTTCAGCATTTTTCGTGTCAATAAAGTGGAAGGTAATTTTTTCAATGTTTGTTTTACAGAAGTCATATACTGAAATTGCTGTCTTGATTTGATTTTCATCTGATAGTTGAAGGCTAGCTTTTCTTAGAATTCTCTTTACAGTTCCGCCCAGACCATCACATATTGATTTGCCATGACTTGTGGCAAAAAATGAATGTTCAGCTTTCAGGTCAAAGTCATTATAATGCTCTGCTAGGTTTTTAAAACTGTTCCTATTTTTGTACTGACCAGCACAACCGTCAGTAAAATAGTGAACTTTGTTTATCTCTGGATGATTTTCTTTCAGCCACTTTGTAATTTCTCTTTGAACATAGTTGACAAAACAAGTGTCGTGTTGAAGATCATCACTAATGAAGCAATGATTGGAAATCAAAACATCAGACCCCTTTTTTAAGTAAACACCCACTGGATGAAGAGTACATCCACTTCTGTTCCAGTGATAACTTTGAATTTCATTTTGGATGGTAAATGAATAATTTTCACTAAAATCCATTACTGCAATTGCCGTGTTCAATGGTGGATCTTCTTTCAATTCCTTAAAAGTTTTAGATTGCGATTTTGCAATAAAAGAATGCGGTATTAAGTTTTCTACTGATTTGCTAAGTAAAGAAATGAAGTCTTCTACACTAATTGACTGTTTTACCATTTCACACCTATCAGTATTTACCCATTGGCTTATAATGATTTCCTCTTCTAAATCATAATCTTCACTCAATTTGTTTGTTAAATACTCAGTCAGTGCATCATTGGGTGGACAGTTATCACAACGACGTGTCATGCAGTCACTGTTTTCAATGTTGCATACAAGCATCTTCATTAAATCTTTATAGTTTTCTTCAATTTTGACAGCATCAATTAACAGTTTCACATTCTGGTGTATGCTGCATACACATACAGTGTGGGTACCTGCAGACCCAGCAAGGACACACCACTTGGGCCGCAAACTACAAAATTTAGAAAATCCTACTTTCAAATCAGGATATTCCCATTTGAAACAGGAATATAATTCTCTTAAATTACCAAGGATAAGTCTTTTTTGCATGTAAACATTTTTTTTATACTAACTTTATCTTTTGCTCCGGGTAAAACTCTTGAGTTTTCATCATTTTGGTAAAAATCTGTCACAAGTTTAACTGTATTTTCTGAAAGTGATTTTCCTTTTTTAGGTTCAGGAATGGCTAAGATGCCCTTTTCTCGTTTAAGTTTTCTAGCCTGCCTTACCATGTACTCACTCACTTGAAATTCCTGAACTACTTTTTTCTGGCTCCAAGATTCTGGAACCAAAGTCAAAATTTGGACCTTTTGTGATCTCCCAACAGACAAAACTTTTTCTTTTAACAGAGCTATCATCTTATCAAAATCTTCTGCTTTCTTAACAACATTAATATCTCCTTCTTCGTCTTCTGAAACTTCTACGTCGTAATCTAGCGCTTTAGAAATTTTTCTCTTCACTTCTTTTGTTACAGTTTCAACTTTTCTTTTGTAGTATGACCCCTTACTATGAGATGACAAAGTATGAAGCTTAATTGGTGTTAAACCCAAATCATCTAATGCTGCATTTGTTTGTGTAAGGGAAACATTTCTAGATTCTAATGAGTCTAATTCAGTCATAAGTTCGTCATCGGATTCATCTTCAGTGATTTTGATTTTTTCTTCACAATAGTTTTGACATGAAGGACATATCTTTTGTCCAGGTTTAATGTGAATATTTTTTACACCAAGTTGTTTTGAGAAACTTAAAGATACACTTCTTAATGACTTTTTTACTGGCCTCTTGTGTTTTTTTAATGGATCCACACATACTGTTTGATATTTTTCAAACACATTCAGAAAATAGTAGCTGTGATGGGAGCAAACGTTTTTAAATTCGCTCAAATTGATTCCAGATCTAAGATGAATTAGTTCTTTTTCTTCCTCACTTAATTCTGACACACAATGTAACTTTTTTGAAGGTGTATAGGTTGTCTGGAAACAGTCTGAATTTTTAAATTGCCCAATGCTACAAGGTTGAGTATTTGCCATGCTGTTTTGCACTATTTACATCTTAGCTCAGAGGAATCGGATATACATATTTGTTACATAATATGACACTAATAAAAACAAAAGTTAATGTGGCAAAGGGGGAAGTACACTACTTAATTTTTTGAACTCTACACGATTTGTTATATAAGGACTAAAGCAGTTTTTATTCACTACCTATATATTCACTTAATTTTACAGCTATCCAGACTCAAAGAAATAAAGTGCTATTAGAAAATTCAAATACTATCACCTATTGATTTTCAAGTTCTTATAAGTAATTATATTTCTATTTTATCTCAGTCCTAAAAGAAATTAAATTTAAGAATAAAAATAAATAATTTTTAATTATCATTTATTGGAAACCCGGTAGTTATTCACGGTAACTGTTACCAGTATTACTTTCCTATTCACAAAGCACACCACAAGTTTACACTTAAGTCCTTACTCACTGAAAGCCAGCTACAAACTAATCAGTGTTCTGAGTGTAGCTGTAGAGTTAGGAGCATGACACTACCATGAAAGGGACACATTGAGACAGGATAGTTGAGTCAAACAGACTGTGTTGTAAATATTATGCTCAGTTAATAACACAAGGGTTATTTCTTAGTTCTGACTCTTGCTTTATCAACATCTAGGCCTAATTGGTTCTAGAAATAAATAATGATAGTATTTAGTAAGTATATAAAATTTCAAAACACTTGTTATGAACAAAACCAAATATTTTCAACAGTTTGTCTCATTAGATTAGTTCGTTATTTTATGACTCAATAATAAAAATTGATAGAAATTAAACATGTCAAAAAGCCATATATCTTTTATGTTTGTCTGTTAGCATATTTATCTAGGAATACATTAAAAAAAATTGGAACATTCTGCCAGTTCTGAGACTTGAGATATTGCAATTTTAGTAAAAACCGTCCACGTTTTTTACAAAAATAAAAATTACAGATTAAAATATTTTTAGTATTTATAGGGGTTGAGATAGATCAGTAAATACATTTTTTCCATCTTGTGGATGTAATACTTGAATGCCCTGAAAAATTTCATGGTAAAATCACAAATAGTTTTTAAGATACAAATTTTTTAAGCTGTCAGTCACATTGCAAGACGCGATTTCCGAGGCTTAAAAACGCATAATATTTAAAAAGTTAAAAAATTAATATAAAAAAAAGTACAAAAGATAGAGCAATGAAATTTGGTATTTTTTATTAGGATAGCAATTTTAACAGTTGTGCCAAGTTTCATCAATATCTAAAGAGGTGGGTGTCAAATTGATTTTTTATTGGGTGATTTGAGATGGAATGACCCATAACTGAGTAAATGCATTTTCCTGAACCCTTGCAAATGGATCGCGATCGCGATCTTACCAGTACAGAAACGCCTAAATGCGTCGCGATCGCGACCTTTACCAGTTGGAGGGTTAAAAACAGGGTTCCCAATCGTCCCGGATTTTAAGGGACAGTCCCTAATCCAGTAAATTTGTCCCGCATCCCGGAGAGAAGTCATCTGGGACAGTAAATGTCCCGTATTTGGCCAAAATTAGAAATTTGATCAGGACAAATTTAGTTACAATTTGGTTACAATCTAGGCCTAACCTCAAAATTACAAAACTGTTGCCTATCTTGCATACAAACAGTACCGAATGCTATGGCAAGTATCTACCTTCGTTATCATTGCTAACTGTAATTTTTCAAGACCTTCTTGTGGTGCAAGTCTCGGAAAAACTCTTCCGTCTGTACAGGGCATGAACTTTGAACTCATCTAGGGCCTTGCCAAGTCATCGCCGCAGTACCGTTTTGATAGGCGAATGCCACTTTATCACAACAGTCTCTCATTTAGCCTACAGTAGGCTAGCTAAAGTGTAATTTTAAGAATTACTATTTTAGATTAGTGTAATTGCGTTGAAGTATATTGTTTTAAACTAGGCCTAAATCTCTGTTTTAAAAATACAACTAACCTAAAATATGAGGAGTAGCCTAGCAAATGTTCAAACGTTAAAAGATTTCCTTCAGTTTTCTTTTACCTGTTTGATTGATTGATTGACCTATTACAGTTTGAAAAGTTTTAATAGGCTAATTGGAGTACCGGTAAAATGAACTTATAAGTATTAAATTTTTTAACAGGTAGGCTAGGCCTATAAATATATATTTTCTTTAAACTTGGTAAGTGTTGAGTTGAATAGTTATATTACGTGCCATACCTCAACATTTTGAAAATTTAACAAATATTACTATCTGTGACGTCGTAAAGTAAATCGATTTTCCTTAGTAATATTTTTAAGTTTTCAAAATTTTGAGGTATGAGGGACCTAATATAACTATTCAACTAAACACTTACCAAGTTTTAAAGTACCTAAATCGGTTGAAAAATAGCGTACGAAACAGGGGAAAAATACCATGTTTTGCATAAAAGCAGTTTGGTTAACATTGCCGTCTGCGCAACAATGGGCTAACTTACTGGGCCAGAGGTGAAGATGACTCTTAAAATTTAAAAACCCTCTAAAATGTCTATGGACAGCTCTAAAATAACATTTAAAACACCTGACATTGAAAGGATAATTTAAACGCAGATTATCAAAGAATCTAATTTTAACCACTATTTTGAACTCAGTAGTGGCAATAAAGTAGGGATGATTTCAAAACCCTGTCCTTCATTTCCGAGTGTTTTATTTGGCAATCCTGGATGGTTAAGCTATTTATTTTTGTAGGCTAACCATAATCCATCCAATAATGGGTCACACTACTGGCTGTCAAAATGTCAAACTCATCCATCTCTCAAGACATTTGAGATTACAGTAGTTGGACGTGTAAGGGCCGTTTCCTCAACCTAGGCCCTAGTTTATGCCAAAACTAGGCCTGGGAAATCGAAATAAAATAATTTTGCAATTGGTATGAATTAACACTGACATATTTCTGGATTTGTTTAACCCTAGAGCTGGCGGTCACTTTATGCTATACTGGCAAGCTTTTTAAAGGGCTGTGCAGGATTAATTTTAAAAATTATTTTTTCATTAAATATATATAAAATAACCATATTAAATTATATCTCATTTTATCAGAAAATAACATGAAAACAATGGTAATAGCTATTAGGTATAAAACTTCAAAATATAAAAATTACATACAGCCTATAGGCTATATTACTCACAAAAAATATAAACTATATAGTTTATATACCATTCTAGTGGCTCATAGGGGCAAAAGCCCCTAATCATAAAATTAAAATGGCATGAACCATAGCGGATTCTTCACATTCTTCCAGTTCTTCACTACGAAAGTTTCTAGACAATTTTAATTTAAATAGTATTTTAACAATACCGTTTAAACAGACGATCTCCCCTAAAGCACTCTTTAAAATCCTGTACTATTAGGCTACCCATTTGTAAAAGCTTCATTTTGTCTGGTTTTAAACTTACATCGATCTATGAAAAATAAATTTTAAAAGAAGTCATAATTCCTTTGAGCTATGACGTAATAACATAGACAAACATTGATATAACATAGAAAAGCGGCAATATAATGAGTCAAAAACATGACGGATGTTCAGTACCCATTTAAGAGTCAGTCAACTTTCAATACTTTGTATCATACCCCTTTCATTGTTTTTTTGTCCTAAAATTGAATGGATTTTCTTATCACCTGTCAGATTTTTAATTATTTTTTAGTCACCAAATATAAACACAGCGTCTAAAAATAGATCATCTTCACTTACTGTCAATATTCGTCCCTCCTAATAAAAAATCTTGACTTTGTGTAAATAAAGTAGACTTTTTTTAAATCACTATACATGGAGAATCTTTAAAGAAGAATATTTCAGTCCTTCTTATAATTTTATCATTTTGTTGTACCGGTAATGTTTTAGACCTGCTACATTTCCCCCTAGTATGCAGGACAAACATCTCTTCTATAACTTTGCAGTCTATGAAAATGACCAATATGTTTCTGGAAAAATTCAGCTAACAGAATACTAACACTTCGTTGAATGACACACTTTAAGTTTCAGTTAAGTTAATGTATCATCGTCACTCAACATGATCATTTGACACTTTTCGTCTTAAAATAAAACCAAAACATGTTTTAATGTAATTAATTAGGCGTTTCTCAAACCACAATTAATCACCCATTGCGTCCCTATTACGATCAGAATGTATTATATAATTTGCATACACACTCAGTTATTTTTTAAATTTTTTTTACAATTTAAATTATTGTAACAACAGTAAAAATCAGCAGTCAATTTGTAGTCTAATAGTTTGTAAGGTTGGTAACGCCCTGAGTAGAATTTTTAGTCGCTCAAATTTGCTCAAAAACCACAAAACGTCTTATTATAGTATTACCACTCTAGGTATATTTTTGTAATTTGGTTATTAAAAATTCTTCACTCAATACTATCATCTGGTCTCTCGTTTTAAAATCAAACTGTTACATATGTTTTAATGTACACAAAGAACACTTTTTTTGAATCCCTATGCTATTCTTATGGAGGACGTTTTACTTGATTTCTCATTTCCTGTTGATATTATGGACACGCTGGTAATTTTCCCTTGTGTATGAGACCGATACCTTTAATTTGAGACCCCTCCCATCTTTCTGCAATTTGTATAACGCTCGCAGTTTTGCTCAATAAATTTCGCTTACCTAATTATACACATAGATATAAATAGATTGCTTCTCTTGGTGTTAATTATTTTATCATCTTCACTCAAAGTTATCATCTGTGTCTTGTTTGAAAATTAAATCATAACACATGTTTTAATGTACACAAAGCAGACGTTTTTCGAATCCCCATGCTATTCTTATGGAGGACATTTTACATGATTTCTCATTTCCTGCTAACATTATGGACACGCCGATAGTTTTCCCTCGTGTATGGGACCGAGACCTTTAATTTGAGACTCCTCCCATCATTCTGCGATTTGTATAACGCTCACAATTTTACTCAAGAAATTTCGCTTACAGAATTATATATATAGATTTTATCAGAAAATAACATGAAAACAATGGTAATAGCTATTAGGTATAAAACTTCTAAATATAAAAATTACATACAGCCTATAGGCTATATTACTTTTGGAAAATAAAAAATTTATATTAATATTGTTATATATTCTGCAGTGTAAAAATAACCAGGTACCTCACAAAAATTTTTCAAAATATACAAATTGTACAAAATTTTATAAGGAAAAGATTGTTAGGAATAGGCCTCTATGTACTTTATTCTTATATAAACTTATTGTGACATCCATGATAGTTTTTTAAATAGTATAATAGTTTTTGTTTACGATCAAAGTGAACACTTGTTATGATGAATCTGGTTTTGAGCAATAACAGGGTTGCCACAGACATTAAAAGTCAGGAATAGTCAGGATTTTTGGGTTTTGGTCAGGAAAAGTCAGGAAAAAGTTTGAAAAAATGCCGAAAGTCAGGAAAAATAGGGGAAAAGTGCCAAAAGTCAGGAAAATTTGCAGTGTCACAATCAGACCGCCTCGATTTTTGACTCCTCTCATAAATCAGAATTACTAAGTAGTGGGTAAAATGTATTAATTTTATACATTAATTGTGTTTTTCATTGTTATAATGTTAGTTTTTACTTTATTATTGGAACACTTAGTTTTATTTTTAGCCAATTTCTCTACAGGGAATATTAGCGAATTTCCCTCTAGGGAATACGCTATTACGATAATACTCATGATAAGACCTAAGGCGGGGACCACATTACTTTTTTGTTTTGAGGTCCATAGGAGCCAAAAACACCGAAAATTTTGAAAGACATCTTTTATTTCGATGAAAATTGGTAAGAGGTAAGACAACGTTCTTCAGGTTAAATTCGAAAACCAGGTTGATGGACATTTGGAAAAGGGTTTTATGGGGTTTCAAAAAGGTCAGATTAGGGGTTTTTAGTATTTTTCACCCTAAAAATTTGTAAATCATCAATTTTCAAAGAGACCATTCAAAAGAACTTAAAAAAACAAAATAATTTTGTATTTTGAATCATTTACTTAGCTTCACTGGTTACGGAGAAAATTAAAAAAAACAAGTTTTCCATTTAATTTTTATGGGAAACCAATAAAACCTGGTATATTGCTTATTTTTAACATTTCCCAATAAAAATCTCAAAAGGCTTAATTAATGCTATATGTAAATATTTTTTTTTTAGTTAATTAACTAAACCATTAGAAATTCACTGAGTATTTCGCTGTGACGGGGGTATTTCAATAAAAATTTTAGCGATGGGAAACTTAGGGAATGGAGGAGATTGCATTAAAAAATATTCAAAAGAAAATTCACTAAAAACAAAAAAAACGAGTCTTTATTTGAAAAACCCCGCAATTCCAAAAAGTCAGGAAAAATCTCTCAGATTGGTCAGTAAAAGTCAGGAAAAATGGCCTCCAAAATTCTGTGGCAACCCTGAATAACAAATAAACAAATCATAATAAACTTATTTTACTGCAGCGCATACCTGGATAACTTATCCAGGGATGTTTACTTGAAGAACACTTCTTGAAATTTTATACATACACACATGACCTATTTGTGTTATAAAATCAGTGTTCTATAACTTACACAAACTTAGTTTATATTCAGCAACTAATATACACGGAGGTGAACTGAAATTATTCAGAATCACTTTCCTGGAGCACTTTTCCTACCCTTTTTATGGGCCTGCAGAAGTGTTCCAGAAGATTGTAGCAATTTTGGTGTACCCCTCCATTGCACCTACCTACAACATTTTCAAAGAACAACACAAAATAAACTACCAAAAAAGTTTATTGTTGGTGTATCTTAATTGTTAGAAGGTGCAGGACTTCATTTCACCTTAAATGGCATTACACAAATGTTGCCAAAAATTAATCTGAAAGGTTTTTGTCCGCTATTGTATTAAGGGGATATGCCTTTTAAGTTTAATTTTTCCAAAAACCATTCGTTTGTTGTTATAAAGATTGCTCTACATTTAAGTAAAGATTGCTCTACATTTAAGTGACAGAGGTTTATTTACGGTATGATTGTTAGATTAGCTTATTGATACCTTTCTTGCCTCAATATCGTTGTTGATTCGATTGTTTTCATTACACAATTTTAATTTGATAATAACGGTGGAGTAGGAGGACGAAGTTTCGCCATATTTTTTATATACCGTACGCCTAATCCTACTTGTAGGCCTACTTCATAATGTGGTCAGCAAAAACCCATGATCTTACCGTATTATAGTACCATATGGTGGAAACCCAGTGGAATGAGATTTTTTGGATTATGTTCATGCAGATCCAAGGATTATACTTTTTTTCTAGATATTGTTATATGGTGATTTCATACCATAACTTATGCTTAAGTTATACAACGTTTGTAATAGTATACCTAATTACTGTACTTAGTAGAGTGATAAATGAGTATAGCACACAGGGGAATGAGAATCAGTTTTTTAAAGATGGCCAACTTTTGAAGAATATTTTCAATGACTACAAAACTATCATCAGATAAGCAAAATGACTATTATTGTCAGAGTTGTGTACCAGACAGTCTCGATGCACCGTTTAAATTGTAAAATCAATTTCCTATCAAATAATAGTAGGAAATTAAAAACAACTGACAGGATAATGATAAAAGGTGTGGTAATGAACATTTTAAAATGTAATGATTTCTAATCTAATGAGCCTAGTTTATGAGTTTTTTTTAACTAAACATACTTAATCTTGAGGGAGGCCTATATAAGTGAAAGAGCAATATCAGTATTAAATAAAAATAATAGTCTAACATTAAAATTATGAAAAAAGTGTTTGAAATTCACAAGGAAGGGATGGTAATGTGACGGGGGAATGAGATTTTGCCAATAAAAACATACGGTATATACTTTTATTTTACATAAGTATAAAAAATCATATATAAGTTGGGAACGATAGACAATACTATCTCTTTGTGCTAGATTACCTATGTTAGTTTAGTAATTTTTTTATCGCTTTGCTTGAAATTTAAGTTACACGGAAGTGTCACTTTTTCAGAAAATTACCTTAAACACGTGCAATGGACAGTATACCTAAATCAAGGAGATTCTTTGTAAGTTTTATTATTGGCGTATTAGATTGTAGACTAATAGAGCGTATTTCCTACTAAAACCTGTACATTTTCCAGCTCAATGTTTCATACCCTCCTGGAGGAACCCAGAAATTATTTGAAATTACCGATGAACATAAACTCAGAATGTTCTATGAAAAACGTATGGGAGCTGAGGTTGAAGCTGATTCCCTCGGTGATGAATGGAAAGGTTATGTTGTCAGGATATCAGGTGGCAATGACAAACAAGGATTTCCGATGAAGCAAGGTGTTCTCACTAATGGTGAGTATTACCTTAATAAGTTAAATAATTCTATCTACTGGTATGAGTCAATCTTGGTAGAGGGATCTATTGGAAATTTCATTTACCTATATGCAATATTGACATTTTGTAAACTGTAAAAGATATTTTAAAGTTTATCAAGGTTCTGTAATGCGTTACGTTAATTAGAGTCTGAGTAAAAGTTGGATAAAAATTATAAATAGCCTAAGTTAATTTGGCTCTTATCAGTTTTTTCTGTCTCTGTGTTAAAAACCGGTCTTACCTCAATGTTATTTCGGTTCACTACTTGTTTTTAAGTTTTTAAAGATTTTTATTATCACTCGACCATTTTATTATAAAATTTACATTTTCATTTTGAAATATTTAGGGAAAATGACTTCTTTTTCATATTTATTTTATCTTTGATTAAAATTTATAATAAACCCATGTGGGCCCTAGGCTAGTGACTTATATTTATTAATAGAATCCTATAGGGAATTTTGCTAAATAAATAATAATAGCATTAAACTGCAATTACAGTACAACAAAGAGAAAACTTTGGCATCATTTTACTACCAAATTGGAAAATTAACAATCAGTTAAAAAATTATTTATTAGAAATCCCATTTTATAATTTTTAAGAATATTTGAAAGAGAAATGTAAATCAAAAACAAATTTTTATGTAGGAAACCTATATAGAGTTAGCTTACAAACTCGTATCTAGACGAATTTAATATTAAATAATTTAATAGTTGGAATTTAACAACTCCCACCTAATTTAATTTTAGTTGCTAATTGCAATTCAATATTAAATAATTAACCACGTATGGTCTCAGTTTTTACTACCTATCACCGAGCACCGTTGTATGCGACAGAGGACTTAAATAAGATCAAACTTATTTTACTGATCTAAGTTTCTGTTAACAAATTTTGATTCTAAGTTTTGTTATTTAGCAATGCTAGCATGTTAGATTTTTAGGTGACCAATTTTTTTTATTGAGCCAGTAGACATCTTGTAATTGCACTCATAAGCTTATGATATTATCTATACTTATTTAATACGCTAAGGGTTTTTTTGTCTTGAGAACTCCTCCTACAATTTTCAACCGATTTTCAAGTTTTTGGTGTCGTTGGATAGTGCTTGGTCTGTAGTTGTTTCCGCCAAAAATTGATGATAATCTATCTGAAAATAAATGCTCTATTCACCATTGAAATCTCAAAATTTCCCATTTAAATAACATTGGGATTGAATAAAGCATTTAAACATCTGTTAATAATCAGCTGTAAATACGTGTGTAGTGGTGATTAAAGAGATTCACAATATTGTATTGGTTGGATGTCATTGATTTATAGCTAAAAGTAACGCTCCTTTCACACATCACGTTTTTAACCGTGCGGGAAAAAACCGCACGATTTAAAACCGTACAAGTAATTGCAGCCGGTTAAAAACCGTCGCCGTGCCTGTGTGAAAGGTCTCATAAGATTCTATTGGAATGTCCGCTGTGCGATTTTTAATTGTACGGGCAAAACCGTGATGTGTGAAAGGAGCGTAACATTTGTATTATATTATAATAAATTGCTCGATTTCGGGCAACATACTAGTTAACTTCAATTGCACAGCCATTCCAGGCAGTACACTGATGGCAAATCATGTGTATGTTCGGTTTGTGCTACAGTAAACCCACATTTAGGTTATTGCTTTGTATATTCTTTGCAGTTGGTCAAGATGTGGGACAAATTCCTATCAATTAATTTTTATTACTTGCCACCTGTCAATCCAGACTAGAGAAACCAGTTTTAAATAGAATGGTTTTATAACAACTCTATAATTCCTGTGTTAGTAATTGACTCTAATGTGGATTTCTCTATTAAGTTCAAAATTTTACTGAAATAAAATATTTTTTAGGGTATCTTTATCTTTGAATGATAACGCCTTTTAGCATGGATGTAGGACCATTTCATTATTTTTTGTCCTTACTTGGTTAATGGCATAATTTTATGTTACATTTGCTCAGTGTAAAACTCTGAGCACTATAAAAATAATATTCCTTAATATAATCAGAAATACAGAACCTAGGGTGGGTCGGGGTAATTTTGAGACAAAATTCAAACTTTCCTTATATCTCAAAAAGTTACGGTTTAAATATATTAAAAATTTTATCACAACACCTCACAGATGTTACAACTATGTTGTATGAGTTTCAGTCTCTGTAATTAATTTGTTAGAACAAAATATAAATAAAACGTGTCTCATCATTACCCCAGAAAATGGGAAATTATGAGACAACGTAGGGGAATTTTGAGACACCCATTCTACTATTAGTGTAACACAAAGTAATATAGTCCTGATATGGGCAATTTGTAGACAGTACTATATACATCATTTTGGAGGGTTGGGGAAATTTTGAGACAGCAAGATTGGGCAGAAAAAAGTTATATTTACCACAAATCGGATTTATATTTAAGAACTTAAAGTACTTATTAAAATGGTTTTAAGACAAAAATACTAATTCCTTTTATTGCTGGAATGTGTGGATATACCCTAAATACTAATATTTAAAATCTTTTAACATTTTTATGGCAAAAGCAAGGAAAAATGAAGTCTTTGGCTGCAGTAATGAAATAGGCTACTTAAAAACGGACAGCCAGTTTATAAACTTTTGCTTCAGTTTATATCAGTCTGCACTTTGGTAGTTGGTACAATTATAACTTACTGTATGAATATTAAATATATCGTAGTCCTGTTATGAATAAGAAAACAGCATTTGTTTTCATTATATCATAATAATATTCGTAAAAATAACACATCACTTTAGTTTTACTGGCAATTTGATTTTTAATATTTATTTACACTTTTCAGGCCTGCATTTCACTTTGTTTCTTCTTTATCAGGTGAAACTTCTGAGAAAATGTCTATAACTCTATAAAAATAACTCTAAATTTTTTTAGGTTGTTGTATAAGGCTCGGACATCTCTGATTGACCTTACTATAAATAGATCAAAAGACAGGGTCTGGATGGACCCATGGAAAATGAACGTAGGTTTTACAATGGAAAATTTGAGTTTTCTGATTCACATCTCTCGCAGAAATCATAAATATCAAAGGATCACTGGTAACATTACATCTGGTTACTTCTAGACTCTCCGGTTTTTTTATTGCAAGTTGATGGCGTTCTTTAAAACTCCGAAACCAGTCATTGATTATCTTGAAAAGGTGTCTTTACATTATGTTTTATGACATATTCTTGTACCACATCTTTGATTTCTTCTTTAAGAAGCACAAATCCCCATTTAGACATTGTTTTAAGGGATTGGCCAACTCCTCTTCCTCTGCTAGAGGGATTGCAGTTTTGCGGCCCGCAACACCCCGTATTTAGACCTTTCAGACGTCTGTGTAATACATCTTTCTGGATATTATACTTTCTAGCAATTGCCCTTGCACTAAAAGGTAGATTTTTACTCATAAGGTCTTCAATCCCTTCTAAAGCCTTTTTAAGATCCTCTTCATCGTAGCTTTTCCCTTTTTACAGTATCGTGGCATCTTGTAAAATATTTTAAACTACAGCCTACAGGTTCTACAGTTCAAATAATTACTCTTTTACATAGCTACCCTTCTACATAACTACTTAGAACATAAAACAGAAAGAAACAGGAACGATTTTGTTAGTTTATCAATATTATTGATGTCTCAAAATTACCCCCACGGCTGTCTATAAATTACCCCTTGTTAAAAAAAAAAAATTATACCAGAGAAATAAAATTTTTTTAATAAAAAATTCCTAAGATATCAATGTGAAACTTTGATAACTTAATCAAGTACTTTTTACAAAGATAATAACTTATTTTTTACCTCCTTAAGTATATTGGTATTAAATGGAGGTCGAAAGTTTAACTTGTATGAACGAAAGTTTTTTAATTATTTTTGTGGACTCTTAGCAGAAAATTTTTGAACCCAGTAATTTTTTTTAATTATTTCTCAGATTTTTGTATGGTATTCTGCAAGTGTGTAATTTAAGTTTTTAACTCATTAGAGTTTCTAAAAAAAGAAATTTTCCGATATTAGAATGGTGTCTATAAATTACCCCGAAACATCGTGTCTCAAAATTACCCCGACCGACCCTAGATTATGAAATTACGGTTTTCCGAAAGTGTGGTTGTATAAACAATACAGTAGACTCCCTCTTAACCGGCCACCTCGGGACCAGGCCGCGGCCGGATAATGAATTGGCGGGTTAAACCGATGTTCATTTAAGAACGCCAACCCACAATTTTATATGGCCTAAATATAATTATTAATTGAAAAACAACCGTAAATACATTACTGTATATGATTTATAGCTAACATCCACCACCCATGAAATCCACATCAAACCTACACTAATAATAAATTGTTGCCTACTGGATAGTAGGTCCAAACGCATTGACTTCCGGTGGCAGTCACTTCTGTCCAGGACGAATTAACGTCAATATCAAATAAAGTTGAATTGAATGATGTTAGGATAAGAAAACTACTTTTCCGGCGAAACGCGGCCGGTTAAAGCGATGTTGAGATAAAAAAATTGCCGGTTAAAAAGATGTTATTTTGTGCCAGGGTAGGCCTGTTAAAGCGGAGACTGGTTAAAAGGTGGCCGGTTAAGAGGGAGTCTACTGTAACAAACTTATCATAGCTCACTAGAAAGCTGGAATTTTTTTCAACTGATTTTGTCTTAAAAGAAATGCATTGGCCCGAATTTTTAAGGGCTATATGATGTAACATTAAAGCCAATCGTGTTTTTGAAGGTAGTTTTTTTTTTGTAATACTGCTCACCATTGCCTTCAATTTGAAACATAAGTCATGAAGATCAGTTCAGCTGTTACTGAGAGCAAAGCGGTTCAAAACCACCCGTCTTAATGTATAGAATTCACCTTATACAGTAGAACCTCGATAGTTCAAAACTGTGTACTTAGAATAAAAATCATGATTTGAATTTAGGAGATACTAAATTTGAATGAAACCATAACTTAATTAAACTTAAAATTAACAAATACTCAAATCATTCGCCACTTTATTTATATTTCCACTTTTGTCAGTCTCCAACATTGACACCATCATTCGTTATTAACATGTTAAGTAGTCATGGACCGTGTCGGACTATAAGGAGTGTCGAACTATCGAGGTTCTACAGTAATATGCTTAGTGTCAGTGTCTTAATTATTAGCCTATATAGTGTTTAAGAGATGATTAAGTACTTAAGTAGAGTTTAATTAAAAAGTAAAAATTGCACAACCATTCCAGGCAGTACACTGATAGAAAGTCATGTGTATGTTCGGCTTGTGCTATAGTAAACCCACATTAAGGTTATTGCATGGTCGTTTCTTTGTGATAGGTCAAAATGTGGCACATGCTTGAATTTAAAATTAAATCTAGGCTACTAAGATTATGTTTAGGAAAGGGTCATTCCATATCAAATCAACCACAAAAAATACATTTTAACACCAAAGGTCTCAGATTTTTATGAAACTTGGTAAATTTGTTCTTTTTATATAGGTAAACAACCATACCAAGTTTTATTGACTTATCTCTATCGGTTTTCTTTTTACAACCCTTCAAAGTTTTTACTAAAATGCCGGCCAGGGCTCGCCCGAGGCCACAGACAGAACGTGTTTATTTTCCCAGAAAAAATCATATCTTTAATGTTTATCAATAGAACTCAATGAAAATTTGTAGTTTAACTAAATAAAACATGCTGATTTTGGAAAAAAATATTATAACACTCTAGGCCTTACCAAAAAATTACCATAAATTGTTATTTTACAAATATTCTATTTCCGGAAAGTGATTACAAGGGTTCACATTACAGCCAATATCTACCTGAGGGTTAAAGATAATCAAACAAAATTTTTTACTAAAATTATCTTCAAGATATTTTCTATCACATCCATCAATAAAATTAATGGCTTTTTTATTCCTTCACATTTAAAATAGTAGTTTTCATCACTAGGAGCAAAAGTGGGTCTTTTTGGTGCGCAATCGTGTTTTAAAAACGAGGCGCAGCCGAGTTTTTAAAAACGATTAAGCATCAAAAAGACACTTTTGCTCCGAGTGATGAACAAAGTTTTTTATCATAATGCGAAAATTAGTCTTTTGATCGTTAAAAATAATAACTATAAAATTTTATTTTCGAGGTTATATTTACAAAGTAAGTAATATGCAGTGTTTATATTTCTTTTATTTACAAACAATGCTTTTCATAACGTTTGAATTTCAAACTTCTGCTCATCAACATAAATAAATCAATAGTAATATACTTGGCAAACAGCTGACTTTTCAGTACTAGGACCTAAAAAATTCTCCAGATGATTTTTCAGTCCTAGGACAGAAAAGAATCGGTTTTGTTACTATTGAGAGAACAAAAAACTGGCTGATTTCGTGCAGAATGATAAAAACTAATATTTGTCTGAAAGACTTGATTTTGTCAAATAATACAACACCGATATGCTTATTTATTTCCTTGGGCATAAAATAGTGTGTAGTTATATAGTGTGAAATACTGAAAAACTATTCAAATCAAATCAAATCAAAATATACTTTATTCATTTTATACATAATTATGTACAGAATGGCGTCATAATATACATAAATAGGGTTGTCAGTTACATACAGGTATAGTTAAATACATACAGACAGCAAGTTAAATTACACAAAAATACAAGGCAAACTTAAGTTATAATTTTATTGAAAAAACTCTTCTAAGCAGTACAGAGACTTATTAATCATAAAATTTTTAAGCTTCTTTTTAAATTTATTAAAATCTGTTATTATTTTTATATCTAACGGCAATGAATTAAAATATCTAATCCCTGCATAAGAAGGTTTCTTTTCATAAAATTTTAAATTGTGGATGTCATAGCCAATAGCAGCCCTATGTCTGGTGTTATAATTATGATTAAAACCCAATTGCCATGAACAGTCGGAATTTCTTTTGATAATTAATATTAATTCAAAAATGTACAAGCTAAATACAGTCATTATCCCTAATCTTGGAAAATGTTCTTTGACGGATTCCATCCAGTTTAATTTCAACATTATTCTTAAAGCTTTTTTTTGTAATACTAAAATTTTTTTAAGATTATCAATTGAGGTATTACCATAAACCGATAAACCGAATGAAATGTGACTGTGTACAAAAGCAAAGTAAACTGATTTCATAGTTTTTATGTCGCAGACTGATGATATTTTTCTTAAAACAAATATCCCAGAAGCCAATTTTTTACATACTTGTGTCACATGGGAATTCCAATTAAGATGGCTATCAACGGATATCCCAAGAAATTTAGTTGTATCAACTTCTTCAAGGAAGTAGTTGTTTAAGCAAATATTAATTGAATTGTTTTCAGTTTTTCTTTGAGAGGTAGAAAAATTAACAAATTTAGTTTTGACTGGATTGATTAGAAGGTTTAGTTCAGCTAAATGTTGTTGAATAGTTGTAATTTGAGTGAAAGCAGTCACTTCAATTTCATTTGATTTTTTTCCAGATAACTTGATATTGATATCGTCAGCATACAATGTGATTTTACCAAAATCGGCCAGATTAGCAACTTCATTGACATAGCATAAAAATAATGCTGGTCCTAGAATCGTTCCTTGCGGAACACCATACTTTAATGGTTTACTACCAGATTGGTATGTTAATAATTGGTTGAAATCGTTAAGATGTTTTAGTTCAACGTAATGGCTCCTGTTAGACATATAACATTTTAACCAAGCCAAAGCTCTGTTTTCTATGCCAAGATTTGAAAGTATATTGAATAATTTAGTGTGACAAATGCTATCAAAAGCTTTACTTAAATCCATAAATATACCGATTGTTTTTTCCCCTTTATCAACTGAGTTTATAATAGATTCTATGAATTCAATGCTTGCGCTTGTTACTGATTTATGTTCTCGAAAACCATGTTGCTCGCTGGCAATTAGGTTGTTATTTTCCAAATAATTAGTTAGCTGATTTACCACAACTCGCTCATATAATTTTGAGAAGGAAGATATCAATGATAATGGTCGATAATTGGAAACAGTTAGGGTATCTCCTGATTTGAAGAGTGGAACGATTTTTGTTAATTTTAGGCGAGCGGGAAAAATACCAGATATGAAAGAAGAATTTATTAAATGTGTTAAAGGTTTTTTTAAGAATTCTTTTGCAAGCTTTATGATTGGCATTGGTATCTCATCATAACCCGATGAATATTTATTATCGAAAGAGTCTATTATGCTATTTATGTCGCTTTCTGTCACTTGCTTGAAGAAGGACAATGTACTTTTATTTTTATTATTTTTTTGTTTATTGTTATCTAAGGAGGTTAACGCTCTCAAATCTGGTATAATTTGAGAGTCCACCATGTTAGAATAGTAATTATTAAAGACTGAAACTATTGATTGCGGATTATCAATCAGTAATCCATTTTGATTTAGTTTAATATTATGATGTTTTGTATTTTCTTTCAGTTTAACTTCTTTATTTATTACTTTCCAAGTGGCTTTGCAAATATTATTAGAATTACAAATTAGATCCTTATAATAATCTTTCTTTGATTTTAAAACATTGCATTTATAGTCTTTTGTTTTATTTTTTATCAAAGTTTTAAGATTGTTACATTTCTTACCTCTGTACTGCTCAGTCAGAGTAACAAGTTCAGATTTGGCGTTAATCAAATCAGATGTAATCCAGTTATTACTGTCACTATACTCTCTACATTTAACTTTAGGAAAGCACAGGTCAAAATAATAATAAAATGTATCAAAAAAAGAATCAAACTTTTCCTCTACTTTAGAATTATATACATTAAACCAGTTTTCATTTGAAATCATTCGTAAAAAGTTTGTTTTGTTGCTATTATTATATTTTCTCTGCAAAAAAGTGTTACTTTTCTGAGTTAAATTACTTTCTGGACTGCAGATTTCTAATAACTGGGCATCATGGTCGGACAAAACTGTGATTAAACCTTCAACTCTTAACAAATTGTCCGGCATATTAGTGAGAAAATTATCAATACCAGTCGCAGTGCTGTCACAAACCCTAGTTGGGAAATCAATCAGATATCTAAAGCCATGACTTTTTAATAAAATTTTGAAATCTTTTACGTCATTTGTATTATTTAAAACATTAATATTAAAATCACCTGTAATAATGATATTTTTGTATTTTTTTGTAGCCTTAAAAATTAAGACATTGAGTTTGTTAAAAAAATCATGAACATTGGAACTAGGAGAGCGATATATACCTATTACTACTATATTAAGAGAATTAAAGACATATTTGGCACAACAGAATTCAAACACTTTATCCTCACACAAATCAGAGGTTTTAAATAGCTGCGTGCACTCAACATTATTTTTGGACAGAATCATAACACCCCCTCTTGTGCAAGAATTTCTGCAGTAAAAAGCATTTACTTTAAAATCATTAATTTGGAAAAGGTTTATTTCAAAGTCTTTCAAGTTGTGCTCAGAAAGAACTACAATTGTAGGGTCTATTTCTGATAGTGTTATTTCTAAAGGTCCTATGCGACTAATTAAATTTTGAATATTATGGTGAAGAATTTTTATTTTGCAAGGCAATTTAGGGACTGGCATTGAAGTCTGTATCTGACCTCTTAAGTTATTGTTTCTGCAGGTGTTAAAGGAAAATTTTGAGTGCAATCAGCTAATAGAGGTGAAGTATTGGTTAACTGCACTGAATCTAATTTATTTGGCACGAAGCCTTCACTTGAAGCACTGGACACATTACACTGACTCACAGAAGCTTGAGATGTTGTAGCTAGTGGTGGGTATTCCCTCAGGGACTGCAGTCGGTTGGCCTGCGTAGTTACACTGCTCAAGGAGTTGTTTGCATCATGTGGTTGTGGTTCTGGAGCTGTCGGGTTGGTTACAGTTGTGCTGCTAATGTCAGTGGGTTTATTTGGTTGATTTTTATTTACGGCTGAGACCATTGGTGAAATATTTTTACTTGAGATTAAATATTTCAATCTGTTCTTGAATTCACAATGGCTCAGGCCATTATTTAAGACCCTGTAGCTTTTTTGATCGTAAACAATTATTTTGATTTTAGATTTGGTAATTCTTTGGAATTCTAAAATTCGGCTTGCAAAATACTCAACTGGTACCTTATCCCTTACACAGCCCATTGCTGAGCACACCAGCTGTTGGTATCCTTTTTTCTTGAAATCCTCCGTAAACTCGTGAAATGCTGTGTCATAGTCAGGCTTACTAGGTTTAGTAAAGTACCTCGGCTTGGTAATTAAGCTGTAGACACCAGCACCTCCATCAACTTGTTGGAAGGCCAGGTGCTTTGAGAGACAATCAGTTGTTGAGGGTCTGCCAAACTGCTGCCGGAACTTTACTGCCACACCTGCTGACATGTGCCTGGGATCATGGAGATCTGCTGATATGGTGTGAGAAAAGGCTGTATTTTTGTTATTCTTAAAATCTTTTATCATTTGAACCATGTGTACGTCCAAAACTTCAATGTTGGTATTCAAGAGTTGATAATCATAAGTATTTCTTTTTGGGGTGGTCTTTAATTTTTTTACTACTGATAGCTTTTCCAACATATTTAAAATTAGTTCGACCAGTTTGTTTTTTCCACTTTGATTAAAATGCAGGCCATGTCTTGTAAAGTGGGACCTATTTAGAATGTCCAAATCTATTAGGTGTACTTTTGCAAATCTTTCTGCTAGTTCTCTGATATAATTATTTGCGTTTAGGATCTCATGGTTGATCTCATAATTTATGCTAGGGTCAAAATGTTGAGGTATTGTAGTTATAATTACCTGTTTATTCGTGCTTAATTTGCTTAGTAGATCTTCTAGGGTTGAGTAGATGGGTGACAGGTTTTTTCTTAAAGTGTCATTTGTACCCCCAATTAACACAGCAATATTTTCTTTGGATTGTAAAGCAGCTTCTGCCACTTGAATTAAACTTGCATTTGGCATTACTGTACCCATGACTTGAAGTTCTGAGGGAGTACGCCTTTTTAATTTTGGCCCCAGACTCCTTCCTTGGCTATCAGAAAAAACAGATAGTTTCAGATGTTTTCTCATATCTTTTTTGCTTGATGAAATTTTGTTTTGAATGTTGTTTTCTTTTTGTGATTTGTGCGGGGTTTTCCCAGAATTACTTTCATTGGTTTCATTGTTTAGCTCCTTGTGGCCAAGCTCCTCTACCACTATGTCTCCTCCTTTTCTCAGTGGTAGGTCTTCCAGATCATTTAGTGCCTCAAAGCTGTTCCTTGTTTCGATAGGATAGTGTGATTGGGGAACCTTTTTTCTAACGTTGTCATGATTTTTATTTTCTTTATTCGATTGCACTGTTACCCAGTCATTGTTTGGATGGCTCCTATTGCTCTCAAAAACATTGTGTGAAGGATTTGATGTTTGCTTGTCAAGCAGTATTTGTGTATCTTCACAATATGTGGGTGTTTTATCTGTCTTGACTATCATTAGTTTGAAAAAACTCTTGCTGTCTAGTTTAAACTGATTCATTAAAACATATGACATAAGTGAACGCTTCAGGATTAATTCAGACTCATTTATTTTTACATTTTGCAAAAAAACAAAGTTGAGTGGCTGAGCAGTTACAATGTCTTGTACAAGAGATTCCACTGTCCAGCAGGTGAATATCCCACAATCATAACTGTTAGGTTGTTGAGGACCATTCATGATAATGAATTCAGCTTCACATGTACCAAGGTAAGCAGAAAACCTTGCAGCCAATTTTTTTGCAGAAGGCAAATTGAAATTGCTTAATGAATCAAAATAACAATACTTATTCGCAGTTTTTTGATAGACTAGAGTACTCCAATGACTTCCACTAATGAGATCCTCCAATTTGTCTGAGTCATTCACTGGAATTATTATATTTTCTTTATCCTTCAAATGAAGAGGGTCAAGCAACGAAGAAAACTCATCATAGTTTTTAATAGCATGGCTGATCAGTGGATTAAGTACTAAACTTGATTTGTTGTACAGAAATCTTTCATTTAATAATTCCAAGTACATCTGTATTGTTGTATCTGAAAGCCAATTTTGCCCCAGAAGTTCACTAGTGATTTCCTTTTCTGTTTTTTTGGTCAAAAGTCCAGATACCAGATTTACGTTTTCTGTTGTTATGGCCGGTTTAGGGCTTGGGGTCTGCATTAAAATAGTATTTTCACTAGTTATAGCATTATCTGACTGATTCAAGGTATCATCCAACTGCAAATTCTTGGATGAGTTTCTTCTTTTAATAGAAAAATTAAAATCATCAATGTTCAGATTTAATTTATTATCATTAATATATTTTTCTAGTTCCTTTTTGGATCTGAAAACTTTCCCTTTTGGTGAAGTCACATAAATGTCAATTTTCTTTCCTTTGTAAACCCCATTCTTACGTAGGACCTCTTCCCTCTTCCATCCCTTTGGAACATTTTGTATAGTATCAGTTGATTTATTTAGAGAGGTTGCCATTTCATTAGTGAGATGAAGTAGGTTGGTACTACTGGTTGTCAGGCTCAGTAATGACGTCAGACTGGAGACTTCAGTATTTATTTCTAAGAGTTTTTTAAACAGCAGGCTAGGCCAAGTTGGCTAATTATCTTCAAATTGATCAACTTCCCAACACAATTTGAATAAGTTAGCTGTCTTGATGATGGTGTTGAAGTGGACTGAGATAATAAATATTAACACGAAATTAGTTCGTAGCTTCTTAGACCGACTTTTCACTTTGAAACCACTATTAAATTCATGAAATTACAAAACTTCCACCAGATCACCCGCTTGATCTATTAATTGTCCAGTTTTAGTTTTATCACCTGACCTAACCTAACCTCTTAAAAAAAAAAAAAAAAAAAAAAAAAAAAAAAAAAAAAAAAAAAAACTCTTAATATTAATTGTTTCATGTAACTTAAGAAAACATGTTAGAGATAAAATATTAGTATTATCACCTGAATAATTTGTTTAAAAACATTACTTTACGCCTTTCCGTTGGTCATCCAAACCATGTCACCCACCGATTTGGATTTTAATGAAACTTGGTATGGTTGATTCTTCTATACAGATAAGAAAATATATTAAGTTTTAGTGCTCTATCTCTGCTCATTTATTTTCTAGAGCTGTTTGAAATTTGAATAAATGTGTCGTTTTTGAATGCCCGAGGTTTCCATGGTAATGCGCCCATTGTTTCATGATTATGAAAAGAAATTTGAAACACTCTCATTTGCCAACCACATGAAATGAAAATTGCAGGTGTTGTCAATAAACCTACAGATTTTAGAAAAAAAAAAAAATAGTTAATAGTACTTCCAATTCATCTATTTTAAAAAAAGGTAAAATACAGACGTGTATATCCGTAAGGCAACCGTACAGACAACCATAGGCCTATATCATTAAGGTTTTTAGAGAAAAATTTTGTTTTACTGAAATGTAAATATTTTTGAAAGGCACAGTGGTTTTCAAGTTGAAGGTTTTTAAGCAATCCCAATAATATGTGCTACCTTATGATTCAATCAAATTCATGGCTTTTTCTCTGCTTCATACTTAAACAAAAATTTACACTTTTTATGTAAAATTCTTTGCGCCATGTTTAATATCTTTGATATGAATTAAAACATCTGTGAGCCAACTTAAAATCATACAACTGTGTACTTTAATAACTCTTAACATTAGCAACAACCCATTTATAATATTAAAACCCTTTTGGATAAATTACAATTTTGTTTCATAATTTATTGTCATTCCATTGAAATTGTCCAAAAATGAATAACTTAAATCGCTTCTATTGGTTTTTTTTATTACTAAAAAAAACTTTTACGTTATTCATACATTTAATTACTAAATAAAATTTTGTTTTTAATTAAATTTAATATAATAAGTTAGTTCTCATTAGCTGATTTTCAAACATGGTGGATGCTTATTCCTAAAAAATTAATTGTTAGCTGGGTAAAGTTAAATACGGTATATCTTGACATTCAAAGAGATAAGTACAAATATAAAATAAAACAAAAGTGTAGATTCTACCATCTTTCAATATAATAGTCTTAAAAGTCAACCCTTTGAAAATGAATATTTAATAAATTAATATTGAATGAATTAAATATAAATTTAATAAGTGAAAATGGTTTTTTTTTTCAATAATATAGGCTAACTCAGGGAATACTCTTCAACTTTAATTAAAAAAATAAAAATGTCTTACATAGTTAATTACTTACTCTTTAGAATAAAATAAATATACAGAATGGTAAACTTTTCAAGTGGTTTACTGACCACTGTGCCTTTCAAAAATATTTACCTTTTATTAAAACAAGATTTCTCTCTAAAAAAAAAAAAAAAATTACTGATGTCTGTGTTTCATTTTTTCAATAGCCTAGATGAATTGGAAGTAATATAAACTATTTTCCCCTGAAATTTGTAATTCTACCCTACAAATTTCACCTGAATTTTTTTACAAATTTACACCTGAAATTTTCATTTGATTTGTTTGGCAAATAAGAGAGTTACAAATTATTTTCATAATCAATGGCACATTACCGTGGAAACCTCAGGCATGCAAAAATGACAGTTTTATTTCAATTTAACAGCTCTCTAAAAAATAAATGAGCAGAGATAGAGCACTGAAACTTGGTATATTTTCTTATCTGTATAGAAGAATCAACCATACCAAGTTTCATTAAAATCCAAATCAGTGGGTGACATGGTCTGGATGACCAACGGAAAGGCTTAATTTATTTATTTATTTATTTTCAACGGATACACCATTTACATTGAGAGTCTTACTTTTCTACTAGTGCTTACAATTCAATTCAGTGTTTACATGCAACAAATGAGAACATGAAACTCATAACATTATAAATACTAATAACATACCTATGGAAAATGAAGCAATAAATTAATGAAAAACAGCATCAAACACTCTTAACAATAATAGTAATAACACTTAACATTCTAATGTCAACAGCATAAACATTAGAAACATAACAACGAACTATCTTGGCAACAATGATAATAATATATCCCGTCACTTTTGAAAAAGAAAAAATCTACATGATAAACAAAGTATATTGCGAAGTAATTGAAATGAAAATGAAATAGTAATTTAATAACCATGCAACGACCAGACAGGCTCACGTTCCTAACGAATTGAAGATCTCTGAAGCTCTTCTCCTGGTGATGAACTCGCTGCTACAGAAGAAGTCAATGTCTCTGCAGACGATATTACCTAAGCGTTGGATTCTGGCCATGGTAGAGTTTGCTTGGTAATTTGTAGGGTGACATCTTCTTCCAAATAGATCTTGAGACCTTGTCCCACCTTGCGCCCTGAAGAAGATAAGATAATTAATGTAATGTTTTTAAACAAATTATTTAGGTGATAATACTAATATTTTATCTCTAACATGTTTTCTTAAGTTACATGAAATAATTAATAGTTTTTCAGTACTTCACACTACACACTATTTTATGCCCAAGGAAATAAATAAGCATATCGGTGTTGTATTATTTGACAAAATCAAGTCTTTCAGACAAATATTAGTTTTTAAATGTGAAGGAATAAAAAAGCCATTAATTTTATTGTTGGATGTGACAGAAAATATCTTAAAGATAATTTATTAAAAAGTTTTGTTTGATTATCTTTAACCCTCAGGTAGATATTGGCTGTAACGTGAACCCTTGTAATCACTTTCCGGAAATAAAATATTTGTAAAATAACAATTTATGGTAAATTTTTGGTAAGGCCAAGAGTGTTATGATATTTTTTTCCAAAATCAGCATGTTTTATTTAGTTAAACTACAAATAAACTATAAATTTCATGGAGTTCTATTGATAAATATTAAAGATATGATTTTTTCTGGGAAAATAAACACGTTCTGTCTGTGGCCTCGGGCGAGCCCCGGCCGGCATTTTAGTAAAAACTTTCAAGGGTTGTAAAAAGAAAACCGATAGAGATAAGTCAATAAAACTTAGTATGGTTGTTTATCTATATAAAAGGAACAAATTTACCAACTTTGACAAAAATCTGTGACTTTGGGTGTTTTGCCCTGGTTGAGTTGATATGGAATGACCCGAAACTAAAATAGAGGAATACACTAGATCTAATTAGCTAAACCTAAAAAGAAACTTTTTTATGAATGAAGTTCCTTTGTTGGAAATTTGATATTGTAGTAAAGCACAGTAATACCTAAGTCCAGGACCATTGAGTTTTATATTTCCTGATCCTCCAAAATACAAAACATCGTTTCATCAAATTCACATACAGTGCACTCAAATTAGGGTTAAGTGAGATTGGAGTATAGATACAGTATAACCTCTCATATTCTACCCTGACTGAACAGAGCAATAAATAATGAGGAGAAACCCAAATAGTATTGGTGTTAAAAACATAATATTACAGTGTTAAGATTACAGTCAGACCACATTCCACATAGTAAACCTGAATGGACTGACAGTGACACAAAAACAAAGCTTATTGGCCTGTTCAGACCAATCTCGCATTTGACCAAACTTGTCTGAACAGGTGGGCATTCGGTCGGATATCGGCAAAAGACAAGTTTAGGGAGGTTGAATATGAGGGGTTCTACTGTATATAGTATTGTAATAAACCTACAATTTGTAGCAAAACTGTTCTGTTTTTGGTTTTTATGCTGCTGATATGCAATTAGGTTTTTAAACTTAAAAAAACTTTATTTCTGTTTTGGTAGTTGAAGTTTTAAAACTTGTCATTTAAAACCATACCTTTTTTTATAACTTCTTTAGTCCGAGTTCGACTGTTGCTGTCCAAGGGTCATTCCTGCTACAGACCAAGGCGAGATGGAGAGAGAAAGCGGAAATCAGTTCGAGGATGTATCGTTGACTCCAATCTAAGTGTCCTCGCTCTTGTAATTGTCAAGAAAGGAGAAAATGTGAGTTTTTTTGTAATTATTTTCTTATATGAACCACTGCCCATTATTCTTGCAAATGCTTTATGCATTGTGCAATAGGGAATGTGGAAAATGAAGTGGCCATTAGAGGATTTAAGCAAAGATATTAATTTTCTTTGTTTAGTAAACTTGTGGTACAATACCTGATAAGGTGAGAACACCTGGTGATGGAGGTTTTCACTTGTGACATCTTTTAACTTGTTTTGTGTTGATAGGCTAGTAGATGATTAAATCATTTAAGGGTAAGGTCCTATTAGTTTTGATCATAATTTTATTTTTTATTCTTATATCTATTAATTGTTCTCTCAAGAAAATTTTATGGATCTATGTTTTCTATTTGTTTATTGTTTTATGGATTGTTTTGCTACCTCATTATTCCTAATACCAATAGGTCAACTAAGTATATAGCCTTTCATATCAAAATGGAAACGTGAGTTTAAAGGCACTCTGTTGATTTCACAGAGTGTCTACTGTCCATGAAAACCTTGAAAACCGGGAGTTAACCTTAAATTCCTTGCTACCATAAAATTTTTGGGATTTGTCCTTAAATATTCAGAAAACTGACGGTTTATGTACTTAATTGTTTGATTTTAAGGTTATGACTAGTTGAATTTTAATTTTTTGCTGTTAAAGTGTAAAAATAATCTAGGGTTGACCGGGGTAATTGTGAATTGGGGCAATTGTGAACGCCGCTTATAACTTTGAAACTAACATTAATATTATTAAAAAACAACTTAAAACATGTTTTTTGGTCTTTTCTTAATACACTATTAAAAGTTGTTATTAATTTTCAAAGAATTAGTCTTTTTTCCATTAGCATGAAAAAACCCTTAACATTTTTTTGGTGTATCACTTCGACCACTCAACAAAAATGATTAATTAAAAAAAAATTTTATTATTTATTTTTTTTGGAAATTTTTTGAAGCACTTCTAGAGAAGTGCTCTAAAGCCTGAGAGGTTTCTTTATCAACTGCAATAAAAATTCTAGGATTTATTGCCAATTCACAATTACCCCATAATTTTTAAATTGTGGGGTAATTGTGAATTACAAAAAGGGGTAATTGTGAATACGATTCACAATTGCCCCAATTCAATAAAAAAATACAAGCAGTGCACTTTTATGCAGGAACTGAGTTAAATTTTGTTAATTGTAAAGAGTTAACTGACTCTGATGATGGTGACATAACAGTGCAAGGTTTCCGTTGTGCCAATAACGCAAAAACTGAATTTGTGTGCAAGGAAAACAATTTGTTTACTGATACTATTTTTGACATTGTTGCTGTGCTCCCCTATCCCATAACAACTTACAAAAACCGCAAAATTACTTATGTATTCAATGGAGCTGTGAGAGTCAATGAGCAGTAATACTGTTTCACTTTGCTAGGTTAGGCTAGGTTACATTTTGTTGATTTACAAAGTTTTCCCTTAAATTTTTTTAGTGAAAATGAACTCAATTTTGACGCTTTTCATATTTTTTATAAGTTGTTATGGCAGTATATCGTTTTTATGTTGTATTAAACTAATTAATACAGTTTTGGTTAATGTTTTTTTACCTTGCATTTTTTCACAATTTTAAGAAATCTCGAACCTGCTTTGAACCATGGGGAATTGTGAATGCTTTTGTGTGACTATAATTTTGAAAGTGGGGTAAATGTGTAGAGAATTAGTTGGGCTTTATTTTGATTTGCCCCATTTCACTTTTGGTGTGTTCTAAATAATTTTTCTGATGGCATTCACATTTACCCCAGAATTGATAAGATTTGCTATACCGTGCCGGGGAATTGTGAATGGCTTATAACAATTTTGTTTATCAGAGGAATCTCCTGAAAATTTGTATAATGTAACCTGAATAATGTAGAATTAAAAATACAGTACCAGGGGGACCGAGCTTAAGCTCGGTAAAATTATTACTTTCGTTTCTCACACAAAGCTCGTTCGCTCCGCTCACTCGCCAGGCGGAAGGTTTGCTGCACATTGGTATGATTTTCCTAAAACCACAGGTTAAAGATGTAACACATTGGTTTTTTTATCTACAATTATCAGCTGATTTTTGTTCAGTTAAAAAATTTCCATAAGGATAACATGGGATCTTTGAAGGGCTCTAGCGCGAAAACCGGATTTTTCCCAGCTATGGGACCAGCTCCAATCGATTTCTGGTGGCCAAAACCCCCATATTCCAAAATTTGAAGGAAATCGTCGGAGCCGTTTTTGAGATAATTGTGCAAGCAAGCAAACAAGCAAACATTGCTCGTATAAGAGTATAGGATATATATACTATAATATGATATTTGTAATAAAAAGTACTTAAAAAAAGGGTTTTTTGTCAAAACACGAAAACCCGTTCACAATTACCCCGGTCAACCCTATACTTATTTAATACCTTACGTTAAGGGGTTTTTTTTTTTTTTGTAGAGAACTACTACTATTCTCAACCAATTTTCAAGTTTTTGGTGTCGTTGGATAGGGCTCGGTCCAAAAACTGACGAGAGTCTGACTAAAAGTAAGGGCGCTATCCACAAATTAAATTTGAATTTTTTCCATTAGAATAACATTGTGATTGGATTGAGAATTTTAAACATCTATTAATCTGTAGTTGTTTGTGATTACTGATTCACAAAATTGGATTAGTTGGATACAATTGATATAGAAATATGTAGCTTTTGTATTGTGTCAAAATAAATTGCTCGCTCTCAAGCAACAAATGCACTTAAGTTATTTTTAAAGTAATAATTATAAATTTCTGTTAATTAATTATAGTATGGCTTTTAGTGGAGGGAGGTCAGCATTAACTGATAGTTCTCCTAGCCTGAAATGCCTGCACTTTTTTGTTTTCTATGCAGATAAATTTCTGTAATGTAGTTATAAATAATAAAATAAACTATCAGATTTTTTTAAGGTTTTCAATTTTCAATAGCCTATGATAAGTAAAAACTTTTATGGAGAAATTTATCTGATTTATGTGATTATCAACTTCCTAGTTAAAGATTTTATTCCAAACCAATTAATTTTCATACAAAAACAAAACAGGCTACAAGAAGGCCGATAGCTAATTTTTTGTCTGATTTTCACAGATTTAATAAAACGGCAATCAAAGTTGTGCAACCTTCTGTTCAAAAGATAGGCGTATAAATTCTGATGATTTAGCTTCCGTAGCCTATATGTGTATTTGGTTTTAACTTAAAAAAACCATTACTTATTATTTGCTGCCTTATTATAATTTTTTCAAACGTAGAAAGCAAATTACAGTACGGTATTACTTTACTGTATTAAAAATTTAAACTAAAAATTATTATCTGACAGAATGTGTTCTATACACTTTTGCTAATACAGGAGGACATCTCTTAACCAACCCCTTGGGGACTGGACCATGGTTGGATGTAGGAAAAGTCCCGGTTAAAGCAAATACAGTACACTCTCGTTCATCGGGCTCAGCGACATCGGAACTCCGCTTCATCGGAACTAAAAATCTGGATATAATTAATTTTTTTTCTTACGAAATAAATAGTTTTTCCGTTTTAGCGTCTTCAATCTCCATTCGTTCTATCCGCACAACCGTGAAGTATCACATTTTGCATCAAACGTCATCAGGGGTTTTCCATAATCTGTACCCATCGATGTGATTTACGAGGCCGTGGAGTATTCGCACAAAAATAGAAAGGGGAAGGGGTAGGAAGTGAACATCCGGTTCGACCACTTCCCAAACTGTCATTCAGTCTGTCTCGCGTCGCAACTGCACCTGTGTTACGTGGAAGTCAGTTGACTGCTGAGTTGATGAGTTTATTTTGAATATTGAGTATGAGAATAAAGATTTTGGATCTTTATTTCCTGTGTTGTTTTCATTCAATCTGTTCATTGTTACCATGTTCAAAGTTTGGGTGCCTTATTTTCATAAAACTTCTTGTATTATCTTAAAAACAAGAGTGAATACAATCACGATAGTTCACCGTACGGGCGGAAATGATGACTCACGACGGACTCCGCTTCATCGGAATTTTTTGACATCCGAACCGGCCGTCCGCCACATTAGTTCCGATAAACGAGAGTGTATTGTAATACCCGAAATATGTGTTCAAATCAAAACTGTTGCAAATCGAAATGTTAAAAACTTGCAAAAAAATCAGTTGTTCCCAATTCAATCAATCAGTTAATAAAATAAATAGACAGTTATGATAACTATTGAATAACAAAATTAGCAAGTACCTCCATCACGTTAAAAACTGCCTGCGGATAATACTGAAAGCAACTGATTGAATTTGACTTGTTACATAAACGTATGATCGTCCTGTTAAAACATGAGTTATTTTTCAATCATTATCGCCACATCGGCTCGCACGGCGGAGGTTTTCATATTCTTGAAAAACGGGCAGTTGATCCGAGGTCGATGAAGAGAGCTTCCACTGTAATAAAAAAAAAATTATGAAAAGTAAAATAACTTTTTCTTAAGCCACGTCCGCACTGGCCAAACGTTCATGGCGAACTTGTTCGGCGAACACAAAAAATTAACAAACATTCCTAACAAACAATTACCGGCCATATGATTTACATTCTTAAAGGTCAGCAACGAACAAACAAAAGTTCGGAAAAACATGTTCGGCTAGTGCTGACGCGGCATTAACCCATTTATGCCCAAATTGTTTCTTTCGAATTGGGTGCAGTGGCTTAGCGCTGCGCTCTTGTAGCAAACTCGCATACCAACGGCCTTCAGTCTTTACCGCCAGGGGCGCGCACCATTCAAAACCCAAATTCTCGTGTCTAGGCTGCCGGTCGTGATAGCTCAGATGGCTAAGGCGTAGGCATCCTTGTCTATGTTTAGGATGTCTGCGTCGGCGCGGGTTCGAATCCGCTCACGACCAAACCCTGACCTGGTGGTGCAAGGGTTAGCCGATCTGTGGCAAAGTTGGTGGGAGGGCCCACGTAAAATAAACGATGGCAGGCTTGCGTGGAAGTTGACGGGATCGGTTAATTCTTTGAGACTTGCACCTTGGTCAACACTGATTTTGCTACTTTTTACCTCTGTTTATTTTGTGTGTGCCACTACGGCCTTCAAATACAAAAGATAATTATATTTTCACTCCGAAATGCTAATTTTAATCACGAAAAACCTAAAATTCCATGGACTTTCATAAATTAAAATACAGCGTCGACAGATGTCGACAGTGGGCACTAATGGGTTAAACTGGATTTTTGAAGGTATTTTAAACTTTTTAAATTGGAAGCTGGTAATTCAGTTTTAAGGTTAAAATTTAAATTGTTATTTTTCTTGGCATTTTATCAATTTCTTCAAAGCATAAAATAGTCAAAACTTGTTTCTATTAGTTTTCTGTCATGATTGAATTGAATTTTTGACCAATCAAAAGGTTTGATTGCTTTCTGGACACTTTCTTCATGAATATGGGCTTTATAGGTAAAATATAAATCCGTATTCATGTAAAATAAACATTTACTTGCAAGATGAATGTACTTTCCTGCAATGCTTAATTTGTTTATTTAAAAATAAATGTATAAACAGCATGAAATAGGGCTCAGCCTAATTTTAGCCTGTTGAGTTGTGTAATAGTTAAGATTACTATCTAATTAAATTGAAAAAACTTCAACCGATGTCAGAAAAAAAATGTAATCTAAACCGAACTGACAAATTTTTGCAAACAACCCATCACTAAATTCATCAGTTAAGCTGATTTCTCTTTTAGTAAGCTTATTTTACTATAACTCAATATATTGCTGTTTAAATGCAATATAAGTTTACATATAATGCATGGTATTACTTAATTCATGTAAACTACGTAATTAAACCCTGAAACCTATTTTTCCGGTGTAACAATCTAAACTAGAATGTTAAAACTAATTTGTAAAAAAGTCTTTTTTTTTACGGGTAAACAATACAATCACTTTTGCTAGCTTTTCCTTCTGTCCAAGTGAGTTGACTCAAATTATTCACTGAAAACTTGCAATACTATGATGTGAAATTGATTAAAACCAATATGAAAACAAGACTGGATAATTTTATGTTATTTTAAGAAATTGCCAGTTTAAAGGAAGTTTTATTTTTTGTCAAGGTAGGCCTGCTAAGAGGGAATGAACTGTACAACAAACCTTTGACCCTCAATTTTTTGTTACATTTACACAATGTTATAAATATATTTTTTGTTCAATTCAATCGAAAATAAATTTTATTTTGAGATGGTAAGACCAAGAGCTGGTCCACAATCGTTTTGGGACACCTTACGTGAATCACCCTGCATCATAGTTAAAATACAGAATTATGTAACTTAAATAATGAAATAACGTACCTTAACTTTTATGAGCATTTATTTTACAGAATAATTAAACGTACATCTTGTGTTCATGCAACATTTAAATGGTAATTAGATGTTGGCAGAGGTTTCTAAGTTTTTTTCTCAGATTTATTAGTTAATTAGATTTTGGGAGAAGTTGATCAGTTTTAATCTTTTCTCTAAAGGCAAAAAATTTCCACCAGTACCCTGGTCATTAAGTTTTGTTAATATTTTTTGGACATTTAAAGAAGAATTTTGATTCTTCTCTCAGCAATCCAATCTCATATATTTCATGAGGTATTTTGGAATAAAAATTTAATTAAGATTGTTGTTGTTATAACAGTCAAGGGAAGGTCAGGCAAAGCAAGGGAATTGAAATCTTTTTAGAGAAAGTCAGGCGAAAAGTCATGGAACCCAGAGCTAAAGCTTATTTTAATTAGACTCAATTCCACAAATGGAAGACGATAAGGTTTGGTGTACTGGAATGTACAGTAAACACTTGATTATTAGGACCGGGGGCGGTTCGGATAATCAAACACGAATATTTTTTACCATCAAGCAGTTTATTGACTTTTTTTCAACAAAAATACTTCAAAATAATCTATAGGCTGCAATAAAAGAGAAATCAAAACCAAAAGTAGTACATATATATATATATATATATATATATATATATTATATACAGTACACTCTCGTTCATCGGAACTAATGTGGCGGACGGCCGGTTCGGATGTCAAAAAATTCCGATGAAGCGGAGTCCATCATAAGTCATCATTTCCGCCCGTACGGTGACCTATCGTGATTGTATTCACTCTTGTTTTTAAGATAACACAAGAGATTTTATGAAAATAAGGCACTCAAACTTTGAACATGGTAACAATGAACCTATAGGTACAAAAACAACGCAGGAAATAAAGATCCAAAATCGTTATTCTCATATTCCATATTCATATTCCGGCAGTCAACTGACTTCCATGTACACAGGTGCAGTTGCGACGCGAGACAGACTGAATGACAGTTCGGGAAGCAGTCGAAACGGATGTTCACTTCCTGCCCCCTTCCACTTTCTATTTTTGTGCAAATACTCCACGGCCTCGTAAATCACATCGATGGGTACAGATTATGGAAAACGCCTGATGACGTTTGATGCAAAATGTGATACTTCACTGTTGTGCGGATAGAACGAATGGAAATTGAAGGCGCTAAAACCAAAAAATTATTTATTTCGTAAGAAAATAAATTAATGATCCAGATTTTCAGTTCCGATGAAGTGGAGTTCCGATGTCGCCGAGTCCGAAGAACGAGAGTGTACTGTATATATATTTTTGTAGATACTTCTTTGTTCTATGTTTTCCATTTCAAAGTTTTTATAATGAAGACCTAATTAGTAAGTCAAATAGTGGTTCAGATAGTAATCGAGTAGTATAAGAGTTTGAGTAATCGACTCTCTACTGTATGTTGACGAAGTTTTTGGACGATGAAATTTGTCTTTTTTTGTTTTATTTAAAACTCTTTGCTCAATTTGCTGACACTGAACCTTTAGACAAAATGTTGCCATAAAGTTAGAAAAGGTAGTTTATTTAGGAATATTGCCATAATAGTATGGCTCATTTCTCATCTTAGATAGCATTTAAGTCGTGAAATTTTAAATGCTAGCCTATATATAACCAGATTGTCAGATTAGATCCTCTGCACTCTGGGATCTGATTGCTTACAAAGTTTATTATGCTTCTAAGCCTCAAGAAAAGCAATATCACTTAAATGCAATGCAACCTAATACAGGAAAGGTTACAAAGTGAGAATTGGGTGTTGTAATATCTCTTGGAAATTTGCAAAGTAACAATCTGCTGTTAAAAACGAGCATTTGTAGAGTGCATGAGTATCTCGTGTAATGTTTCTCAAACTCATTACTTCTGATAAAAAATTCAGCCTAAAATATTGAAATAGAACTATTTCCCACAAAATTGATACCAAGGAACAATTAAAAAATATTCTTGATGTTAAATGGAAACAGGGTGTTAAAAAATTAGGTGTAGCAGGTTCAAATCTTGTATATTTTAAATACAAGCATATTTATTATTAATAATCACTTGAAAAGTCTATTTATTAGAAACATTTTGTTGAAAACGGAATTCTGTTATTACATCCACTTCAAAATGGCACTTAAATTTGGGGTCAAAATTTGAATTTATGGATTACCCTATAATTCTTTCGTCATTTTATTAAATACAAAAAAAAGCACGTTAGTGGAAATAATGTTCAACCAGATTAATTACATGTTTTTGTGCACACATGCTTGGTTATTGAAGCAAAAATGTCGAGTCGTAGTTGAAAATTTAGTCAGGGAACTTTTTCAGGAGGGTTAGAGAAATGGAAAATTAAATTATGTAAAAACCCTGTCCAAGCAATTTTTACTTTTTCAGTTAACATGATGTAGGGCTATCAGGAATTATCTGTATTAGGTTATTGAGGGAGGGGCTCTAAATATTTTCCTCGTGAGTTATAAACATTAATCTTGTCTGGAAAATTTTGGGCCATAACCTATAAGTATGATTCAAGGAGTCCATTAAGGAAATTTAGAATTTTCTCAATTATTTATATATATTTTCCTATTTGTGTCAGCATGCAGAACTGGTTTTTATTAAAATTGAAGGAAGGAAAGTGAGGCAAGTTTAATTAAAAGTTTGATGTTTGACCAGTTTGTTATGTACAAATATTGAGTAAAATTCTACGGCGTATTTGATAATTGGATGTAAATAATCTAACGTCAGTTCTTTGATAGGAAATTCCTGGACTGACAGACAACACCATTCCTCGACGACTGGGTCCCAAGCGAGCATCCAAGATCAGAAAGCTGTTCAACCTCTCGAAGCAGGATGATGTGAGGCAATTTGTCATCAAGCGGCCTCTTCCGGTCAAGGAGGGCAAGAAGCCCCGTCACCGAGCACCCAAAATTCAGCGTCTCATCACCCCTGTGACACTCCAGGTAGGTGTGGCTCAATGCCAAGTAGAATTTTGCTACTGGATTTACTTCAATTCACATTATTATCATATTTTCCGTAAGCCAAATGCTTGTACAATGGCGTTTTAACTAGGGGTTTTACAAGCTTCATAAATTTTGAAGGTTTGATTGATTGGTTGATTATTTGTTTTAATGGCTTAGTTGTAGGGGTTCATTTTGATGGCAATCGCCACTGTATATTATAATTTTTATTGTAATGGCATTATGGCTGGTAATGGTTTTTATTGAAGTTGACCTATTGTAATTTTCATACTTCTCAGTTTTTTTGTTTTGTAGAAAAATTAATTTGTAAGGTAATGAAATTATATGAATTTTACCTTTTCAAAATAAGGACATACATTGAATAAAAAAAGTTGAAGTTACATACATTGAGTTGAAGTTTAATTGTTTCAAAAATAAGTTTTTAAAGAGTTATTTTAGTATGCTATCCTAGAATTTGAAAAAAACCCATCCAATTAAAACAATGGAATGTGTTTGTGTTGAAATAATGAATGAATTTATGTTTGCATGTATTAACTGAAACACATATGTGGATAACTCAATCTGAAAACACAAACACCTACAGACAATTTGAAACCATCCCATTTTGTGAAAACTAACTGTTGAACATTCTTTAAAGATCAGTAATTCTTCAAGATCAGATTTTTTAATTACATCAGTATACTCAGCTAAACATTAATTCATCATTTGTGTAATATGTTGATAGCACTTATTTGATGGTGCCTATCTATGCTTATTTAATACACTAAGGGGGTTTTTTTGTGTGTAAAGAACTCCTTTAATTCTCAACCAATTTTCTAGTTTTTAATGTCTTTGGGTAGGGCTTGGTCTGTAGTTGTTTCCGCCATAAATTGACGAGAATTGGACCTAAAATAAAGGCGCTATTCACAAATTAAATTTGAAATTTTCCCATTTCAATAACATTGAGATTGGTTTGAGAATTGTAAACACCTGTTAACATACAGCTGTAGTTTTTTGTGATCTCTGATATTCTCAATATTGGATTGATCAGATGTCATGATTTATAACTAAATGCAACTTTTGTATTGTATCAAACTAAATTGCTCAATGTCGAGCAACACCTGCATTAGTAATAATAATTCTGTCAATGTGTTTAATAATAGGAGTAGTGGTTTTTGAAACTGAGTTGCACACTAGTGATTTTAAGAACAAACCAACTATTAATTATCAAACTCTCTAGGTAATAAAATTCAATGGTGCAGAATATGTTCAATCCGGTGATTTAGGATCGGGGGAAATTTCCAGGAGTCTTTCTAAATTTTGGTGAAATTGTGAATTTTTTTGTGGGTACGCCAGTGGTATTTCTTACTATCATAAGAGTTGAATGTTAAAATTACAAACAGTTTTATAGAAATACTTTCATACATGTACTGAAAGTAGTTTTCATTTGATTTAAAGTAGATCTATTTGTGTTTTAACATGATAAACTAAAATAAAAATCAAATCCTTATCGTTTCACTGCTCCATTGTAAGCTGTTGAGTTTCAAGGTAAAGTCATATATGTCGTATATCTCTGCGAGAAATCTTTGATCAGTAACAATGGAATTGGGGGAAATTTTAGGAGTCAATACATTTTCTGCACCCCTGATAAAATTTTATTTCAATCATAAGTTTGTCATCCTAGGTTAATAAAGGCTGATAATAATAAATATGAGATGTTTTTTCTAGTAAAACTAATATTTATTAACAACCTGTTGTTCCCCTAAAAGCCTAAAAAAATTTCAACAAAAAGTTGCTTTCATGGTTTTGATTAAAATTGATTGGTTCATTCTGTTCAATGTAATGGATCAAATGTTACATCTGCATCCATGGCTGAGAACCTCTACTATATGTCTCTTGCAAGTTTAAGTGTAATGTCCACTTAATATTAATGCTTTCTCCCTATTTCAAACTGTTTTGGTTTGCTTTTAAACTTTGAATCGAATGTGTTGTGTTTAAGTGATGACTCAAGTTAATGTTTGCATGTATTACCTGAAACACTTGTGTGGAAAACTTTATCTGAAAACACAAAAACCCCATGTAGCCTTCTAATAAATTGTCTCAAGTGTTGGTCAGAGCTGAAGCAAACAATTTTGACTTTGCAGCGCAAGAGACACCGCCTGGCGCTGAAGAAGCAGCGTTGCTTGAAGCGCAAGGAGCAGGCAGCGGAGTACGCCAAGCTGCTGGCCCAGCGGCAGAAGGAGGCCAAGGTGCGCAAGCAGGAGGAGATCAAGCGGCGGCGCTCAGCCTCCATGCGGGACTCCAAGTCCTCCGCCGCCAGTGCGCCCAACAAATAAACAACACTTCAATAATTTGTTTTATTAAAAAAAAAATTGAAAATTGGTCCACTTGTGTGTTAATTTTCCTAACCCTAATCCTACATTTGTTTTTAATGAAAAAAAAGAGTACAAACTAGCGTGGATTATAGGATGTTGCGAACACTGGGTACTATGGAATAGGTATGTAGGGGAGAGGTGGGTATAACCGGGTGGTTGGGTACAAACCGGGTGGTCGGGTTTTGACCAAGTAAGTGCTGGTACCTGGCGATAAATGCCGAAATTAACATGTTGTTGGAGAGGGAAAGTGGCGGACATTGCGCCATTAGTCTCTGAGCAGAACTCTGGCTATTAAGAGCGTTTCTTTGTTTTTGATATTTTGTTTCCCAATTTTACGGACAGTTTGATCGCCTACTACGGAAAAACTACATGAGTTTCAGTGAAGGTGATTACACTGTTGTGTAGTCTATGTCTTTATCTTTACACTGATATGAGCAATATCTCAAATTAGTTTTAAGCACTCTGAATATGTTAAGTTTTTGTTAGTTACTACCAGTGGGGTGAAACCGGGTATGACGCGCGGGGTAAAACCGGATGGTATTTATATATGTTATATGATCTAAATATTTAAAATTTGATTTTTCGCTCATAAATTAACTGAATATGTTATCTTTGATACTATTTTGACTTAATTGTGTGTACTTAGTAATAAAATTTTAGGCCTATTAAAAATTTTGTTTTTTTTCTATTTCCCATATACTTAACATGTGTACCCGGTATCACCCCACTAGTGGGGTGAATCCGGGTACTTGCACTTTTTTTACAAAAAAAATTGCAGAAAAAAACTATAAGACTTATCAAGTTTTTAAAAGAAGCAATTCAAAAACAAATAAACACAAGATAAACTGAGACATTATTTAAAATTTTCTGTATAAAAACATGGCATCTACATGTCACTAAAGCTTAGCCACCCGGTTATACCCCACTTTCCCCTATCAGGAAAACACGAAGAAACAATTTATTTGAGGACGAATAAGTTAATGTGGTTTCAAATTGCCTTATTATCTCCAGTTAGCTACAACCTGGTTTTGCCTGGTTTGCGCCATATTCATGTAGTTTCAAATTTTATATAGTACTGGTAAGAAGGTGTCTTCACTAATTTTCCTTTTAAGAATTTTTTTATTTATTGAAGACTTTTAGATAATTTCCCATAGGGAGAAAGTTATTACCGTAGTAATAACTCATGGTAAAGTCTCATGGTAAGAACTAAGCCCTGGACCATGTTACTTTTTTGTTTTTAGAGACCAAAAATAGTAGTCATTAAAATATACATAAATACAGGTGTTCTCTAAACATGTTTCAGGAATTTAATAGGTTATGCTCACGACCTCAAAATGAGCAAAAAAGTTCCTATAAACATATGTCATAAAATAAATGGTTAGTTAACTCGCTAATCGCCATTTGGTTTTAGCGAATTTCCCAATAGGGAATACGCTATTACGGTAGTAGCCATGGTAAGACCTAAGCCCGGGACCACTTTACTTTTTCATTTTGAGGTCCCCAGAAGCCAAAAACACCATTCGTTCATTTTCATATATATGTATACAGGGTGTCCCTGAACTCTCTACCAACTTTTTCAGGTATTATTCCTGGGCCATAGACAAGTCAAAATATCATATTCAAAATTTCGAAAACTCAAAAGTTACTCGTATAGCCGCCATTTTGTTTTTTACACAAAATAATTTTTATTTCCGTAATGGATCATTGTATTAAGTTAATAATTGGCATGCACCTTCATCATAGCAATACCCATTTTCAAGAAAAAAAGTTATTTTTTCCAATGTGTATTTTCAAAATGGCGCCCATTTTAAAATTTTAAACTAAAATATCTCAAAACCGGAAAATTTTATAAAACTTTTATAAGACACAAAAAAGTTGACGAATTTAATTATCTAACCAATGGTGCCAAGTTTGTAAGGATCTGACAACAAATAACGGAGTTATTGAGATTTTTCTTCATAAAAACATTGATTTTGCAATGTAATTAATGCAAATTAAAGTAATTTTAATTGAAAAATCTCAATAACTTCGTTATTTGTTGTCAGATCCTTACAAACTTGGTACCATTGGTTAGACGATTAAATTTGTCAACTTTTTTGTGTCTAATAAAATTTTCTGGTTTTGAGTTATTTTAGTTTAAAATTTTAAAATGGCCGCCATTTTGAAAATACACATTGGAGAAAAATAAATTTTTTCTTGGAAATGGATATTGCTATGATGAAGGTGCATGCCAAATATTAACTTAAATACAATGATCCATTTCGGAAATAAAAATTATTTTGTGTAAAAAACAAAATGGCAACTATACGAGTAACTTTTGAGTTTTCGAAATTTTGAATATGATATTTTGACTTGTCTATGGCCCAGGAATAATACCTGAAAAAGTTGGTAGAGAATTCAGGGACACCCTGTATCTATATATATATATATATATCTATGTGTCCGTGGTACTGATAACTTTTGAAGGAGACCTCCGATTTTGATGAAATTTGGTATGGAGGTGTAAGACCAGGTCTATTTTCATGAGTTCGCGAACCAGCATTGTCGGGTTATGGGAACGGGGTTTTATGGGGTTTCAAAGGGGTCAAAAATGGGTTTTTGGCACTTTTGGACCTTAATTTTTAAAATTCATTAATTTTAACTGAAACTATTTAAAAGAGCTTAAAAAACAAACAATTTGGCATTTTGAATTTTTATCATAGCATAACTGGTTACGGGGCAAATCCAAAAAAAATGTGTTTTCCATGTTATTCTTATCAAGAAATCAAGAAAACCCTATATATTGCTTATTTATTGACATAACTTAATCAAATTTGGTATGTACATTATCTATAAAAGGTTTAACTTATACTTGCTTACAAAACCCATATGGCGGCAATCCAACATACTCACCCCCATGGGGTTTATGGGGAAAATAAAAAATTGCCAGAGTTTGATACAATTTTGTGTTTACATTCATCAATTATTGAATAACTTATATGGGGAAAGTAAATAATCTGAAATTCCATTGGAAATTCGCTGAGTACGCAGGTCTGCTGCGACGGGGGTATTTTTTTCACCAAATAATTTTTATTTCTGTAGCAAATCATTGTGTTAAATTCATATTTGGCATGAACATTTATCACACCAACTTCCATTTTCAGGAAAAAATTTTTTTTCTAAAGTGTATTTTCAAAATTGTTGCCATTTTAAAATTTCTAACTCAAATCACTCAAAACCGGTAGATTTTATCAAAATTTTTCAAGACACAAAAGAAGTTGAAAAAGTAATGTTTATTAATGTTTCATCCTTGTTAAGAAGAGTGGTATCAGGTTGACTATATACAGGGTGACCATAAAGTCTTAGGACGACTTTATAACTTTTAAACGACAAACGATATCACAACCACATTTGGTATACCGTTACTGGAAATTGTAAGCTATTTTCTGTGTACATGGTGGTCGGATATCATTTTTGGGGGACGGCCCGTCAGGGGTCAGAAGAAAATCTTTAATGACAGCCTATGTTGAGTTGTACATCATTTTAAAGGTCTACTTCAACTGAAAACAATGCCGCAAACCGGACTTCAAAAGGTTGATCCAGTCGGAAGAAATCACGTTTTAAAGTTTAAAAATGAAAAATACCATTATTACGTAAGAAATAATCTTACTCTTTCCTTTCGGCCGTCTGACAATGTGCTAAGTGTAGTCAGGAAAACCTGCTGTATTAAGAAGTACAATGAAAAGTGAAAGCGGTGAATCTAGGTCAGGGTTTCCCATCCACTGGACTTCCCCCTTAATGGGTTTTATCTATCTAACAGTTCACTTATCAGTACCACTCAAGCTACAGTAGTTTTTGCAGCCATATCCTGTTACTTAAGATTTTAAGTTTTAAAAGATGTCGCTTAGTGAGCGGGAAAGAATTACACTCTTAATGATGCGCGGTTGGGGTGATAATGTAAGACCGTTTGCAGAAGTCACACAATTATTCAATGCTACTTTTCCTGATAGAGCTCCTATTTCTAAATCCACAGCACAGTACACAGTTGCTCGCTTTGTAGACACTGGTTCTGTTAAGGATCGTGCCAGATTTGGACGACCAAGTACTGTGACAGACGAAGACGGCTCATTAGACATTCTTCAGTCTTTCGTTGAAAACCCAAAACAATCAGTTAGATCAGCAGCACAATCTCATGGAATAGGTCGTGAATCAGTTCGCAAAGTATTACAGAAGTCTGGTTTCAAGACATACCGGGTTACCCTGTTGCAGGAACTAACCGAAGATGATTTTGATCGCCGGATGGAATTCAGTGAAATTATGATGAATAGAATTGACCAAAGACAAATACTTTTGGACGACATTGTATTCTCAGATGAGTCGACTTTTATGTTGAATGGCCATGTTAACAGGCATAACTGCCGGTATTGGGATAATGTTAACCCACACTGGATGAGTGAGTGTTACACACAACACCCCCAAAAAGTAAACGTATGGGCAGGTATCGTACGTAATTCGATTATAGGACCATTTTTCATCGATGGAAATTTAAATGCCAATAAATATCAGGATATGCTCCAAAATGAGATTGTTCCTGCTTTACAAGCTACTCTGGGCGATGACTTCCAATCATGTTTTTTCCAACAAGACGGAGCACCGCCACACTATGGTGTTCAGGTAAGGCAATACTTAGATGCAGTATTCCCACACCGGTGGATTGGAAGACGAGGTACGATTGAGTGGCCGGCTCGTTCCCCTGACCTAACTCCGCTTGACTACTTCCTATGGGGCTACATCAAGGACAAAGTGTATCGAACTCAGCCTACAGATCTGAACGAACTGAGACATAGGATATCACATGAAGCTCAAGCTATTCCACGAGAATACATACAAAATGCAGTAGCCGCCTTTTATAACCGGTTAGCATATTGCCAGACGACCGATGGTGGACATTTTGAACACCTACTTTAAAAGACTTTCTGTAAGTATTACCCTTAACTTCTATTTGCTACAGTGGTAATGGTATTAAACATTTTTTAATCTTTGAAACGCGATTTCTTCCGACTGGATCAACCTTTTGAAGACCGGTTTGCGGTATTGTTTTCAGTTGAAGTAGACCTTTAAAATGATGTACAACTCAACATAGGCTGTCATTAAAGATTTTCTTCTGACCCCTGACGGGCCGTCCCCCAAAGGTGATATCCGACCACCATGTACACAGAAAAGTAGCTTACAATTTCCAGTAACGGTATACCAAATGTGGTTGTGATATCGTTTGTCGTTTAAAAGGTATAAAGTCGTCCTAAGACTTTATGGTCACCCTGTATAGAGTGCTCAACAGATAGGGAAAATTGTCCCAGAGGTTGGTGCCATTTTAGATTTTACACCCATGACTCTCGCCGTTTCCTTGGTAACCGGTTCTTTGTTTATACTTTCCCATCTGTTATTTGCCATTTTACGTGGGTAACACTACCCCCCTTTTTTTACGTGGGTAACACTACAGGGGGTATTGAGCACTCTATATATAGTTAACCTCGACAGGGCCGGATTTAGGATTTGGCCGCCTGTATAGGCTATCCATTTTCTGCCGCCCCCCTCCCCCCACCCAATAGGGACAGACACATACGTAGTTTTTAGTATCACTTATAGCAGAATATTCACCTCTAAAAATACGACACAGATTACACCTTTGTTTAAATATATAAAAAACTTTATCAAGTACCAAAAATGTTTATAGTCCGTGTATTCTTTATTTGAATTATTTTTAAACCAGGAATCATAACACAAATGATCATAAAGTAACTTCACAGGAGCAGCTAGAACAGAACAGCGGACAGGCAAGGCAGTGTAGACGCAACTGTCAGCCCAATAATAATGTTGGTTATGACACAAGCTACAAAACATAGTTCTAACTACTTTAAATTAAAGAAAATTGAGTTCGATTTCAACAATTAATAAATTTACCTAGTCTGCACCTTTCTGTGTAAGCAAACTTAAAACTTACGAAAATATATAGGACTCCTAATCGTAGCAAACCCGATTCACCACTTGACAAAGCTCAAGAATTGGCAACAGTGCGACGCCACCTTGACGACTTATGTCTTAAAATAAAACTCAATTCAAAATAAATTAAGACTCTATAAAGTCGCCTTATCCAATCTTTTCCTAGAGCCGCCCCTGTCATCACCGACTGACACTTTTTTTACCGAAATAAAAACCGTAGAAGTTTGAAAGGTTTCTTGAGACAGCGTCACAGTCTAACATCATCGAGTAAGCATACCTACCTAAGATCATCAGTTAAGTCTCTGGTAGATGAATCTATAGTGGTCCCTGGTGTGTAAACTCACCAATACAATTTTTTACTGTTGTTTATGAAATTGGCGAAAGTTTGGTTGTTTGGCCGAAGAGCTATACACCTACCAAGTAGTTAAATCTTTCGTTCTGTTCATAAAAAAAAATTATGGGGGAGTTTATTTATAAATAAAAACCATAGTTGGCTCTATTTTGTGGTCAATCCATATCCGTTAATTCATTTAAATGTTTTAAAAACGAAATCACTAGTTACTTTAGGACTTAAATAATGTTACGAATATAAACACTGGGAGCGCTAGTGTAGTTCCCTCTTTCTGGGCCTAAACTGCGAGTGTCGTCACAATTATCCTATATGAAAAATGTGCTACAAAATTATGTGGAGTAAATTCGTATGAAAATAATATACGCATTTCCATTTCCTCAAATGAATACACTTCCAATCAGAATAATGGGCTTAAAGAAGTTTATGTTTTTAAATTAGTGAAAATATTTTCAATTTTTGTAAACTGCCAAAGTGCCGCCCCTAAAATTTTGCCGCTATAGGCTCCAGCCTTTTCAGCCTATTTAGAAATACGGCCCTGAACCTCGTTATTGTTTAATACTGATTTACTTATCATATGTTACTTGTACTTCATGTATGCCGCGGAAGATCACGCCATCATAAATTGGTTTCAAACGCGCATATGATATGTCTATATTCGTTAGTGTATATATAGTCAATGCTTATAGTGGGTTATAAGGTTTTTGGGAGACAGTCATGACACTCGGTCACTTCACTTGCCCCAAAAACCACTAGACATACCAGTAAAGATTGTACCGGTCACTTGTGAAGCGCTAGAGATGGTTCACTAGCTTACATTGTGATTGGCATCCGAATCCGAGTTAACTCTGCCGCCAATCACACAACACGCTAGTAAATCACCACTAGCGCTCCAAGCCACAGGTATATTTGTTACTGATATGTATGGTGGCTCAATGTAGGAGACACCCCAATACATGTAGTTTCAATAGAAGTGTAGAGACTGTGCGGGGTCTGTAGGGTTGGCGCCGTTGCACACGGCCCTCACAGCTGATAAGTGCAAGCTTGCTGCTCGACTCAAACTCAGTGCTAGGGACGGCAGCGATACAGAGTGCTTTCCCCGAAGTGCTAATGGGCCTGCATTGTTCAAGTGAAGCTGGGCTGCAATGGCTTAGCGCCCTGGATTTAGCTTTATAGAGAGATCATAAATGTTTATTATAGTTTAATTTTTTAATGTACCGACGTAGGTGCTTTGCAATGAAGAACATCTTTTATTTATTTTATTATTATTATTATTATTATTATTTTAAGTTGGTAGCTAGCTATGATAGCCATACAATTATATATATACAGAAGTAATATATATATAGTATATATTTTGATATACTCATATATACCTATATTCAGGGGTGCAGAATATGTTCAATCCAGCGACTTAGGACCAGGGGAAATTTCCAGGATATATATATATATATTTTTTTTTTTGTAGTTACGCCAGTGGCATTTTTTAAAATATCATAAGATTTAAATATATATATATATATATATATATATATATATATATCGTATGGCATTAATAGCCAGCCACCAACTTCAGAAAAATATAATACATTCTATGAGGTGCTTAGCACCTGCGTCAAAAAAAAATTAAAAAACTAAACTAAAAACATAAAAATATGATCTCTCTTTACAAAGCTAAATCCAGGGCGCTAAGCCATTGCAGCCCAGCTTCACTTGCACAATGCAGCCCAATCAATCCTTCGGGGAAAGCACTCAAAGGGCACTCATTGACTATGTGAGTCATAGTCTGCAACTCCGCTCCACAGCGGCATGACTGGTCTTCTGTCATTCCCCATTTGTATTTCCAATAATTACATCTTCCCACACCAGTGCGGAATCGATTGAGAACGGTCCACTGCTTCCGAGGAAGATCCATACCACTTACTGCTAAGGTTGGGTCAGCAATTAAAAATTGATTCCGGCCTTGGAAAGAGTCCCAGGAGGAAGTCCAGTCGGTATGGATGGAAAAGTTTGTCTCCATCAACTGGGATGCTGTCCGCAGTGGTGGTCTTCGGGACCTCAATCTGCCCGTCTCCTGGGGTAGGTAATCATGGATGGGTAGCTGTGTATTGGATACGATCTTATTATATTCCCTAGTAAGTGCCTCCCTTCGTCTTATTTCAGGTGGAGCGATATTACACAGCACTGGGAGCCAGGGTACAGGTGTTGCCATGAGTGTGCCACTTATGGCTCTCATAGTCCTGTTCAGTTGGACGTCGATCTCTCTGGCATGCACACTGTTCAGCCACACGGGAGCACAGTACTCTGCGGTTGAGTAAACCAGGGACAAAGCAGTGGTTCGCAGAGCTTGTGCATTAGCTCCCCATGTGGAGCCAGCAAGGTGATGGACAATGTTAGTCCTAGCTCTCACCTTGGCTGCTGTCTTTTGTAGGTGGCTTTTGAATGTGAGAGACCGATCTAAAGTGACTCCCAGGTACTGTGGGTGATCATTGTGCTTTAGCTCAACACCGTCAAATACGATTTTAAGCTTTTGGTGGGCTAGTCTATTGTTAAAGTGAAAGCAAGATACCCCAGTTTTAGTTGGGTTTGGATTTAGCTTCCAGGCCTTAAAGTATTCACCGAGGGTCTTGAGGTCATTTGTTAGTGCTTCCTCAGCATGTCGGAATTCCTTGTGCTGATAAGCCAGTGCAATATCATCCGCATAGGCAAACTTTAAGGAGCAAGTGTCAGGCATGTCGGCAGTATACACATTAAACAGCAGTGGGGCAAGCACTGACCCCTGTGGCAGGCCATCTTTTAATTGCCTAAACGTACTTTCCTTGCGTCCCAAATATACTTTAATCATCCTATTGGAGAGCATCGAGTTGAGGAGACGCAACAGGAAAGGGCAAGGAATCAGGTTATAAAATTTAATGAGAAGGCCTTTTCTCCAGACAGTGTCATAAGCTGCAGTAAGATCTAAGAAAGCAATAGAGGTTTTCAGTTTTCGCTCAAACCCATTCTCGATGAAGGAAGTAAGAGCTAGAACCTGGTTACAACAGTTGCGCCCAGGCCTAAACCCAGCTTGTTCGATGGGGATGCTGGAATCCAGAACAGGGAGGATTCTGTTGTATATCAACCTCTCGAGCAGCTTATAACAGACACTAAGAAGAGCTATGGGTCGGTAATTTTCTGGCAGTTGTGGATCTTTATTTGGCTTCAAGACAGCTATTATTTTCGATCTTCTAAATATACCAGGCAAGTCGCCGGTTTCCCTTATGGAATTAAAAACTGCAAGAAGCCACTGTCTAGCCTTTTTACCCAAGTGTTTTATGAACTCCGGGAAGATTTCATCCATACCTGCTGCTTTGCCAATTGGCATAGCATCAATCGCCACATCCAGCTCATCTACTGTGAAAGGTCTGGAGACTTCCAGTGGCGCTTGCCGACTTTCCTTAATTTCATTAAGCTTAAAATTTATTTTCCTATCTGCGGACGTACGCACCGGTTTAGACAGACAGGAGAGGCGTTTTGCAATAACACAAGGGTGAAGTTGCGAGGTTGCGGGTTTTTCATTTGGCTTACCAGTGGAGAGCTTCCTGAGTAGAGACCAAGCTTTCCGACTACTGCGGGTGAAGTTCAGATTTTCAACAGTTTTCACCCATTTCTCTCTCCTGGAGTTGTCGAGAGAGTTAAGGAGTTGGTCCGCTACATCTCTGTCGGCAGTGTCAGTGAACTCACTGTAAAGGTCTTCGCACTCTTGACTCCATCCTGGTATGTACTCTTTCCTAAAACCTCTTGGGATAGACGCTTTAGCGCAAGACAGAACAAGTCGTGTGAACTGATCATAGTTTTTTATTTTAGGGGGGATGAACCTGATGCCTTTGTCAAGCCTGGAAGAGAAGGCCTCCCACTCAGCTTTGTTGAAGTTCCACCTAGGCCGAGGAAAAGATCTTACGAGAGGAATTTGGATTCCTACTGATATCAGAACAGGCCTATGCTGAGAGTGAGGAAAAGCATCTAGGACCCTCCTGTAAGTTGGTATGGGTGTTGCTGACCGGTCACGAGAACAAAAGCACAAGTCTGGGGAGTACCCACGACGCCATCGGGCAGAATGGAAAGTGTGTGGGTCCTTGGCATTAAATACCAAGAAAAGGTTGTTATTTTCAGCCCAGCTTGTAAGACGAGTGCCATTTTCATCATCGGACGAGTATCCCCACTGTGTGTGATGACTGTTAAAGTCACCTACATATACTACAGGATGTTCAAAAGATGGGAGAGCTGTATCTGGCCACTGGATGTTCGGTGGTTTGTAGACATTGACAATGGTAGTCTCAGATACCTTAACAGCAATAGTAAATATGCTGTTCACACAACTTTTGTGGGAGACTGATACGTCGTCTATGTCTTGCCTCACGTAAGTCGCCACACCATAGACCCTGTGTCCTATTTCCTCCACAAGCCTATATCCTGTGATGTTTCCCCTCGCACTGTTCTCTAGGTCTTCTACATGTGTTTCTTGTAGTGCGAGGACATCGACATTATTTTCTCGCAGCACCTTGCTGAGGCAGTCACTTTTTGATTTGCTCAGACCCTCTACGTTTAGATGACATATATTTAAAACGGAGCCTACATTTCTAAAATGGCCCTGGAAAGGGCCGTTTGAATTTGGTCTGGCAGCTGGCATAGCTGAGAGATCACTCACGTGATAGTTCAGCTGCCAAAAATTGTTGTTCGTTTAGCACCACCCAGGGAGTACGTGCAGCTTTAATGGGATGCTGCGGACGCGAACAACATCACTCCCATAAGATTTAACTTAACATAAGATTTAAATGAAAAGTTGGAAAGCTAAAGGAGCTAAGAGCCAAAATTGAAACTGGGTCGTGATACCTAAATGATGTATGGACGTATGCCCATCTACATCTAAAAGAGCTAAGATCCTCCCGCCATTGTAGCGTGGGTAAACAACATGCGCAAAGGTGATGCGCGTAGTGATGGCAAAATAAAATTTATTTCTTGGAAAAATCGATTTTTACCATTCGATACATCGATTTTTTTAAGACGATATTTTTCTGAGATCAATTTTTCTTACCGGTACCGGTATGAAAAGGCTTTAAATAGTAAGAATGTACATAGTTGTAGTGAAGCTTCAGCTGTATCTCAAAAGAAATCTGATGATGAAAAGGTAACAAAGAAAGATTCAGGGGTAAAGTTTCATAAGTCGAATAAATCTATAGTTTGTCACTATTGTAAGCAATCAGGACATAAAGTAAAGCATTGTTATAAGTGGAAAGCTGATGGCAGGCCCGCCATAAGCCACCTAGTCAGAACACTTCATCTGGTTTTAACAAATCAGAAAAAGGAGAGTCCAAGGTAAATGTGGGTCTCATGACATTTAGTGAAGTCAATAATCTAACTGCAGATCCTGATGAATACTGGTATGTAGATAATGGGGCGATCAATCATGTAACTTATAAAGATGACATATTCAAAACTTTTCAACCCTTTCTAGGCATGTTATGACAACTGCAAATGGGGAGTCCATCTGCGCTCTAGGTAAAGGGACTGTGGAAGTGGAAGCAGAAGTGAAGGGGAAGTTGGTGAAGTACGACCTTCTTGATGTCTGGTATGTACCTAACATTAAGAAAAACCTGTTTTCCGTGCTTGCCACTCAAGATCGTCATCTGAAAAGTGAGTTTATTTCAAGAACTGAATCCTGTTTCTTGAAAATTGGTGGAAAATTAAGGTTGATTGGTTCCCGTTCCAGGAAAGGGGGACTTTATAAGTTATCGATGAGGGCTGTTCGACCATCATTCCTATACAAGTCAATGTAGTAATGTCAGATGATAACCTACAGCTCTACCATGAACGTTTAGATCATCAAAATAAACGTCATGTAAAGGCTACAGTAGAGCGAGAGCTTGGTCTTAAGTTGAAATTGGACAGCGAGTTGTGTGAAGGTTGTATTTTCTCCAAAAGCCATAGGTTGAAGCTTGGTACTCGAGAACGAGCGACTACGCCTGGTGAGCTGATACACACGGATGTCTGTGGCCCATTTGTGAAATCAATTGCAGGTAATCGTTACTTTAATTGTTCTGTTTAAAGATGATTTTTCCAGATACAGACAGGTATATTTCATGAAACAGAAGTCGGAGGTTCCAGATAAACTGAAGCAATTCTTAGCCGAGAGCAGGACTACTGGACACACCGTAAAAGAGATTTTAGGTGACAACGGAGGTGAGTTCGATAGTGGTATTGTAAAACAGATTTTGCAGGAACATGGGATTAAGCAGAGGTTGACAATGCCTTACACGCCTGAGCAAATTGGCTGTAGTGAGCGAGACAACCGGACCCTTGTCGAGACTGCACGGGCAATGATGCATGCCCATGAGACGATAGCAGAAGGATTGTGGGCTGAAATGGTCAACACTGCAGCTTACATTCTAAATCAAACCGGTTCATCAAGCGTTAAGGACAAGACACCTATTGAGTTGTGGAGTGGAAAGAAACCAGCGTTGAAACATCTGAGAATAATAGGTTGTGTTGTGATTGTTATGCGCTTGTCCCGAAACCAAAACGGACAAGGATGGAGAAAAAATCGGTAAAAGGAGTACTGATCGGCTATGACAACGATGACGGATACAAAGTGTGGAATAAGAAAAATAACACTCTTATAAGATCAAGAGATGTCATTTTTCATGAGGAACCACTACTTCAAGAGAGGGCTGTACGAATGCCAATCCATGATGAGAAGACTGAAGCAAATGAAAATGAGGAGGAGAATACCGATGATAACAAAGAAGTTATGTATGAACCGGATAGACCAGAACCAGAACTCGAGGAAAGTCCAAGGTATGAACTCAGGAACCGAGAAGAAATCAAAGCTCCAAGAAGATTTGAAGATTATGTAATGTGTGCAGAATCAAGCATGAGTGACATCATTGAACCACAATTTTACACGGAAGCTATAAGGTCTAAAGAAAGTGAAAATTGGAAGAAGGCTATATGGATGAAGAGATGAAATCTCATGATGTCAATCAAACTTGGACATTAGAAGACTTACCTAATGAAAAGAAATCCATTCCATGTAAATGGGTTTATAAAGTTAAAACTAATCCTGACGGATCAATAGAAAGATTTAAGGCAAAGTTAGTGATCAAAGAATATTCTCAGAAGAAAGGCATAGACTATTTTGAAACATTTAGCCCGGTAGCCAGATTGGGAACAATTAGATCAGTGCTAAGCACTGCGGCAAATGAGAACATGGTTATGAAACAGTTCCAAGTTTCCACAGCTTTTCTTTATAGAAACTTGGAGGAGACTATATACATGAAACAGCCAGAGGGTTATGACGATGGATCAGGAAGAGTTTGCTGCCTAAACAAGAGTCTGTATGGTCTCAAACAGGCTCCTCGTTGTTGGAACAAGAGGTTTGGAAGCTTTCTGACTAAAGTAGGCTTAACACAAAGTGAAGCTGATCCCTGTTTGTTCTTTAAGAAAGAAGGAGTAAAGAAGCTGTTGTTGGCACTTTATGTAGACGATGAACTAGTTGCATCAACACACGGAGAAATGCTTGAAGACTTCCTCAAAGGTTTGAAACATCATGAGTTTAAAATTACAGAGAAACCTGCTTCCTATTTTCTAGGATTTGAAATAAGCAGGGATGAAAATGGCTCAACACGTATTAAACAGGAAGGTTACACGAAGAGACTCTTGAAGCGTTTTGGCCTGGAAGAATGTAAACCAGTATAGCGACACCGATGTTAAAAGACACAGTAGGGAAAGTGGACACGGAGGAAAAGGTGGAACCCAAAGAGTTTGCTTACAGAGAGTGTGTTGGAGCACTTCTATATCTTCTATAACAGGAACACGTCCAGATATTGCTTTTGCAGTAGGGAAAGCATCACGATCACTTGAAAACCCATCACCTGAAGACTGGATTAAAGTCAAAAGGATATTAAGGTACTTGAAAGGTACAGTTGATATGGCTTTAGAATATAAGTCAAATTATAAACCTGGTATTCTAGAATGTTACAGTGATGCTGACCATGCAGGGGACGAATGCAGTGGGCGTTCTACTACAGGTGTTGTTTGCTTATATAGCAGAGGTGCTATAACTTGGTTTAGTAACAGGCAGTCATCAGTTGCTATGTCTAGTACAGAAGCTGAAGTAGTTGCAGCCAATGAAGCTTGCAGAGAAATCATTTGGCTTGAAAGATTGTTACAGGAAATAACAGTTCTGAAGGACACTGTATGTTGACAACATATCAGCAATCCGCTTAGCTGAAAATCCAGAAAATCACAGAAGAACAAAACATATCAGGACAAGACACTTCTGTGTGAGGGAACTAGTATCCGAAGGCAAGTTGTATGTGAAACAAACGCCTGCAGAGTTTCAGCTAGCTGATTGTCTAACCAAGCCGCAACACAAACCAAGACTAAAGACATTATGTGGTGCCATGGGATTATTGTCTTCAGACTGAAAATTACAAAATGAGGGAAAGTGTTGAGATTATATGTTAATCTTAGTTCATCATTATATAATTTGTAAGTCTGTGGACTTTACCATTTCAGTTATGCAGTATTTAAATTAATTATCAGCTGATTTAACTGATCTTTGTTTATTCCTAGGAAATGGATAAAAAAGAATAAGATAAGAAAAAAAAGAATAAGAATAAGAAAGATAAGATGTTAAAAATAAAATGAAGTTTTTTGAGTTGTTTAAAGAAGTGTTTTTATAATTCTGTGTAATGTTTGTAAGTCAATCTAATTTAGTAACTATTACTTTGAGATTCACGAATTTGTATTCAACATTTTGACCCAAGAATCATTATTAAAAATTATGCATTACCATCACTGAATAAACTCAATAACTCTAAAAAAATTTACTTTCTACTATTTGAAGAGTTAAAATTATTTTAATATTAATAGGCAAGCATGTTTCTTTTCCTCCTTTTTTCTCAGCTTGTGTGCATTGTAGGAGAAAACCGCGCATACAGTTAGAATGTTACTAGGCAAGCATGTTTCTTTTCCTCCTTTTTTCTCAGCTTGTGTGCATTGTAGGAGAAAACCGCGCATACAGTTAGAATGGTACTGTCCTATAGATGAGCAGAATTTCATTATAATTCCCATCCCCTAGGGCTCCGCCCTACAGACTTTCAAAGTTTCAATGTTAATCTTATGGGATAAGGACAATTGATTGAGTCATAAGACAGCTGTTGTAATAACAAATGCTAGCAAATCAGGAAGAACAGATGTTCCAGTTATAAAACATTTCAAAACCAATTGGTTCGTTTGAATTTTCGGTCAAATTTCGACCAGTGAGCGATCTCTAGTTGTTATTAATCAAGTTAAATATATTATTACTTACTGAGATTTAAATATCGAGTTAGCGTGTATTCAAAACATTACAGTATTGTAAAGGCTAAAACATGTTACAAAATAACAATAGACCTAATTCCAGTAAATATCTTTACCAAAAAGCGGCTGTAAGACAGTACACAAAAATTCTGTTAATAGTAGTTTTGAATATTAATTTTAGATGGACTAATGAGCCATGAAACTTTAGAGGACATCTATAAAGCCAGCAAATAAAACTAAAATAATTATTTTATTTCAAATTTATCAGTGATAAATGAACTCAGTGTAGAGTGGAGAACAGCGCGTCTCGCAATCGTGTGGGACGGCCTTGTCTGTGCCCCTTGCTTCGTTTGGTTCTCCTGTGCAAAGAAGTTGAGATAAACTAATCCAACTTTCTGCATTCCATTCTCAAATAAATTCTCTAAAACTTTTGTTAAGATGTTTTCATCAAATCTTGCTCTTTTCTGACTATTCATTAGGAAACACGAATTTTAGATCTTTTATGAAACCAATTTCACCTTCCAACGCTCTCCTGCAGCTATGAGTAAATCTATATTGGACATATATTGTGTTATTACTGTTTCCCACTTCATTCCGGTTATTTTAATGTATACATGACCAATTTATATGCAGCACTGGATTACAGACCCTGTTTTAGTGAGGAAGTCAGGGTTGTCTGGCCACATCGTCATGTTCGCGACGTCTTGATGTCGTCATTTTGAGGGGATGACGAGTTTGGTTTTGAGAGGACTTTTTTGTGGAAATACTGGGACATACAGGGTGGCTGAAAAGTAACTACCACCCCCCCTTAACTTTTTTGCTAATCGAGATATTTGAATTCTGATTGCGGGAATCTTTTCCGACAGAAGGGGCTGCATTGCCATTGGGCAGTTTTACATTTTTGACCCGTAGGGGATGTGGGGGTGGGGGTTAACTCAAAATTTTCAAATGGGACGAATGGTCAAGAGACACCTCATTTCAAAAGTCTTGGCAAGAGAAGAAAAATGGCATAAAAAAAATAAAAATCGCTCCACCAAAAACAAAATGGCGGCCAAAAACGTGGGGTGGCTGAAAAGTAACTACCACCCCCCCCCTTAACTTTTTTGCTAATCAAGATATAATTAAGTTACACAAGTTCTTAATTGGACTAAATAGTTATCGTGTAACAGCACACTACCATACTACAGCATTTAAAATCTAAAATACTATGGCAATAAAAAGGGGTAAATTTTTGAACTTTTAAAATACATTTTTAGCCGCCATTTTGTTTTAGGTGGTCCGATTTTCATTTTCTTATGATATTTTTTTTCTCTTGTCAAGACCTTTAAAATGACTCGACTATACGTCCCATTTGAAAATTTTAAGTTACCCCCCACCCCCACATCCCCTAAGGTTCAAAAATGTTAAATTGCCCATTGTCAATGTAGCCCCTTATGTCGGAGAAGATTGCCGCAATCAGAATTCAAATATCTTGATTAGCAAAAAAGTTAAGGGGGGGTGGTAGTTACTTTTCAGCCACCCCACGTTTTGGCCGCCATTTTGTTTTTGGTGGAGCGATTTTTATTTTTTTTATGCCATTTTTCTTCTCTTGCCAAGACCTTTGGAATGAGGTGTCACTCGACCATTCGTCCCATTTGAAAATTTTGAGTTACCCCCCACCCCTACGGGTCAAAAATGTAAAACTGCCCATTGGCAATGCAGCCCCTTATGTCGGAAAAGATTCCCGCAATCAGAATTCAAATATCTCGATTAGCAAAAAAGTTAAGGGGGGGGGGGGTGGTAGTTACTTTTCAGCCACCCTGTATATTAACATTTAAAATAGAAACTAGCCTGTTGTACCACATTTGCATTTGCACCCTCGGTCGGTAAAACTACCTTAATTTCCTCGCCAACATAGGGAATACACAATTTAGTTTTGAGATTGATCACTCTGTATAAAACAACAATTTCTGTAAGGATTAATGAAGCTACAGCTATATTGTAAAGGAACAAGGAAATAAATAAATGTTTAAAAGACAATGTGGAAAGGACTTACTTCTTGTTATCTTTAATGTCAATTGATTTCATAAGAACAAATCTCAATCTAGACAATATTTCTTAAATAAATCAGAGATCTAATATTAAAAAAAAGAAGTATTGTATACTTTTTCCTTACTTAAGATAAAAACCTGTATCGCTTTCAATTTCTTTAGAAAAACATATGATAGTAAAAAAGTAGTAGAAAGTTAAGAAAATGTCACACAGATCTACTAAAAATGAAGTAATGCCTAATGAATAAAAGTTTTTATGCAATAATTTGTCAAAAGGACGGTAAAAACAATTCATTACAGTAGACTCCCTCTTAACCGGCCACCTTTTAACCGGTCTCCGCTTTAACCGGCCTATCCTGACACAAAATAATATCTTTTTAACCGGCCATTTTTTATCTCAACATCGCTTTAACCGGCCGCGTTTCGCCGGAAACTAAACTTTTCTTATCTAATGTATCATTCAATTCAACTTTATTCACGTTACTTTACTTTTCTGTTGAGAACTTTATTGACGATTTCAAACCAATTAAACTATAACGTCCTGGACGCAAGTGACTGCCACCGGAAGTCAATGTGTTTGGACCTACTACCCAGTAGACCACAATAAAGAAACAAATTATTATTAGTGTAGGTTTGTTGTGGATTTCATGGGTGGTGGATATTAGCTATAAATCATATACAGTAATGTATTTAAGGTTGTTTTTCAAGTAATAATTATACTTAGGTCATATAAAATTGTGGAATGACGTTCTTAAATGAACATCGGTTTAACCGACCAATTCATTATCCGGCCGCGGCCTGGTAGTGTAGTAAAATTAAGCCAAAATATGGCTGGAAAATTAAAAAATTTTTGGACAGCCAATTTTTGCTGAAATGTGTTCTATGTCATCCCCTGACCTCCCTCAGAAAAGTCCCCTGAAATCCCCAGTGGGCAACATGCCTAAAAATGATGGGATGGCCCTCGTGGAGTCAGAAATAAGTCTTTCGTCGACCATTAGGTTTATGTATATCAAATTAAAGCTCTTAAGTAGTAGAATTTAATGCCGCAAACCCCATCTCAAAAGGTTGCTTGAGGCGAAAATGGCAGCCTGTCAAACTTAGAATGAAAATCAAATTTTGATCTAAACGCTCAAAAATGTAATAATATTAGAAATATTTGACCTTTTGAGGTCCGGTTTGCGGCAAACGTTTGCTTGTACAATTATCTTGGCAAATAGGGATAGCTTGACATATGCCCATCATATTACCCTTGAACCACCCTCTACCTGGACGTCCCAAAGGGGGAGTTTTGAAAAATTTTTCTTAGTCCATAGCCATGCTATACATAATTTTAAAGGTCTTAATAAGGAGAGAACATAGCCGAAAACCAGACCTCAAAAGGTCAAATATGTCGGAAGTTATTGCATTTCAAAGTTTTGATAGTATTATTTTATTCTAAATTTTGAACGTCTGCCATTTTTCTCTCGACCGTTATATTTAGGTCTGGTTTACGGCATTGTGCTCTACATTTTAAGACCTTTAATTTGATATATATAAACCTTCTGGAACTTATTCAAATTTAGTATGCTTAATATCAAAATTTATTTTAACTCCTTATAGGCCAACTCCTCATTTTTGGGCATGATCCCCACATGGGATTTCAGGGGACTTTTCGGAGGAAGGTCAGGGGATGCCATAGAACACATTTCAAAAGAAATTAGCTTTCCAAAAATTATTTCATTTTTCCCGACTAATTTTACTACACTATGGTCCCGAGGTGGCCGGTTAAGAGGGAGTCTACTGTATTAACTTTTGAGCTTAAAGGACACAAACAGTTAAGGTATAAAGTCCAGTCAATATGTACTAAAACTAACTTAAAGTACAAGACATAACAAACTAAATATTTAAGAGGAATTGCTTAAGTCAATAAAAGGCAGTGGTCAGATATGTCATCACAGAAGGTTAAATTTTCTGACAACGAGTCTCATATTTAATTGACTTTATTCCACTCATAATTATTTAAGAAGAAACCACCCTTAGCAAAAGTAAGATTACTTCATTGCTGGTTAATAAAACATGAAAATTTTCAATGCCAGAAAATAGCAAATCGGGAAGACAATTCTTAGTAATTAATAATGAATTTCAAAGTTAATTTAAAAAAAATATCAACCAAAATTAAGTGAGTTTAAAACACTTAGTTGAGTTGAGTTATAAAAGTTTACAATCATGATTGTAAGTGAGGACAATTTCAAATTGGAGGAAAATGGTTTTTATGAGAAAAATCTCAATACTGCTCTCTTTACGCATTTACACTCTATTCCAGGGTATTTCTGAATTTAAAAGTTGTTAAAGCTAAATTAATACAACCAGCTTGTATTTTGGCCTGGTATATAAAAAGAAATCTTTGGAGGAACACATTCAAAAGTTTTCCCCATTTTGTATTTTGTAATACTTAAAACCTTACAAAACATCTAGTTCCTCTATTGTCTAATATTATACAACTTAAAGTAAATTCATCTCAAAATATTCAACTACATTAACTTATAAAGAATATAATAAAAATATAAATATATAGCTTTGATTTTCACCATTCATAGCATTAATCCTGTAAAGTCAGTTCATTCATAAATGAATACCTCGAATACTAACTAAAAGTAATAAACAATATTTACATACATTTTTCAACAAATATATATTTATATACAACATTAAACATACCATTGAATTAGTTAACTAACTAAGCGACAAGAGCACTTTAAAAGACACCTATATTAGATCTGATCTTAAAATTAACCTTGTGATTAAAGCGATGGAACCCCTAAACCTGAGAAGAAAATGAAGCTTTTTAAAACCAAAACCTGCTGCATATAAAACCCAATCTAGTATAATTCAATAATAAATAGACTTGTTTTTACAATAGCACCGTGATTCAGCCAAAATTGATAGCACATCATTATAAATAACAGTCTAATGAGAATGCCAAAATAATCGGGTTTAAATAACTCTTTAAAAGTTGAATATTTGGCATAGTGAAAATGAAAAGCCTTTTGATGAGACATTTGATAGAAGTTAAATTACAAAAATGTATTATTAAGTACTCAAAGCTAATAGCCTATTTCAATGTATACACTTCACATAAGTTACTAACTCCAGGATATAATGTGTTTGGATAAAACTTAAAATTCATAAAAATGATTGAATTATAAATAGCTTAATAAAATGACTACGAGTAGCACCTTTTATATCAAGCTACTCTTGACAAAGGGTAAAAATAAACAGAGAAAAATCGAAAATGTTTGATTAATAAAACAATGGAAGCTTAGCCAACTGGTACATTTCAGACCAATTAAATCTCTCATTACTATTAAAATTGTAAAATTACAATATGTTATTTACTAATTTTTTCAAAATCAATCACATTCTGTAAGACGGATTAAAGTTCTCAATAAAGGCATTGAATTAAAAATATTAAACAAAGCAATAAACTACTTAAAGTTAAATAATTTTAATCCCACAAGAATGTTGTAACGTGAAGGAAAACGTCTCATATTGTTTAGAATTTCAAAAGTAAAAAATTCCTTATCTCTTTGCTGCCTTATGGATAATGTTTATCTTTAGCTTTGTGAGAAAACCATTACTAGATACAATCACTCATATAAAAGGTAAAAAAGTTAAAATCACCGAGTTAAAACGTCCAGTTTGGAAGAATATTTAAACAAACTCTAATAATCGTGATCATCGATTCTGTGTTTTTCAAGGTTGCCAGATAGCGTGGGATCTGGTCTGCGTCGCTTGAAGAACCCGAGCTTCCACAGCAGCAGGGTGAGCAGAATAAGAACAAGCAGACCGACGACGATGGCCACTATGATGATCCACCAAGGCACCGGCTCTGCGGCCTGCTGCTCCAGTAGGTCCACCTTGCAGATGGTCTCCACCTGGCCGGTCGGAAAAAAATTAGACATAATACTTGCAATTTGTTTTCAAAATGAAGAAGAACACCTAATTTAAATCTCTATTATTAACTACTTGAGGAATGTGAAAACCAATACTAATTCAAGTGAAAAACACCATAACTTTTATTACTTGGTTATTGGTTAGTTTTAGAAATTTCTTTTAAGGTTTGTCAGGAGAGAAAATAATACCTGTCAAAAGTAGAAATTGAACTTGGGCAGGATGACGTTCAGTGAAAACTGCCCAACGTTTGTGGTTGATTTTGTTTGCAGAACAAAATATTAAAAAAAAATTTTAATAATTTTATTTTTTCTAAGTAAAAGTTTTACTTATTTAATTCTGGATTGTGCTCAGTGTGGCTAGTTTTTAGTAGGCCTAATAAAAACTCCATTAACATTTTGTTTTGTTGAGAACTTAGGAGTAGCCAAAACTTGTTTTTAAAAACAAATGACTAAGCTGAGAATACTTGGTTTCAGTCACATAATGATGAAATACTAGATAAAAATCTTTACTAGAGGCAATTTAAGAGAAACTGTTGGGGAATAAAATGTTTGTTTGAGACTCACCTGAGCCACGTCGTCGCTGGTATCCTGGTGGATGATTAGAGATGGTGGAATGTGAATCTTGGCTCGAGATGAGATGGAAACTCTGTCTACCTTTGGGTAGTCCGACACTAGAGTTGAGTTCCATAGCCTAAACACATAAAAACCATAAAGGTGTTACATGTGAGAAAAAATTACACAGTAAATAAGTAAGTAAAAGGAGTGGTCAAGGGCAGCATAAGTGATGTTGAAGGTGGAGAGAATGCAGACTAGTAAAAATTAAAACACAAACATTTACAATTTAAAATTGTTTGTGTTTTTCCTCAGGACATTGTAGAACTTACCTATATTTCTTATAATATGAAAAAAAAATGAAAACTGACTAGCTTTTACAAAAAAAAGGGGGGGGAGAAAAATATATATATTTTATGATGAAAAGATATATTTTGGTATCTGTCCATCTCTACTTCTTGTACAAGGAATAATCTTGGGTAGATTATATCTGGTAAATTTCACATTATTATTAGGATATGGAATGGATCTTACCTAGCTCTGATAAAAATTGTAGCCTCTTGATTCTTTTGCAAACTGTGAACCACACATCTGAACTTGAAACACTTTGCGGTCCCCAACAAACAGTTCTGGAAAATACAAATTTTATGCACTCACTATAAGTACTGTAATCAAATAAAAATCTTTAACCGTAGGTTGTGAAGTCTGCAGAAAACTAGATCTAGAAGTTGGCAGTCCGACATACCAAAGAACTATCCTCTAGTAATAAACAGATGGTGAGATAATCATAGATGTGTTTAATGTATTATTCAAAGTTTGGGTCCTATTTAAACATTACAATATAATTGAGAAGAATAAACAAATGACAGCAATAAAATATTGTTTTATTGAGCTAAATTTCACATTGACTAGAATATTTGCTTATTACCTTAAAAAGGTATACTAGAGTATCTACAAAATTAAATTCACAAATTTCCCGTATTTCTTTACGGACAATTCACGTTTTTCCCGCCAGTTATACAGCCATTTTGTCAAATAAAATCCAAACGGATATCTGTTTGGCGAACACAGACGTCTCCGTTCGGTGAGCATGGATTTCTCCGTTTAGCGAATATGGACGTCTCTGTTCGACAGGCACTAGCACCTCATATTGATTCCGTTTTCTAAACAAATCACACATTTCCTCAGAAATTCCTGTATTTTTCATGCCGATAAAAATCCCCGTATGATTCCCGCAATTCCCATTGCGTGGACACCCTTTTTTTTTTTTTTTTTTTTTTTTTGGGAGAGGCGGAAAAATGCATTACGCACACAGGTGGCCAGCCTGTAGTGTGGGGCTCCCCTAAAAAACGGGTTCACCCACTAAAAAACCTCCTCTACTCTTTAGGAATCTAACCTGGAATTGTTTATCACATTACGTCAGGCTAGGCCTAAATTTGGCTTACGCCCGTGGGGCTCGCTCCTTATCCAGCCGCTCGATCAAGGGATCTGGGCCACTTCGCGGTCCAGATCGGTTTTCTTTTCCAGGAGGATGCCCCGGACGAACTGTGACAAATAATCCCAGTTGCCCTCATCCTCCAAAATCTTTTGGCAGACCGAGTCCACCGAAAATGCACCAAAGATTTGTGTGGCCTCCAGGCGGGGCCCTTCCCAACGGGGAAAGGGGAAGAATGTGTGTTCCGCATTCGGGAACACCCGGGCAATAAATGCAGTCCGGTGAACCGGTCTTTCCCATCCGGTTCAGGTACGACCGAAAATAGCCGTGACCTGTCAAAAATTGGGTCAGGTAGTAGTCCACATCCCCATGCCGCCGTTCCACCCATGGTTGGACCTGCTTGATAAGTCGCGCAGTCCATCGTTCTCGGGTGTCGTGCTCCCAGCCGTGTTGCCACTGCTGGAAGGTTCAGGAGCGCTCTGCCGTGTCCTTGCCTATCTCGCCTTGTCTCTGATAAATCGCTTTCCTCTCCCCTGCCAAGAGCTTGACAGGGATGACTCCGGCGACCACCAGGACGGCAGGCTCGGACACTGTCCGGTAGGCAGAACACACCCGAAGCGCAGCTTGACGCTGAACCCGGGCGAGTCCCAACCTGTAGCACTCCTTATCTAGAGCGCCTGCCCACACCTCTGCCCCGTAAAGGAGCACGGACTGGACCGCGGACATCAGAACTTTTTAGACAAATTTGATATTTATGTAGTATTTTAAGCAACAAATTTAGAAATATTGTAATAGCAGGAGATTTTAATATAAATGTTTTAAAGCAAGATAGCACATATACTAAGTTTGTTAATATTCTAAAGTCATACAAATTTGATTATAAAGTCAATTTTCCAACTAGGGTCACATCCAATTCTGAAACTGGGATAGACAATTTTGTAACGAACCTAGCGAATGATCAACTAAAAACATCTGGTGTAATAACCCTCATCTCCGACCATGATGCTCAAATTCTTGAAATTTTAAATTTAAAAAATAAACATTTAAATATGAATAAAAAACAATGTAGGAAATTTACAAAGAATAATATTGACTTATTTTTAAATTTATTAGCCAAGGAAAGTTGGTTAGAAGTATATCAAGCAACTGTGTCAGAAAAATATGATGCTTTCTACACAATATTTAATTATTTATTTGAAATATGTTTTCCTAAAGAATTGGTCTTACAGAAAAGTACTAATGTCCATCAGTGGATTTCTGAAGATGTAAAATTAAAAAAACAAAATATATTCAGACTAGAGAACGATTTTAGAACTTCAAAAAGCAATGATCTAAAGATGAGAATAAAGGTCCTAAAGAAAGAATTAAAAGAGCAAATGAATGAGGATAAAAAAACATTTTTTGAAAAGAAAATTTCTAAGTCTTTTAATAGATCGAAGTCGACTTGGAATATCATAAAATCTGAAATTAACAATAAACCAAAATTCATAAAAAATTTGGAAATAATTTCAAATGGTACTATCATCACAGATCCCAGTGAAGTGAGTAATATTTTCAACAATCTTTTCATTGCAGCAGTTGATGATCTGGTGATACAAAACCAAATTCAACCACCTATCACAAACAGTTCTGTCAGTGACAAGCCCCTTAATATAGGATCAAAATTTAGGTTTAATCAAGTAAATGAAACTGAAGTAAAGGAAATCATATTGGCCTTTGAAAATAAGTTTTCTACTGGGGTGGATGATATTCCTATTACTGTTGTTAAACAATCTCTTCATTTGATTTTAAAACCACTCACACATATAATTAACTCTTCCCTCATATCTGGGGTTTTCCCGGATAAACTAAAAATATCTAAAGTTATACCAATCTTCAAAAAAGGAAATTTAACAGATCCCACCTGCTACCGGCCAATATCATTACTCCCCATTTTTTCAAAAATTTTTGAAAAAGTAGTATTTATTCAATTGTTAAATTATCTAGAAACACATCAACTATTGGACAAACAACAACATGGATTCAGATTAGGTAAATCAACTATAACTGCAAGTGTGAATTTTATTGAATCAATAATAAATTCAGTGGATAAGGGTGAAAAAATAATTGGCATATTTTTAGACCTCACAAAAGCTTTTGACAGTGTGTCACATTACAAATTGATTAAATGTTTACAAAATTTGAATATCAAAGATAAAGAGTTATCTTGGTTTAAATCTTACTTAAGTAATAGGAGACAATATGTTGAAATACAGAATACATCCATAAATTCATTTCAGAGATATCAGTACACCAGAAAATTCAACTCAGAATTGCAGACAATACGGCATGGAGTACCCCAGGGATCTATTCTGGGACCCCTCCTGTTCTTGTGTTATCTTGGAGGCCTGCCTGAGATGTTTCATGGAAGCTCCTCCGTGTGTCTTTACGCAGATGACACAAATATCACAATTTCTGGCAAAACAAATGAAGAAATTGAAATCTCATCTTTTACAAATCTTTCGGTTGTCAAAGACTTTTTGCAAAACAAAAATCTATTTCTAAATTCAAAAAAATCTAACTTTGTTTCTTTTAACACAAAACAAACTAGGTCAAAAATTACCCCTGATATTTTGTTAGACAATGATAGATTAGATCAGGTAGAAAAAACTAAGTTTCTTGGACTAATAATTGATGAAAATCTAGCTTGGAATGACCACATTGATCATGTGTGTAAAAAGATATCATCAGGACTTTTTGCGTTGCGCCAAATGGCTAAAGTTTCAAATATTAATACTTTAAAAACAATTTATTTTTCACTAATCCATTCGCATCTTGCTTATGGTATAAGTATTTATGGAGCAACAACAAAGAAGAATTTGGATAGAGTTTTATTACTTCAGAAAAAAGCTTTAAGGATTATTTTTAAATTAAAAAGAACGGACTCGGTCAAACAGTATTTTTCAGATTTCGGTATACTAACTGTCTATGGACAGTATATTTTTGAAACAATAATGTATGTAAAACAATATCATCCAAATCAAATTTCAGCTAACAATGGTCACCAATATGACACAAGATTAAATCGGAGGGTGGAGTCTCATAGATTGAAATTTTATGAGAAGAAAACTCGCTTCATGGGCAAAAAATTTTTATTTCATTTACCTCAGGACATTTTCAATGAAAGTGAGATGACAAAATTCAAAAAACAATTAAAAAATTACCTCATTCAATTGTCTCTATATTCTATAGATGAATTTTGGGAAACAAACAATCCCTCCTCTGGATAGTATTTATGTATTAAGAATCACTTTAATTTGTATTAAGAATTGCAGTTTGTTTGTATATTTTAATAATTTTTGTATCTAGTTTTATTTGTATTTTTTCTAATTGTTAAGTTTATTTGTTCTCCCTGCAATTTATAAAAAAAATTATGTATAGCTTTTCATGCAGGATACATTTATGGGGATCTGTATTAGGCCCTTTATTAATTTAATTTAGTTTATTTAAGTGACTCTATTCGATGTACTATGTGCATTATTTGAATAAAGAATGTTTGATTGATTGATTGATTGATCAACAGACGTCTTCTGCTGGATCGGGGACCCCCGACATTGGCCATCAGCCTACTAAGGTAAGTCACTACCTTAGCGGCCTTGTCCGCCGTACGGAAGATCTGATCCCTCCAGCTTAACTTGGTGTCCACCATAACCCCAAGGTTCATTCATTCATTCAGGAATGAATGAATGAATGAACCCCAAGGTATTTGGCGGCACGAGTTGATGTGACCACCTCCCTTCCCACTCGGAGTGGGACGACGGTGTCAATCCTCTTCTTTGTGAGAATCACGATCTCCGTCTTACTGAGAGCAAGCGAGAGACCGTGATCGGACATCCAGTTGTTGACCACCCGCATAACTCGGTTCAACTTCAGTTGGGCCAACGTTGCGTGCAGCAATGAGAGCTGCGACGTCATCGGCGTACCCAACCAAAGTGGTTTCCTCGGACCTCAGGAGGCTGTCATAGGCAACGTTCCAGAGATCCGGGCCGAGTATTGAACCTTGTGCGGCACCAGAAGTTACTTCCATCGTCCGCGTTCCGTCCCTCGTGTCATAAATCAGGCTTCGAGAGCGTAGATAATCCTCGATGAGTCGCAACAGATATGCAGGAATACGAAAGGTGTTGCGAAGCGCATCCAACATATCGACCCACCTCGCCGAGTTGAAGGCATTCTTGACATCAAGCGTAACAAGAAGCACTACTCGGCGGGAGAAATGGTTGTGGCTCTCGGCTCTCTCCACAGCTCTTTGGACTTCGGTGACAGCGTCGATCGTTGACCGTCCCTTTCTGAAGCCGTACTGACGGGGGCATAAGTCCCCGGCAGCTTCCACGTCAGAAGTCAGGCGGGAACGGATCAGCTTCTCGAACAGCTTACCAGCCGTGTCCAACATGCAGAGAGGCCTGTGGGACGACGGCAGCTCGGGATCACCTTTGCCCTTGCTGATCAGTACAAGCCTGGCTGTTTTCCAGGGAGCCGGAAACACCCCTTCAACCAAACAGGCATTGTACATTCTCAACAACAAGTCAGCGTTGATTGAAAATACTTTCTTTAAAGCCTCACTGGGAATCCCATCCGGGCCAGGAGCCTTGTTGCTCTTCAGGGAGAGAACGGAGGTTTCCAGCTCCTCGAAAGTGAAAAGTGGAACGTCCTCTACCCGTCCGAAGTCAACCGGCGGTCGCTGTGGAAGTTCAGGAAACAACGCAGCGACGATCCTCCCCATGGTGGCGCCCTCCATGATGGAAGGTGGAGAGCGGGCGCCGAGTTTCTGTGTTACAAGTTTGTAACCCAGACCCCACGGGTCGGAGTCAACGTTGTCACGAAGTCTCCTCCAGCTATTCGCCTTGCTCCTGTTGATCGCCTGGCGGAGAGATTTTCTCGCAGCTTTATAGGCCTCCGACTTACGAACTCTGTCTGCGGGAATTCTCGCTCTAGTGGCGGCTCGTCTAGTTCTTAAACATGTTCTTCTGAGTTCCGCAATCTCTTCAGTCCACCAGTAAACGGGTTGTTTGTCGCGTCGGGGTTTCCTTCGCGGCATAGACTGGTCGCAGGCCGAGACGATCAGTTCCATCGTGGATGTTACTAGTGCCTCGGCCCCAGCCTCACCAGGATTCCCCTGCGCTCCCCGAGAGATGACTTCGGTGAACTTGACCACGTCCAGTTTGTTGGTGTTCCACCGGCGTGGCCCTTCCTGAGATGCGGAAACTCGACGATTTGCCTGATCATGCAAGTCAAACACGAGGTATTGGTGGTCGCTACCCGTGTAGTTCTCCACAACCCTCCAGCCAGAGATCCTCGGAAGGAGCGACTCAGACGCAAAGGTGACGTCGGGGATCGTGCCTCTCTGCCCGGGGCGCCAAAAAGTAGGTGTGTCGCCCTGGTTGAGGACGACAAGACCGGCCCTGGCGATGAAATCCAGGATGTATTTCCCCCGGGAGCTGGTAGAGGGCATTCCCCACTCGACGGCCCTGGCGTTGAAATCGCCACCAACGACGACATGCCCGGTGGTGCCGAGAACGCACTCCTCTAGACTATCTATCTTGTCGCGGAAGTCCTGGACGGCCTCGTTGGGGGTGAGGTAGCAACTGAAGATTGTCACGTCCCTACACCTAACCCAGGCGAATCCTCGGCCGCGACCATGATTCCACACCAAGACATCCCGCGTATTACCGAGGCTGTCTCTGTCCCGATACTGTTCGCTGATAAGGAGCGCGTCAGCACCAAGTTCTCGGGCGAGCTGATCTAGAAGGTTATCAGCTCCCCAGGATCTATGAAGATTGGCCTGGATAATGCGAATTACCGGCCGCTGCCTTTTGCCTGTTCAAGTGCGGCTCTGAAGGCACCACACTGACCAGACCCGGGTAAGTGACCGAGGGCACTGGAGCCTGAATCCTTGCAGAGGAAGCAGGAGGGGCTCGAGGAACATTCCTTGCGTTTGTGGCCCTGGCTTCCACACTGGAAGCAGTTGGCACTCCTGTCGGGCCCTTTACAGTTTTGGGAGGAGTGGCCGAAACCGAGGCAACGGAAGCATCGCGAAACTACCACCCTCCGTTTGAGCCTGCAACTGACCCAACCGACTCTGAGGTGCTGAAGGCTAAGCAGCTTATTGGCGTGCTTTTCGCCCATCTCAGCAACAGCCATCCGGAGTTGACTTCGGTTAGGCTTTGTCAGCCATACCCTCACTCCATCAGCCGGTATCTCCGGGAGTGCCACCTGGATCGCACGCGTCACCTCATCTTCGGTGGAGAGGGCATCAAGGTCCCGAATCTCGACCGAACACTTCGGTTCTGGGGCCTTGATGGAGCCTTTGTCCCCAAGTGCAGTCTTGAGGGAAGCGGCAAAACCGATCTTGTCACTCGACTTCCCCAGTTCGAGGAGGACATCCCCGTTCTGGGTTCGCCGAATAGACTTGATAACGGTGTCGGTCTCTTCCGGTTTGGCCTGCGATCTAATCTGACCCAGAACATCGGCAAAAGATCGCCCCCCTAAGGGCTTGATCAAGATTGCCTCCGTCCTGGGCTTCTTAGGCCTGGGTTGTTTAGGCTTTCTGACAGACTTGCCAGAGGCCTCCCCAACCGGGTTTGAGGCTTGCGTCCGCTCCACCCTCAACGCACTTTTTGAAGCTGCCTCCGCTTGCTTCTGCCTCCTCCTTTCTTTCTTAGACAGGCGCGTCTTCCAGCCCCCCAAAGGTGTTGAGGCAGAGTTTGCTGCCAAGGCAGGATTAGCCGCCGGAACAGGAACCTCTGCAGGAGTAGCCGCTGGAACAACGACAGCGCCCGGGATGGAATGAGCAGCCGGGACAGGAGATGTCTGCGATGATGCAGTGACAAAAACCGGCCTCGGCGCCAAGTCCAACTCCCCGAGCTCAGGGCTTCCCGACGATGAACCGCTCTGCCTCTTCTTTCGCTTTCTGGCTTGAGTCTGGGACTCAGCCAGATGAGCTTGAGGCGAAGCAGAGATGCCTCGGTTCGTGACATCGCGCTCCTGTTTCACTGCCTTTAGCCTGATTTTCCGGCATTCCTCGATTTCTTCTAGAGAATCTTCGAGTTTCGGAATCCCCTCTTTTATGGCCTTGTTTACGTTCTTTTGAATTAAGAGGGCCTTGGCCATCTCCTTCAAAAGAGCTTTCATCTTCTTCAGACATGAGTCTTCCTCCTCGTGGGCGTCGTCCTGCTGCTGCCGAAGCATTTGCAGCTCGAATGCCGCACGAAGAGGGCTCTTCCTGGGAGGTATTCCATCGAGCCTGGCTTTTGATGTTTGTGCCTCGGTCACCTTCATCGCTAGATTGACCTCCACTTTCTCCTTTTCAGGCTCGGACGACGATCCGGCGTCACTTACCGTCTTGAACGGTGCCGGTGGGGGGGAGGTTTTAATTCCCCCTGTCGGCGTCCCAGTCTTCGAGGTCGGAGACCTCTGCACAATAGAGCTTCGCCTAAAAGCGGCTTGCTCATTCTCCTTTACGTTTTTCGTGTTTCGGTTGATAAAATCCATGCTTTCATGTCACCAGCGCATCGTGCGGCAAGAGGCGGCCCTTCATTGGCCGAGAGCGGGTGCACCCTCGGAGGTCTACCCCCCGTAGGAGATAAGACACCCCTACCCCAGTACTCTGGGGCCCGAAACCTCCGTTTGCCCAGCACCGATACACAAAATGTGCCGGACGTGCTGGGGGTCGCCCGTGGCAATGCAGAGTCCGATCTCTGCATCCATGCCGCACTTCCTGACTAATGTCCGAAGCGGCTGGCTTCTGACGACACACTGGAGGAGACCATCGGCAGTGCGAGGCACACATCAGTCCCTGCAACACAACAGGGACACTCCCAGGACCCCCCAGCGTGTGCTCGTCGAAAGAAGGTGGAAAGACACCCTTGATTCGGGGTCGAAAACAAGAAGGTGAGCAAGGTTAGCTCAGGAAAAAATAAAGACGGTGAGCTAAGATCTGAAAGATGAGAAGAAAGGCCCTAGCTCGGGAAGAACTGTGAGGAGGGTCTCACAGCTTGGCTCAGGTACCCCGGGGTCGCCAAGAAACACCCGTACAGTGGAAAGCCCACTGCCCCTGAGTGGACACCCTATAGGGCTTATGCAATTGTAATTATTACAAAATAATTAAGATTATACATATACGTTACGAACCATGTTCACCACTTTATGCTTGCGGCCATCCTTGTCAGTATATGTTTCACTTCTAACCACCATTTCGGCATCTCTTCGTCTTCGAACCCTGTAAAGAAAAGATTGACATTTAAAACGTAGTAAAATAAACTGTGACTTGTGTTAATAATTAATTAGCTCTGTGATTACACACACATAAACCAAAAAGTCAATGACTTGCAATTAATGAACATGATGTTAAAAACTACTCGAATTAAATCACTTATATTGGTATAAACATTCACTTGTTGGTTAGGTACTACAAGAAAGGCTCCGGCGTGGTATAAAACTGGTTATCAAAGTACACTTATCAAGCAGAAAAGAAGATGAAATTTCAAAAACGTTCCCTGTCTTAATAAAACTACAGGGGTGAACTATGAATTTCTTGTATTTTAAATGGTGAATTAAACTATACCAAATATCCTATTAACTCACCTCAAGCTGGAGTCAGTGTCGGTGTCCATGGTGGTGTTGTAGAGGGGCCCCGGGGTGGGGGTCAGCGGTTCCAACGGGGCCTCGAGCAGCCCCGGCCGGGACACCAGCTGCAGGGGGTTCACCTGGTTGGGGGCCATGTAGCACTGCCCCCCACTCAGCGCTGCAACAAAATAAATAGTGACCACCTCTACAGGTGTAACCTACGAAGTGTCATCTGGCAAGTGGTTCCTTAAAAACAATTTATTTATAGGCTGTAAAGGCACAACATTCAATATTACATCAATGTTAGCGAATTTCCCTATAGGGAATACGCTATTACGGTAGTAGCCATGGCAAGACTTAATCCCGGAACCATGTTACTTTTTCATTTTGAGGTCCCCACAAGTCAAAAACACCCTTCGTTCATTTTTATATATATGTGTCCGTGGTACTGATTTGAACTTTTGAAGGGGACCTCCGATTTTGATGAAATTTGGTATGAAGGTGTAAGACCAGATCTATTTTCATGAGTTTGCTAACTAGCATGATTGGGTTATGGGAAGGGGGTTTTATGGGGTTTATAAGAAGTCAAAAATGGTGTTTTTTTTTCATTTTTGGACCTCAATTTTCACAATTTAACAATTTAAACTAAAAAACCATTTAAAATAGCTTAAAAAACTAACAATTTAGTATTTTGAATTTTAACTTGGCTAACAGGTTAGGGGGAAAGGCCAAAAATAGGTTTACCATGTCAATATTATGGGAAATCAACAACCCCCCATATCTAGGTTATTTATTTTCATAACTTGATCAAATTTGGTATGTAAGTACATTCACAAGGTAGGGTTTAACTGATATATGCTTACAACATCCATATGGCAGCAAACCTACAAACTGACCCCCATGGAGTTTATGGGGAAAATTAAAATGTGACGAATATTGATACAAATTTATATTTACCTTACCTAACCATTACACTTCCTAGCAACTAACATTTTCCAAGATTTAATGGCAGCAAACCTACATACTCATTCCTATGGTGTTTATGGGGAAAATACAAAATCTCAATCTCCTTTGGAAATTCGCTGAGTACGCAGGTCTGCTGCGACGGGGGTATTTTTATTTCACAGTAATATTGACAGAAGTCTATTTTCTAGTTTTGTTATAATCCGATAAGATTGTTAAATAAATACACAACAGCTACACAGCTGGTGGTAAGCTGCCATTGTAATTGACTGAAGTTATTTGCTTGACGAATTCTTACCCACATTAAATAAACCCTCTTCTGCTGTTCTATGACTTAAAGTAAGAGTTTGAAATTTTAGTATAAATATTTTTTTTTAGAACAAAGCATACCTTCAATGTAAGGCTCCTCCTCCATGTAAAGCAGCCATTTGCCAAGTGGCTTGTTGTTGGCTACCTAAACAAAAACGTTCATTTTAGCGAATTTCCCTATAGGGAATACGCTATTACGGTAGTAGCCATGGTAAGACCTAAGCCCGGGACCACTTTACTTTTTCATTTTGAGGTCCCTAGAAGCCAAAAACACCGTTCGTTCATTTTCATATATATGTATATATATATATATATATCTATATATATATATATGTGTCCGTGGTACCGATAACTTTTGAAGCGGACCTCCGATTTTGATCAAATTTGGTATGAAGGTGTAAGACCAGGTCTATTTTCATGAGTTCGCAAACCAGCATTGTCGGGTTATGGGAACGGGGTTTTATGGGGTTTCAAAGGGCTCAAAATTGGGTTTTTGGCATTTTTGGACCTCAATTTTAAAAATTCATGAATTTTAACTAAAACCATTCGAAAGAGCTTAAAAAAACAAACAATTTGGTATTTTGAATTTTTAACTTAGCTTAAATGGTTACGGAGAAAATCCAAAAATGTGTTTTCCATGTTATTCTTATGGGAAATCAAGAAAACCCTATATATTACTTATTTGTTGACATAACTTAGTCAAATTTGGTATGTACATTATCTAGATAGGGTTTAATTTATACTTGCTTACAAAACCCATATGGCGGCAAACCTACATACTCACCCCCATGGGGTTTATGGGGAAAATAAAAATTGTCAGAGCTTGATACAATTTTGTGTTTACATTCACCAATTTATTGATTAACTTAGATTTTCTAACAATGCCCCATGGCAGCAAACCTACATACTCGATCCTATGGTGTTTTTATGGGGAAAGTAAATAATCTAAAATTCCATTGGAAATTCGCTGAGTACGCAGGTCTGCTGCGACGGGGGTATTAAATATCCAGAATTCAAAGACAGGATCTTTTAAAATATACATTTAATATTCTTGTTGGTGACTTTTATAGGAAAATTGTAAAAAATAAACCATTTTCATAATTGTCTGGAAAAGAATATTAAACTTTTAGTTGAAATTTAATATTGAAACAGTTGCTAGAAAAACTTATTTGGGAGCTTATGACATATTAAGATACAAGTTATATAAATTAGAAATGCAAAACAATTTGAAGGAACAAAAAAAGAAAACAAAAAACTTATGAACCTCTTCAGTTTAGACACCTCACGAGGGATTTAATGCGTGTATTTAACACACACACAGACATGATCAGTTATGGGTTGACTCAGCTCTTTGGTTACCTGGTACGGCCACTCGATGTGGACCTCCAGATTGGAGACCCGCCACGGGCCCTGGTTGTACACCTGGTAGGTGTGCAGCACCCGTGAGCCCACCTCGTCCTTGTAAATCATGGCCGACTCACCCTTCACCTGGCCCCCATACAGCACCTGTTCCGGCCGCGCCAGCCTGTGTTGACAAATTACAATGAGCATAAAGCCTTTCGTACAAACGCTACAATGCCATTGTGAGAGGGAAGGGAAACCAACAGAATGGATATTCAAAAAGTCTATGTCCTCTGGTATCAATAACCAAGGGGTCCCCAAAAAGCTACACTCAAATATAATAATAATAATAATAATAATGATTTATTTGGCTGACAATTAAAAATTGCATTAGCCTATACAACATGAACTTATATAATATCTAAAAATAATTTTAAATTCATCATTTTGTTCCGTAAAATTCTTCAATGGAATAAATACACTTGTCAGTAATATAACTTCTTAATTTCTTCTTAAACGTCATTAGGTCTGTATTTATATTTTTAATTTCAATAGGTATATTATTGTAAATTTTTGCATAGTTATATATTATGTGATTTTCAAAAAATGATGTTCTATGGTAGATGGATGGAATTTGATTTGTTTTTCTCAAGTTCAATTTAGTCGGGTTGTTTTCTAAATTAGGAATTTTGTTGTTTTTCCTCATGAATACTAATATGTCGTGTACATAATAGGAATAAAATGTCATTAATTTGTTTTGCCTGAAGATTTCTCTACAAGACTGGCCTCTTTTTAATTTAAAAATGGCTCTAATTGCTGATTTTTGCAAGAGAAAGACGTTTTTAACAGAACAGTTAGCCATTCCCCATATTGGCAGTCCATACCGCATTTGAGAAACAAAGTGAGAATGGTAGACTGAAAGAAGGATTTCTCTAGTACAAAATTGGGACAGCCTTCTTATAATGAATACAGTTTTACAAAGCTTCTTGCACAACATTTCCACATGATTTTTAAAATTTAAATTTTCATCCAGTGTGATTCCAAGAAAGTTAATTGTCCCAGTTTTTTCTATCATTTGATTTTCAATAATTACATTCAATTTTTTATCTTGGGGAGTTATGCTAAAATCTATAAATTTTGTTTTTGTTGTGTTTATGGTCAGATAGATATCTGAAAACCATTCTGTTAATTTATTCGATTCTTTAAAAGTTTCAATTTCTAAATCTTCTTGACTTTCATTTGATAAAGATAACGATGTGTCATCAGCAAAAAAAGTGATGTTTGATAATTTAGAATTTTGATTATAATTATTTATGTACAGTATAAACAGAATTGGGCCAAGAACTGAGCCTTGAGGTATATAACTAATGTGTCATAATTCAGGTCTTTATCAATAGGGTATTAGATACGGATATGTCGATTCTCGCTTAGGTTGAATTCCTATGTAAACGCGCTCAATTCTCATATAGTCGGATAATTATGAAAAGAAAATAAGCCTAGTATTGTGTAAAGTCTTTGTTTAACAGTCAACTGTACTACACAGACCTAGATTTAATCATTGTGCCAATAAAATTAGACCTGGATTTTCTTTGTTATCAGAAGTGGTGAAATAAATTGTACTCTTTAATAATTTACTGTAATGATTTTTGTAAGAAAGCAGACGTGCCAAAACTTCAATATTAATTGGTTTAGGCCTAAGTTTAAATAAAACTACAAAACCATAAATCCACTTTTCATTAACAACAACAACTGACTGTCTCTATTCGCTATAAAGCCTGTTTCACACTTATTGTGCCTCTGCCACACGGTGGCAAGTGTCTAGCGCGGTCACATCATTTGGCAGGGGCACGACCGGGGCGATTGTAATCCGGGGCTTTGATCGTGCCTCTTCCAAGTGATGCGACCGCGCTAGACGCTTTTGTCATCACGTGAGCAATTGTTTTTAAAAACTTGGTGCAGAGGCACCACTTGAGTGTGTAACAGACCTATGAAAGCTCCTCATTAGTCGACACGCGAAGTTGTGTGGCTGTGTCAGGCAATCAGCATTCGTGTTTTATGGATGAGTTTCGTAGGGCCTTTCTTAGTCAAGCAATGAAATACATCTTTCGATATCAAAACTACGGTTATCGTGTGCAGTGCCGTATTCGGTTATTCATGCTTTTTCGTCTCCTAACGCAAAATTGAAAGAATTTCCTTTCCTAAAGGAGCTGCTAGTGTCAAATAGTGCATCAGCATCATCTCTACGCTTAATAGTTAGTGGTTGTTACAACGCAGCTACTGTTCTGTTCTATATTAGTCTGCAATGGCACTTATCACTGGCACGTCTTAAAATTAAAATACAGTTTGTATGAATACATATTGGCCTACTTGAAAAGTAAGTTTTGTCAAGTGGTGAATGTTTATTTAAGTTTTAGTGTTAGATGAATAAGTGTTTATGTTTAACATGAACTTTTAATTTTGTGTAAAGATTATTATAATACTTAAATTAGTTGTAGGAGCTGGCACCTGAAGTATAGATGTGTGGACAATACTAGTTAATAAGGCATTTTTAACCATTGTGTTGTTTTTATTCCAAAATCTAGTCAAAAACAGTTTAGACCATGTGGACAATAGACGGACTATTTATTTATGACATTTTAGAAGATTTATTTTATATTCCAAGAGCTCACAGAGAGTGTGTGGAAATTAATATGTAGAAATGATTTACGCTTAAGATTTGCTAACAACACAATCCCACATATGCAATCTACCTTATCAGTTTAAACATTCAGAGTCTTATAAACTTTTAATATACAAATTATAACCTAGGCAAAGGCCTGATGGATATAAAAATAAAACTAGACAAAAAAATCAAACTATTTTTTTACGATGGCTATACAAAAAAGGATCAAAAGATTATTGTGCGATGACGAGTATTCGCTAGGAGGATTATTCTTGTATCATCTATGTAGATTCAATGAAAGTCAAAGTGAGATCAGTATAGCTGATCAGAACTTATTAGTAGAATAGTCCAATCTAGAAAAGGAACTGTCATGACAAATCTACATGCATTGTTTACTGCATACGAGGGTGACTAGACACTGCAAATAAATAAATTATTAAATCATGAAAGGAAGATCTATACATGGACAGAGGACAGAAAGGTTTGCTCCAATTTTCCTTCTCCAGTTATATACTGGTACTCACCCTTTGAGGGAGAGTTCTGCTCGCTTGACCACCGTGGCCATGAGAGTCAGGGGTCCCTGTGGATCGTCCTCTATACTCGTAGAGTTGGCAAACACAACAAACTCAAGCCTCGACTGTGAGTCGGGGAGGTCCTTTGGGTCAAATCTGTTGAAACAAACACATTATGACAACTCTTTGAGAACCCTGAAATTAAAAATTGTTGTCCTTGCTTCAACTGAAAAGTGCTTGGGACGATATATTATTTCACTGCCACAATGACTACCTTGGACTTAAACGGGGATATCAGTTGTCTTGGGTGTTATTTCAAAACACCGATTGTACCGTTTAATTCTCTATGATCCATATCTAAAATATCACCATTCCGCACATGTCAATTTAAAACCTTTTTTAAATGATTTTTTATCATGCACTCATCTCCACTCCCTTAAAAAACGCCACTTTTGGGTGTTATGAGAAAATTTCACAGCACTTTTTGAAACTTATGTAAACCTGGCACTTGAAGGGTTAAGAAGTTTTTTTCTGAAATAATGTGAAGCAAATAACAAACTACTATTTATAAAAAAAAACCAATGGTGAGTAAAAAAATAAACAAAATAAAATTTCAGAAAACTTTTAAGATAAAAATTTTTTATTTAACTATTTGTGATGTGCTTTAATGTTTGAGTGTAACAGCCATTTATGAAGTTTAAAATTCTTAAAATCCTAGTGGTTAGTAATAGTGATGGGTCGGTACCAAAATTTCAAAGTCGGTACCGGTACCGGTTCTTTTAAAGGATCGGTTCTCGGTTCTCGGTTCCGGTACCAAGTACTCATTTTTTAATGAGGTTAATATAACAGGAAATATGAAAAAATATTTGTACATTGAAGTGATATTTCAAAAGTAGTAAGTCAGTGAGTGAACAGTGTTGGGGTGTCTATGTGAAAACGTCCATCAAAAGGAGATTTTACTAAAAATAATAAAAAAAATAGTAAAATGTTTGTTTTAGAATATTTTTTATGTACAATAACAAATCTAGGAGTCCACAGGCCAACTTTTAACACTCACACTTCGGTTCAGGCCTACTAAAAAATCATTACCCTTAGGTCTCCGACCAAAAACGAGTTAGGCTGAAAAGTATTTTATTCTGCATTGTTAATTCTTCAACTACTACCTGTTTTAATAAACTTAGTTGATTAAATTAGTTGACTAATAAATGTATTTGTTATGTTTAATTTAAAAATATAATTTTAATGGGGTTTCAAGTTTTAAATCAAAAAATTATATTAAATTATAATAAGGTTCTTTTAGTATTATAAAACAGTAATTTTTCCAAATGAATGATTTACTTAACAATGCTTTTCTAATTTAAATTTGAATGACAAGTCACACAACTTTAGTTGACGTGTTATTTAATTTGTGGGGATTAGACAAATCAAATGAGCCATCTCTTAGCTTTCTACGGCAATTGGTTCAAAAAGTAGCAATTGGTACTAGGAGCAAAAAACAGCCCTCTTGAATAAATTACTGCCGGACGTCAATAGATAAGCTGAACAATAGATCGTCTCCAGCGCGGGCGTTCACGGAATGTGCCATGTTTTTGTGTCTCGTTTGCGAGATCGCCGGCCGCCGGACGTAAACATCTATTGTTCGGTAATCCAGAATACGTCTCGACATTTTGGGACCCGACCATCCCTAGAATATTTTTTGTTTTGATTTGTGATTTTTTTTATTGTTCTGTATTCTTTAAGAATATTTGTTAGTTATTTAATGATTTATATTTTATTTTAAAGTTTCAATAATTATTAAACAAAATTATGAACTATTTTTTTTAAAACAAAAAATCATTCAACCTTGATTATATTTCCATCGACTTGTAAAACTTAAACGAAAAAATTATCCATAATTTGTTTTTGTTGGACTAATAATTCAGGATATAGGAGATGAGGTAACTGCACTCTTATCTTATCAGTCAATTGTGGCGGCTGGCCCCCCTCCTCCCCGCGCCTGACGGACAGAACAATAACTTACTGATAAGATAAGACATCATAGTTTTTAACGGGGTTTTATCAGTCTACCTGGTCGTCTCAAATACAATCGCATTGTTATTTTCCCAGAAAACTGTGGACGGGCGCAGTTTGTTTTAGTTTATTTTATTGTAAACAGACCGAGGTACCGGTACCGAGATTTTGAAATCGGTTCTCGGTACCAGTACTTTTGCCAAGAACCGGTGGTACCGAGAACCGACTTTAGGTACCGACACATCCCTAGTTAGTAACAAAAAATAAATATTAGTTGTCATCATATTTTAAAAGTAATTTTAGTTATATCTAGATATTTTTAACATAACTTATCAAACATTTATAGCCTAAGAATTTCATAAGTGTACATTACAACGACTACATCCCAAAATACTTAAAGTAAGATTATAATCCTTGAAAATGCAATACAGCCATCCCTTGAGTACAAAAAAATTTTTATTGCCAGCAAATAAATATTTAACAACACAAATACATTGGCTCATCAGATAATGCCATGGGCTTACAATCACTTAATCTTGAACCGGTTACAAGACCCACACACAATCTCCAATGAGTAATTAGAGGAGAATTCTAAAACACTCAGGGATGAATACAAGCAATAAAAATGCTCAACATTAGAACTAACTAAACACAAATTATGAGGGAGCTGTGCTCAGGTACCTGAGTTGGAGATGGACGGGTGGCTGGTCGGAGGTCATGGGGTTGCCGAGACTGCATGCCACCAGGGTCGAGTTGAAGGGGTTGCACGACAGCTGCTTGCCCTGTCACAGTGCATACCAGTTAGTAGTTAGTAGCTGATCATCATCAAAATGTAGCCAAGTCTGACAGACCAATTGTATTGGTCACAGAATAGCGTAATGCTCTTTGTATTTCTGATGCAAGTTCAAAAGTGTTGTTTAATAATAAATTGACCAAAATGTTTCTTTTTTTTAAAGAGAAATTTATTTTTAAAATAATTTAGTTACAGTACACTCTCGTTCATCGGAACTAATGTGGCGGACGGCCGGTTCGGATGTCAAAAAATTCCGATGAAGCGGAGTCCATCGTGAGTCATCATTTCCGCCCATACGGTGACCTATCGTGATTGTATTCACTCTTGTTTTTAAGATTACACAAGAGATTTTATGAAAATAAGGCACTCAAACTTTGAACATGGTAACAATGAACCTATGGGAATAAAAACAACGCAGGAAATAAAGATCCAAAATCTTTATTCTCTTATTCCATATTCATATTTCACTGACTTCCACGTAACACAGGTGCAGTCGTCGCGACGTGAAACAGACTGATTGACAGTTTGGGAAGCGGTCGAAGCGCATGTTCACTTCCTGCCCGCTTCCTCTTTCTATTTTTGTGCGAATACTCCATTACCTCGTAAATCACATCGATGGGTACAGATTATGGAAAACGCCTGATGACGTTTGATGCAAAATGTGATACTTCACTGTTGTGTGGATAGAACGGATGGAAATTGAAGGCGCTAAAACAGAAAAATTATTTTTTTCATAAGAAAAAAATTAATAATATCCAGATTTTCAGTTCTGATGAAGCGGAGTTCTGATGTCGCTGAGTCCGATGAACGAGAGTGTACTGTATTTTTAATTTTTAATCATAAACTTATTTTGATGTATGTATTTAAATGGCCTGCTAAGGAAAATCTATAAAAAGTATATAAACACACAAAAAACCAAAGAAAAAATGTAACATGACATAATTGTCAGATAACTATTCTAAAACATTCCACAAGCTCAGGCAAATTAAAATGAAAACTATTAAGAATTTTTCAAAATTTAATAAAAAAAATAATAAATTTAACAACACACAAGATTGTTCATCTCCTCATAATGTTATTCATCAAATGATTGCATTTGAATAAGACACAAATGGAAAGTAGGTAACAACTGATTAAAACAACTTTATTCCATTATCTCAATAATAGACTAAAACCTACAGAAAAATGTTTCTAAATTGCATTTTTGCTAGGATAGAAAATAAAAATTTAAATTTTTATCTTTTAAAATTATGATCATGAAATGGTATAGGCCTAATTATTTACGCTTTCAAAGTGTTATTTATGTAATAATATTAAATTAAAAAAGAAACTCGACTAGGAGCCTGAAAATCAATTTATTTTTAATATGGATGTAACACCTTTGGTAAATTTTTTAAGATGCCACCACAATACAAACTTACAAAAACAAAAATTGTACAGTATTGACACTTCTAAAATATCTCTGTAAAAAGGTCAGTTGGTTAGTAAAAACACTCTAATTCTGGAACCAACACAGTTTTAAAATGACAGGGGAGACATTTCACAACCCATTCAAAACTAACCTGGCCTAACCATCCTGGCCAGAATTTCGGTATTTTCTCCTGCAAATGAATTATCTTAATTAATTCCTAGAATTGTTGGTCCTATAGGAGGTGATTTTTAAGAGACTTTTACACAAACAAAATTAAGTATAGATTAAACGAAAATGTTAAACAAAAGAAGATAGTAATCTTATTTACTACAGTGTTCCCAAAAGCCTTACAAATTTAATTTTACTTTATGTGCTACTGATCAGCTGATGTGTTGTGTTACTTTGGCTTTAATTACCCAATGTCTTCGGAGATTTTTAAACTTATCACAGAAGCTAAAAGCAAGCACAAAATAGATAATTTTTTATCAGGTCTAAAATGTCAAGCTGTTGTTTTTAGTGGTTTCCACAAACCCTGTGGAATATTTACTTTGATCCTTTTTTTTTTGGTTATTCAACGTTATTAGGATTGGGGCCACCTTAAATAATCGGTTCTCTGAACGAAAAGAAAGTGGATTATATATTAGAGATAGTTCCTACTGAAAAGAAACACTAATTTATTACAGTAGAAGCCCTCAAATCCGGCCACCTCGGGACAGGACCACCGGCCGGATTTCAAAATGACCGGATTAACTGGCGGTTTATTAAACGTGTTAAATAGAGACCTGTGTTATATGTGTATTCCAACAATGAACTATTAGGATGTATTTAACAATAAAGGATAGCACACTTGCCCAATCAATGTAAGGTATCAACTTCTTAACCATCATGATTTGCTCCTTCTCAGAAGTTGTACCGCCGAAATGACGATAAGAAACGGACAAGGGGTCGCTAGCGATGAACCTGCGCTTAACAGACAATAATACTGGTCTTCTGTCAACGAAGGCCCTAACAATGGGACCGTAAAAGCGACAGAATTTATCTAGTTACTTAACCTCAACGATTGGACCGCGTAACACCCAACAAAAAGATAAAAATCACAGATAGAACACTAACAAAAAGTTTTAGAAGATAGTCGTAGCCAAATAGTCCAGAAAATGTCAATTGAACTGATATATTTTAGTGACATATCATGGGAAAAGTTTACTCTTGTCTATTTTTTCCGTGGGAACGTCCGGGGCTGAATATTTCATTTCCGGAATACCGCGGCCGGATCATCCGGCAGCCGAACCATCCGAGGCCGGGCTAGAGGGCTACTACTGTACCGCATTTACAACATTTACTGCAGTTTAACTAACTTTAATTACCAGCATCGATAATCATTCACTGGCATTCCAGATTTCATTAACTTTGTTTGATAATTGAGATGAGTAACAATAACCACCTTGGTCCTGGAGCGGCCGATGTAACTTAGACTGGGCGGGTGGGAGATGAACAACTGGGCCTCGTAAGCACTCTCTCGTAAGTTGTGAGCCGTGATGTTGACGATGACCTCTGTGTGTTGGCCGAGCATCAGCTCCCATGATGGTTTGGATTCTCCTGCAAGTATAATATCAAATGATCAGCAAAACGAGTTATGGAAACACAAGTTTAAGTTTAGCAACATTAAGTGGTGAATATTGAGTTCAAAAATTAAATATTAGGATATTAAACCTAAGAATCTAATTCTTCAATATTACTGACCGTAACACACCTATTACACAGGTTGGTTTTACAATAAAAGCTCATGCAAGTAACATTCTAAGATAAATACCCATAATAATGGTGTAGTTTTTAACGATTATAAAAATTTTTTGTGTTAATTAATTTGGCGGTCTCTAATGATTCAAGGTGAGCCAGTTGTTCGGTTTAATCGGTACAACCACAGACCCCTAAAACCTATCCTACTCCTCTCATATCATGACTCCCTCTGAATCACTTAGTGGGACCTTAAACATTGTTAAAAATATTTTAGGTAAAACGTTTTTGAGTGCCACCACTTATAGTGATAGTTTATAACTCATTGTAATTTTGTAATTTAGCTCATAAAAAATTATGGACTGCATAAAAAGACAATTGAGTTAACACTAACGGACTCCACTCACCAGTGGTGGGCAACAACAGTGAAGCTTTGATGTAAAGTTGGCTCTCGCAAACATCATTGTCTCCGCAGTCTTTGAGGAAGTGTACATTGAACACTTTATCCGCCTCTTGCTGGTTTAGAATTGGAAGGTTGTCCATGGATGGAAGTGGAGATCCTTCCTTCGGCATTTCAGGTTCTCTCTGCACCAGGGAGTAGCTGCGCTTAAATGCAATCGGGGACTGGATATCCCGAGTGTTTTCCTGTGCAAAAATCATAAATTAAAAATAGACATGGGTGACTTTTAATTTCTTGTTTCCGATTTGTCAGGCATTATTAATCGATAAGTTCCAGGTAGATTTTCTGTCCTTGCACTAGGCTAATTGGGGATACTTGTTCAAACTTTTGTTTGGATGGTGTACAAAAATGATTGACAGTAACAATAACAACAAAAAACTTTCACTGTGAGATCTTAAAGTATTTTAAATGGACAGGATTAAGGAGAGGTTTGGAATCAATTTTTATAACTTGAGGAATATGCCGAATAAGCTTGGGACCAAAAGATTATCAGGCTAAAATAAATTATACTTTTTAAGACTTAAAAAAATCCAAAGTTTGAAAGTATGTTAGAGTCATAAATAAAAAAAAATGTTAAGATTTAAAAAGTTATTTATAATTTTACTGTTATTAAAAGATATAAGTTTTTTTATGTCGTATAGGAGTTGTTTTGACGTTCGGATACTAAATTTTTTGGCAGAATATCCGCTAGATTTTTGCTCTAAAACAGATGTCCAATTTTATAGTTTGAAAAGTTTATAAACATCATATTTTCCAACAATTCATTGTTTTTTGCCCCGATAACGCCTGGTAAGCAAATATGAGTTAACCCTTATTTATTTAAGGAAAGTATTAACTGAATTTTACAAATAAACATGTATGAATGAGGTAGATAAAGAGTTTTGTTGACAACAATTAGCATAATATATAACAAATATTAAAATTAATCTAATTTGAAGAATAATTACCTCAGGTAAGCAAATGTGTTGCTGCTACATTTCTTTGAAAATTATAACATTCTTTGCAAAATGTATAATATCGGTTTTTTTTGGCACACCGGCGAATAATTAAATAATTTGGTTTTTTTGCGAATAATTAAGGAAAAGGTTCCGTTAAAATTAACAATTATTTAAATGGTTTTTTTTCTCTTCAAGACGAAGTAAAAAAAAAAAACTTTAGTCACACTATGAATGACGAGAAGAATAGAACAATAACGCTGAAGTAGGGTACCGCTGAGAAATTGTAACATACAGAAGGGATCCTTACAGCCGATGCAGTTAGGCATTTACATTAAAATTCGGTAGTGCAGATAGACTGTAGTGAAAGCTTTGATGGGTAATTCTGGAAAGATAAGGGAAATATTGCAAACGTTTTGGAACGGGGAATGGAAGCAAGGATAGAAGAACTGCTCTTTCGGACTTCGAGAACCGTCCTTCCGGTTGAAACCCAAGGAGCCACATCTTAACAGTTCTGACTGGCGGATGGGCAATCCCAACCTAAATATTATAATATTTTAATTGTACTTCTGAGAAGATGTACCGTCTAGAAATGGTACCATTCATAAAGCCTCCCAACAGTAGCATATGTAATATTAGTTGTTAAAAAAAACACAAAGCGGTTTACTATGAATATAGATATTTCTAGAGGTTTTCAAAATTCATCTTACTTCCTGATATCTTTAGTCCACCCTATCTTTATTAGGCAGTACCAGAAGTAGGCCTACCCCATAACAGCAATTTTTCTAAATAATTCTGTTAGCTTACTACTGTACAACTACAGCTTACTATTGTTAAGGTAAAAATAATCCTTGCCAGTTGTAAATGTAGAGAGAGTACCTTGATGTACGCGGTGTGCAGCTGGCAGTGGCGCAGTCTCCGGGTGACGGGGTCAGGGGTCAGCACAACGCCCATCTCCACTGTGGACGGACGCGTGTCTGCGTCTGCCGAGCCGCCGAGCCACACGCGCGGCAACTTGCGCTTCTGGTCCGCCTCCAGCTTGTACAGCAGAGCAACCTCTCCGCTCACCGGCCGCCCCTCCACCACCACCTGCGACTCCAGCTCCACACACGATTGGAACGAGAAACTGCAACCAATAACACCACATCCTGCATTGACAGTCGACTAGCTAGTCAATCATAAAATATAAATGTATTTCAAAATTAATATTTCTATGGCTGGGTCATTGGAGAAGGCTGTTTCAAATTAAGATAATTAATAGTTTTTTTAACGCTGATTATGTTTGCAAAGTTGAAGTTATATGCAAAGTTGCACATGACTTGAATTTTAAATTAGTACCGTATGTAACTCATGTGCTTTGTGTGTTGTGTCTAATTATAATTACTTTGTAAGGTGTTTGAACTTTCCAGGCTACAAATTTAATTTAAATCAAGCACTAATTTTACTAAGAATTGAACAGCTAACTTTGGCACAATGCATCAAACTCCAGTATATTTATAAAGTGAAAAATAAATTTATATTTTTATTTTTGCAAACATAAAATGTATAGCAAACATCAACTCTAAAGTCATGACCGGACAATCAGCAATCCACATATTATAAAAATGTAAAATAACTTCTTAATGAAAACAAAATACATGATAAAATAATATTCCACTTCTGAAATTGAAAATAAAAATATTAGACATATATTTCACAAAATTTCAGTTGTCCACACTAACAAAACTTTTGTAAGTGCATGTAAAACTCATTCTTGGTCAATGCTAAGAAAATAAAGGCTTGATAAATATGTAAAAAATATTGTGATGAAATTAAATTGATCCAAACGGAGATTTCTGAAAGTTGATATATAATGACTTTACATTGTGTTTGTTTATGCCTCACCAGGTATACTCGGAGTCGGGATCATGTGTGCAGCCGTGTTTGTTGGGGTCGACCTTAGAGAGGTCGTCGACGGGCTGGACCGCAGTGCGCAGGTCGACGATGGGCCGTGCGCGCAGCAGCACCACCGAGTCACTCTCGTACGCGCCCATCAGCAGGTCTGGGTAGCCGTTGGCGTCCAGGTCCACGCCGCCGGACAGCGAGTGGCCCAGCGTGAGCACCTCGGGGAAGCTCTCCCCTCGGATCACCTGCGACCACACCAAACAACCGTATCAGTCAAGTGCTTGCTTAGGGGTTTTGGCAAAATAGTTAATTATTTATATTCCATCTATTAATTATTTATATTAATTGTTATACAGTTCCAGGGGGAAAATTCATTGTTCAAACACATACGCAAATTATCCTCAGTTAAAAAGAATCTCAAGTAGAAATATGCCAAGTGTTCGAAGGATAAAGAGTAAGATTTCCACGATGATGCTTGCAAAGAAGCAAGTTACTACAGTAAGGTTTCCGAAAATAGTCCAATGAGATTTGATGCATTGTTACCAACTCCATCCAGAAACACATTTTATCCTATATTACACATGATAAACGTAACAACAAATTACAACTTTGCAAGGAGAGAGGGGGTGAAGAGGATCACAATTGTTCAAAATTTCATCGCACTATTTTTGTGAAATTTACTACAGCAATGAGTTTTCAGAATTGTTGATTTAAGTCATGGGTGAATCTATGTATTGACACTTGAGGGTACGAGATCTCCGGAAGGAAATATTATACAATTAGGAATATAAAATTCAAACACCGGAACACAATTTTAATTTCTCACTAGACCTAATAAGGAAACATTTATTTAGTATAACTATAAAACTTTCATTTTTTATGTTAGTAATTTACTATTAAAAAAATCTGGGAGTGGGGTTCACCATTGTAGATTCTTAATGCTTAAGTTTACAAAAAAAAACACCCCTGCTTATCAGTGGACTGAAAAATAAAATTGTTCACTAAAACTACACACAGACAAACTGTCAGATTACTTTAAAAATAGCAATCCCTTGGTAAAGGTAAAAGTTGGAAAGTTTTCAGATTCAGTTTTATAGCATCGAGCAAGTGAGTACCTGAGAGGGTTCAAGAATAAGGCCGTCCTTAGAACCCAGGTATATGTAGACAGTTCCGCTGCCTTCATAGGGAGCACCAATGGCAATATCTTCAAACCCATCTTTGTTGAGATCACCCAGATTGGCAATGGCAAATCCAAACCTGCAAGAATAAATGATTTCAAATTGTAAATTTATGCAAAAAAGTTTACTATAAAGCTGAAATTTGTATGCTGTGTTAGTTGCATTATAAAGTCATACATCTACTAACTAGCAGCTTGGCTTCAATATTGTTGCAAAATGTACACAAAAGTGACCAAATGACTGAAACTAGTATGCTCTTTTAGTTGCATTATAAAATAATATGTACTAGCATTTTTACATGAAAAATGACTTGTTAATACTTGTGAAGGACGTAGATTTAAGTCTTTACTACTGCAAGAGTTAGGGTGTAACACAAAATTTTTTTCCGTGCTATTGTTTTACACCTTTTTTTTTTTTACACCACTGTATAAGTTAAACACAACAAATCAATATGATTGTCCAGTAAGATTAATTATTTTTTTTTACTTTTAAGTAAACCTAATTTCATGATAGTTAATCTATACTTATTTAATACGCTAAGGGTTTTTTTGTCTTGAGAACTCCTCCTACATTTTCAACCGATTTTCAAGTTTTTGGTGTCGTTGGATAGGGCTTGGTCTGTAGTTGTTTCCGCCAAAAACTGATGAGAATCGGACTGAAAATAAAAGCGCTATTCACCATTGCAATCTCAAAAATTCCCATTTAAATAACATTGGGATTAAATAAAGCATTTTAAACATATGTTAATAATCAGCTGTAAATACGTGTAGTTTTGGTGATAAAAGATATTCACAATATTGGATTGGTCAGATGCCATTGATTTAAAGCTAAAAAATCATTTGTATTGTATTAAAATAAATTGCTCGATTTCGAGCAACACTTATACTAATATTTTATTAAACTCTTTCAAATCACTAGGCTAGATTATTGTTCACTAGTATTAATTATTTTTTAGTTTTAAGTAAACCTAATTTCATGATAGTTAATATTTTATTAAACTCTTTAAAATCGATAGGCTATTCTGCATACTTTGCTAATAAGATAATCTTAAGTTCCATGATTTTTTATCATTCAAAATAAAAAATAATTGAGATGTTAATAATTAAAAATTTTTAGATAAATTGGCAGTTTATTGAATTAACTTGATTATTAATTAACTTAATTAATAATTAACTTAATTGAAGTTAATTAACCTTAACTTCAATTAAGGTTAATTGAAGGTTAACTTTCAATGTAAGTTTAGTGTGGAACTCTGCATAACTGATGGCAGAGCAGTTGAAGTTGAAGTAGAAGTTGATATATTTTAAAAAAACAACAATGGAAGAATGAGTTCATAAATTACCAACAAGAATTGATAAATCAGAATATAAAAATCATCAAATACAAAAAATATTAAAATGATTTAAATTAAAACCTCCTATGACGGGTACAGTAGACCATGACGGGACTGAGTCGTGTTCGGAACAGCCAAAAAGTCAGACGTCCGGAGGAGCAAACAAAATGCATTTCCTAGGTAAAAAAACAGCTACACAGTACTGCATTACAACTTTATTGTAAGTATACCACGTTAATTTAAAGATCAAGAAATGTATAATAACTGAAAAATTACAATATTTATACATAATAAGTTAATGACTCTATATAAATAACGAATGGTTTCACGTTTCGACAGGCTCAGCAACAACGGGAGCGGGGATATCACAGATAAGACGGTTGGACACTAGGTTAGATATAAGGAGGTCGAATAAGGGGGGACGTTCTACATTCTAAAAACTATAAACCAGATAAAATAGTCTTGGTCAATTGTGAATAAATAAAGTTTATAAAAAAACATAATTAATTACCTGGATTCGGGTTTTCCTGTCAGTTTGACAGGCTCACTGCAGTTGAGACAGTGATCCTTGTTCATATAAACATAAACAGCTCCGCCGTTCTCTCTGGTAAAGTAAAAAGGTGCCCCAACTAGCAGATCTGGCAGTCTGAAAAACCATACCAGCATATCAATGAACTATTAGTTTCAATATTTTTGTTTTTGGTTATTTTATATCCCAATAGATATGCGTGTTGCTTTACAGATTTCTGTCAGAAGCTACTCACATGAAAAACTATGGTAAACTTCACACAAATTTTCAAGCCTTTAAATGAGGAGAAAAAGACACTTTTATAATGATATATTACTTCAAAATATGTTTTTAAGGAGGCCTATTTATTATCATATCGTCTATCGGTTCATCTTTGACCAGTTTTGGCAGAATTTATATATTTAAAAGCAAAAACATATTACACATTATTTTTATTGATTTTTCTCAGCAATCTACTTAGTTACTAGAGAATGTGCCAAATACCAAACTTACTTGTCTCCATTCACATCGGCTGTGGCGACTTCATAACCAAAGCTGGATGCAAACTGTTCACCATCGATGATTTGCAGAACATTCATAAGCACGTTTGTGGCAGATGGTTTCTTGGCGTATAACACAACCTGGCCGGTGCCATTGGAACGGGGTGCTCCGGCGGCGTACACCATCTGATCCTTAGAAAGGAACGCAGCGGCTGTCACGGACATGCCTGCCAACACGACAGAGCAATGAACAACATGAAAACTAAATAGCATTTACCTTCAATGTGAAATAGCAGGAACTATTAAAAACAAGGATGTAAAATATAAAATTTACTAGGACATATTATCAGAATCTTCAACAATAACCTGTTTTAATGATGAAATAAACGTCTTGGTGGTTTTTTTTAACACAAATAAAAAAATTTCATAATAGCCTATATCTTAAGATTAAGTTTGTGAGATTATGTTCTAGAGATTCCCAAAAAATGAATGCAAGTGTGAAGGAGAGATGTGTTTTAGGGATTTTTTATTCGTTAAAAACTAAGGACATTGTATATTTTAGTAGGAGGCCGCAAGGGTCATTACTAGAGTCAAGGTCCCGCTGGATGGCAAGCGCTTTGGAGGTAAACACGGGGGTTCGTTGCCCTGAAGGTCAGAGGCGAGTGCGATCTAATATATAGGTCAACTTCCTTGTAGTTCGGGAGAGCGGTGCCTGGACCCGGGGCGGTCGTAGGTGAGTACCATATTGGTTGATTTGGGGACACTGAGGCCCTGTTTGAAGTTTTTGGGTTTTTCGAGTTAAAGAGTTAGTTAAAGTTCTTTTGGGGTTGAGTCATTAAGTTTTATTGTAGTTGAGATTTTAAGCAAAGAGGGTTTAACATCTGTAGCGTGTTTAAGAAGGAATAGTTTTATTTGAGTTTAAGTCTCATTTGACCTGATCGCACTACCTCCAGAGCGAGTTGCCAGTCCAGAGTAAATATTTTGAGAGAGAATTATTATTGTTTGATTTATTTGAGAAAACGTTTGTATAATATTCTTAGAGTCGAGGTTATGCTTTGTACTTGTATAGATAGGGTATTGATTTGATTAAAAGAAAGGTCCGCTCAAAACATGTGTATCTGTTATTAAGTAGAAACCCATATTATCCCTGTTTACTATTAGAGTTAATTAGCTACGCTCCAAAGTGGTGACGGACCAGTTTTGGGTTCGCCACAGGTGGTAGAGGCGCCGGAGTCTTGTAATTTTTTACAAGATTTCGATCCTAGCACCTCGGGAATAATTGGTTTTAGTTTTGTTTGTTTTGTCAAAATTTTGTTTTCAGTATTGTTACAGTTTGTGGATTTACAAGTGGATACAGCAGTGGATGCCAAGTTGCAGACAAAGGAATCAAGGAAGAGATAGCTAGAGAACTTACAAAACAGAAGTAGGGTATGGACTGATACCTACCTACAAGATGAGACCTTAAGTGGTGTAATTTCTAAACAAAGATAAATTGTGAAAATGAAAAGGAATGAAAGTTGTTTTAGTGAAGGGGCTTACCCAAGTAGCTGTACTTGTCGACGGGAGCCTCATTCTCCATGACCGGACCGTAGTACAGGTTCTTGTCTCTGCGCAGGTAGTCATCAGAGACGCTGAAGACGAAGACGGTGCCGCGCCAGGTGTAGGGGCCCGGTGTGCCGATCAGCGCCGAGTCATCCGATAGTAGCAAGCCGCTGGTGCCCGCCTGGCAGTACCCGTACTGTTCGTGGGCTCTGCACACAACAAACAAACACATACAAATTACAGATTTATAAGTATCTTTACTTAGTTTTTATTGCAGTATGCAATTTTTTAAAATACATAATAAATAGTGTAAGATTTTAGTTTTAAATATTGACAATGTTAATGAATGTGAACAATAACATTAATTCATCTATACAGGTTGAACCTTAACAGGGAGTTAAGAGAGCTATATAGAGATCCAGATATTGTGGCCGAGGTGAGAAGTAAAAGATTGAAATGGGCAGGTCAAGTGTTTAGAAAGGAAGAGGGCTCCTTAGTGAAAAACACGTTAGTTAACGACCCTGAGGGTAGAAGACCTCCTGGAAGGCCAAAACTGAGATGGATAGATCAAATAAGAAAAGACCTGAGAAGACTTGGGAGAAGGGAGGAGGAAGCAATGGACAGAGAAATCTGGAGACAGTGTGTTGGCGAGGCGAAGTACCTCCTTGGGTACCAAGAGCCACGGCAGTATGTAAGTAAGTAAGTATACAGGTTGAACCATAGGTCGTACAACTTTGATTAAAGTTTTATCCAATTCATGAAAATCAGAAAAAAATTAGGTATAATTCATTTTTGTACGACAATTAATAAGATCAGAAACCAAATATAATGTACTAGGGAACTGATAAGGACATAAATCAGATGAGCGATCGCTGGATATTACAATTGAATTGTTATCTTCCTCTTCCTAGAACCAGATGTCCTTTCATTCGTAATTAATTTCTGTTCAACTTTTTATCTTTAGTTAATAAAAATACGATAAACCAAAATCCAACATGAATTATCAATTCTCGGTTACGGGGTTTTCGACAAAAACTGACAAACAACTTCAACAAAAAACCCATCCCTACAATTAATTAATCATGCTAACTAACAACAGGTCGACAATAGATAGTAACAAGACCGGGATTTGGACCTTTCCCCTTCAAATAAAATACCTCAGGCATAAAAATAAAAAAAATCTATAAAAATAAACATTTTTTGATTTAACTAACTTTATATTTGGTAATCAAGATCACAGCTAAAACAAATTACAAGTAAACATTTGCAATGAGACTTCTACTTTTTCAGTAAACCAAAATATTAGTAGGCAAAAGATCTACTTCCTATCTACTAAATTTACCTAAATAAAACAAAACACCTTTAACAATAATCATAATGAACCTTTATTTCTTTATAAATAATTAAAAAACACATTAAAAGGGAACCAGGAAAAAAACTGCATCTAATCACAACATAAACAAAAACACATCAACACTGAAAATAATTAATTATAATCAGCTGTCAATACAGTCTATTTTGCACATTGCTAACATCAACAACCAAGTTTAAGAAAAAAACATGTCAACTATTTAGAAGACCATGTTTTATTCAGTGGATGATTTCTTATGACTTGTCACCTACCACCGCCTGTCTGAGCCTGAAAATTTGCTGTCGCAGGACGGGAGTTGGCCCTATGTTTTTCAACTCAATTGGACGCCTTATGTTTCATGTCTCGCACTTTCCTTTTCTTCTATACCTTGTCCTTCCAGGGCTTGTGCAAAATGCAAATTATGTCCAGATGTACTTAGCGGTTCGACCGGCGCTGTCGTCTCCTCATACCTCAGTAACAAAAACCACATAACTCCTCATCAGGTATATTCATCGCATTATTTTCCCACACCTGCACAATGCCATTTCTAACCTCCCCATCAGTTCAAAAGGAATAGGTAGTCTTGATGTAGTTGATTCTCATAGTACATTTCTGCATTGCCTGCGTAGGCCATCTCGATGCACTAAAGCTTACTCGAAGATGGTGCCGTGTCAGGTTATACTTAAAAAACCAGAGAACTTACATTTTTGGCAATTATACCAAGAGACACTCAGAACGTCTTACTTCGCACCTTCTGACAGTACCTGCAAAATAGCAGTCATTGAAGTGCAAGTTTTTAGAGATGCACTTTAGGTGCCCCTCCCAGAGTCAACACTTCCGAGATCTAACATCTGTGTTCTGCAGATTTAACCTGGAAGAATAGTTTTTTCCTTGTTCTCTTCTCCTGGCTTTCCTGGAAGGTGAACATAGAAGTTTATAAGAAGTGGTGAATATAATATAGTTTCATCATATTTACGATAATCAATATTAGTTCAAGTTGGAAAAATATTGATGGAGTAAGTTCACGGTGGAGCCAAGAAAAGAAAGACATGGAGCAACTAGGAGCAACCGAGGAAGATGCAGAAGATAGAGCAAGATGGAGAGGCTTCGTTGGTGCGGCCAAATATCTTCTTAGATATGCATGGCCCTGGGAGTAAGTAAGTAAGTAAGAGTAAGTTCACGAACGGTCAATGCTAAGAGAAGCGTTGTATTGTCAATGGTGCTGCTCATCATTGAAAATGGATCTTGAGTAAGAACTTATCACAATTGAAGGTTAAAAATTTGCTCATCCAAAAGTGTAAATAATTTCAGTTTCCCATAAAAATTTCACTGAACCAAAGTTTTCGTGGTTGTGGGGCGTAGCCCTAAGAACTGTCATTCATTTAAAGACAATTATGTAAATCTACCCATAATTTCCTTTAACTCGACCATTAGGTTCAGTAGTTACTGAGAACACAGCGTTTCAACCATGTATTAATTTATGGGTTGCATTCAATGGTCCCAAATAAAAAGATCTGTGTTTATTAAAGGAACTTCCAGAGCACATTAAATCCATCGGCATTCGTAATGCTTTTAGTGCAATGTTTTTTAATTGTTCTTGAGGTAATGATATTTCAATGTGTCCCGTTAGTTTTCCTTTTCGTTTTCACATCAGTACTACATTTATATAGGCCTAATTATTTTGTCAACTTTATTCTTTTGAATTTTTACAACACTTTATAGTGGTTATTTTTCTTCAGTGACTGTACATTAAAATAATGGTTTTTTTGTAATTTTTATTTACAACTTTTAAAAAGATATAAGGATTTTTTTTACATAAAAACAATTAGATTTATATTTTTACATCCAACCAATTTTTGTAATTCACAAAACAATCATATTTTGCAATAGTGGTTTTTGTTATTATTATTTTTTTTTTTATTTAACCTGGAAGTAACCTCCAGGTGCGACCTCTTGCGTTTTTTAATCCATGCGCCCTCCCAAAGGTTAGCAATAAATTTAAAGAAACAGTGGTTTCCATAGAAATTACTAAAATTAATCAGTAACTTTAGAACCTTTGATAAAATTCCAAGTCAATATTTAGGACTCCAAAAAATAGTTGTAAACACTCATTCAAGATGTTATACAGACACTGCAGAATTCAGGGGCCCCTCCAGAGTCAACACTAAGTGAACAGAAGTCTTCTGAGATCTGACATGGACACTGCAAACTTCAGGTGCCCCTCCCAGAGACAACACTTCCAAGCTCTAAAATGGACAATGAAGACTTCAGTGGTCCCCCCCCCAGAGTCAACACTACTGAGACCTAACATGGACACTGTAGATATCATGGGCCCCTCCCAGAGTCAACACTTCCGAGATCTAACACGGACACTGCAAACTTCAGAGGCCCCTCCCAGAGTCAACACTTCCGAGAACTAACATGAACACTGCGGACTTCAGTGCCCCCTCCCATAGTCAACACTTCCAAGCTCTAAAATGGACAATGAAGACTTCAGAGGTCCCTCCCAGAGTCAACACTTCCGAGATCTAACACGGACACTGCAAACTTCAGAGGCCCCTCCCAGAGTCAACACTTCCGAGAACTAACATGGACACTGCAGACTTCAGTGCCCCCTCCCATAGTCAACACTTCCAAGATCTAACATGGACACTGCAGATTTCAGGGGCCCCTCTCAGAGTCAACACTTCCGAGAACTAACATGGACACTGCAAACTTCAGGGGCCCCTCCCAGAGACAACACTTCTGAGATCTAACATGGACACTGCAAACTTCAGAGGCCCCTCCCAGAGACAACACTTCCAAGCTCTAAAATGGACAATGAAGACTTCAGTGGCCCCCCCCCCCCCCCCAGAGTAAACACTACCGAGACCTAACATGGACATTGTGGATATCATGGGTCCCTCCCAGAGTCAACACTTCCGAGATCTAACACGGACACTGCAAACTTCAGGGGCCCCTCCCAGAGTCAACACTTCCGAGATCTAACACGGACACTGCAAACTTCAGGGGCCCCTCCCAGAGTCAACACTTCCGAGATCTAACACGGACACTGCAAACTTCAGAGGTCCCTCTCAGAGTCAACACTTTCAGATGTAACATGGACACTGCAGACATCATGGGCCCTTCCCATAATAGACACTTCTGAGATCTAACATGGACACTGCAGAGTTCAGGGGCCCCTCCAAGAGTCAACACTTCCGAGATCTAAGACGGACACTGCAGACTTCAAGGGCCCCACTAAATGCGAGATCCAAGGACATAACAAACCTCAACATTGGCATCATGACTGACAGTGATTCCACTACTTATCCACTGATGAAAGAAAATTGTATAGATCCTTTACCCACAAGCAATTAAATTCTATTCAATAATAAAATCCTCTATTTTAATTTTATAATAAACAGAATTTACTCAAAAGGCATTTTTATTAGTACTATTTCTCCAAACATTCATCGTATTTAAAAACAATTTTAATAAACCTGAATAAAATAAATGGAAAACATTTATTATACTGTTATAATGTTAGGTGAGTAAATTTATTTATATGAAATTTATATTGGGGGGATTCAACAGTCTTTGGAAAAAAACAGATTATTCATAATCCATAGAAAACGAAAGGTGTCATTGAATAAATAGGTACATATGAGCTAAAAACAAGACTATATTATGGTTATCTTCAAATGAAACAGAAATTGCATCAACTAAACGTAATCAGAGAATTTTAGCGCACAAAAAACTTATCAAAGAGGAATGGAAAAAATATTTAAACTATGAGTTTAGGACTGTTTATGAGTTGTTTATGAGTTTATGTTACTTCAAATTTACGATAATCAATTTACGGGCAATAATCAATTGTTTTTAAGCTTTAACCTCGAAAACTTAACAAGCAAATAAACAAAATTTCACTGATGGACTCATACCTGTTGGTGGCTCTGCCTTTACAAGGCTCCCAGCTGTCATCGTAGTCCAGCCTCTGTGTCAACGTGTAGCACAGCCCCTGGCCCCACTGGTAGAGCTCACCCTTGCGGATGTACCGGTGTGCACACACCTGCAAGCACATACACTACTGAACAGGCTCTATAAAACCACCTAAATGTTTATAGATACTAATCAATCAAGTGATTTAATTTATAACTTTAATACATTTCATTTGAGTAAGATGGTAGTTTTAAAATCCATAAACAGGAACTGAAAATATGTGTTTATTCACAACAATCTGAATATGACAATTTTTTACTCCTTATTTGAATTAATCACTGAGAGCAAACAGTTTTTCAAGTTCAAATTAATGGCCCTTTTTCACCCTGGATTTGCAAGCCATTTCCATTTTTGGTGTTCAAGCAATCAATGTAAAATATTGTGTACCTACGTAGACATAGTATTTGTTTGTTATAATATGTTCACAATGTTCATTCTCAACAGATTTATAGAAGAACAAGGTGGACCGTGCGCAAATTGTGCATTTTATGATTTTGTATGAGTGAAACTCACCTACAGTACATGAATGTTAATTATGAAGTGACAGAGGGCTATTTTTGTTTGCTATCTGGCTTTTAAAATTCATCTGAAGGTAATCAGCTGTTAAATTACAACTCACATTAAAGAACTTGCAATAAAAGTTGGTCAACATTTTAAAGCGCCCTCTAGAAATAAATCAAAGGCGAGGGGGGCGAAGCCCAAAACAATAGGACATTTTTAATTACAATTCGTCACTGCGGTATATCCTAAGCTTTAAAATGACACTTCAATCTTAAAAATCGGTTCAGTAGGTCGAGAGAAAAAGGGACGTAACAGACGAAACCCTTATAGAAATAAGAAGATGGATATCGTACAAAAAATGTATTTACCTTTCTCTATACTTGCAAGTATATTATAGTCCATTTTTTTTAAACCTGATCCTTTCGAGGGAGAGATGGTGGAGGGGGTTTGTTTATACTTGCTACTATCCCATTGGCTGGAGCCTTTTGGTTTTTCTGTTGTTTTTGTTTTATTTCACTGTTGCATACCACAACTGATAATTTCATATGACAACATACTGTATATCAGTTTTACAATATTATTAGCAACAGTTGCTTTTTAATCAGTTTACTTTAGAACTGTTACTTTTTAACAAAGTATATATTTGGCTTTAAAACTTAACAGCTGACTAGGAGTTAGTAAAAGGTATTATAAGCTATAAAAAACGTTATTGAAGTAGATCTGCTACTGGAACATCTTTGTCACCAGTTTAAATGTTTTTTATACAGTTTAAATCTTTCCCCCACCCCAATTTTCTCGAGAAGGATCAGGTTTAAAAAAACAAAACAAAAAAAAAACTATGATATTTGTTTTTGACATGATTTTTCACAGGGTTTATATTTTGTTTTGTTAAACGGTTTGTTGAGTTATCTTGAACTTTCTCAATTTAATGTGAGTTTCAATCAAATGGGTGGGGTAGGTAAAAACATGATCTCCCACACCAATGCAATTAGGACTTACAATAACTTTTCCACCAGGCTTTTGGCTCCTGACAGTGACCCCAAGCCATTGGTTGTCTTTGATTTCATCCTTCATGGGAGGCATCAACTCATTGGAGTCAATCGCTGTGAACAAGCAAAGTAATGAGACCTCTGTACATACTTACTCATTAAATGAAAAACAACATGATAATTTTGAGACAACTGTTGATTAGGTATTTTTTCATGATGAACTTTGTTAGTAATAGTTGAGTAACAGATTAAAATTAAAATATATTTAAAAGTTGTATGTTTTAATTAAAATGAAAAAACATTATTATCTGTTAATCATGTTTATATTTTATGTGATTTCTTTGCTCTTTATTTTTAATAGTTTTATTCTAGCTACCATTCGAGTTTGTCGTCCTAGTCTGACAGCTACTATCAGAGATTTTTCCATTGATAGGTACATGTCACAGAACGCTGTTCAAAAAATGAAACAGTTTTTTTTAATTTTCAATGTGTCAGTCCAAAAAGTTGACTTAACACACACTGTACGAATAACACAATACGAACATGACAATTAGACTGCACCCCGCTATTGACGACAGGCAACTTATCAGTCTGGTCTGTCCGTGTGATTTTGTGTCTGTCGTGCACATGCTAATTTTCATGTTAGTGTCATATGTACGGTAAGATATTTTTGTTAAGTTTTATTCGGACATCCATGCAATGGAAACGAAGTAACTGTTTTATTCTTTAAACAATGATTTAGTTTTGTTTGCTGGGACATATATACCCGTTGATAGAACAATCTTTAAACACCTGTCGTACGACAATAAATCTGGATAGTAAGCAGACTAAGGGTATACTTAAAATGGTTAGTAGCCAGAATAATAATATTCTTTGCACGCAATCCACCAAACTCAGAAATTACTAATTTTAAACAAACCAATTTAATTTTATGCATTTCCAGGTATATTTTTTTTTAAGTTTTTGACAAACTTTTCAAATTGAGCACATCATTTTTACTATTAAACAAATAAAAACAATTATGAAAAAAAATATTTTCAAGAGAAAGTTAGGTTAAAAGGTGTCATTATCCTAATTATACTTATGAAACGTAATTTTAAAATTTTCATTGTACATTGGATTTAAGATTTTTTGCTGAATATCGACACAAAAGGGGTTTATATACATTATGAAAACATGAGTATATGTAACAGATATTTTTCAAGGAGTAGTGGAGCAGAAAATAAATCTACAACAAAAAATGAAAGAGGCTCAAAAATCTTAAAATTAAGACAGAATTAAACAAGATATTGTATTCAGTTTGTCTCTCTAAAACTTCCATTTACCTTTCAAATGGTATATAAGTCATTTAAATTATTCAATAATACAAAACTACTCTAAATTATGATGCATCAATGTAAGTGTGTATAATATATTTCAATAATAAAATAGTAATAATTAATCTAATAAGAAAGACAAACTGAATTACAAAACATAATATCAAATTACCGGTACCTGGATGTAAAATGGTTGCAACGTGCAGAATGGCTACAGATAACTCAAGATGTTAGTTAAAAATATAATGAATGCACTTTAAAAACTACGTACTAAAATCAACAATATTTTACAATTAAAGAAAGTAAACAATTTACAATAATATACAGCACTACGTCATCATAATATAAATCTAAAGTGCTAAAATAGAAGCAAAATCAATCAATCAATATACAAAATATGACAGTCCTAAAATAAAAACAGCAGCCACGTTCAGAGCTGAAAAATAAAATTCTTGCATCAGTAAACACAATGCACAGTCCTGGATTAGATTAGTTGTTTGTTATCAAGATATTTACAACAATCCAAAAACTTATGAAGCCTCCAATTACACTTCGGGACTCAAAATATATGAATCAACGATATGTTAATATTAATTAGGCTAAGTAAACTGTATTTTTACTTTCTTGTCAAATAAAATATTTTCTGAAGAAAAAGTTCCAGATGTATTTATTTTTACTTATCTATTCTGATGTTATTTTACTGCCACTCCTCTTAATGAACTGCGACTGGTAATGTGGTATATATTCGGAAAACCCTTAAAAGAAAAATCATTTGTTAAAAAATCTGTCGACAAAGCGATGTGTTGATATGGTGTAAGATTTTCAAAGTACAGTACTTTGATATTTATAATAAACATTTTGAAAATTTAACCAAGGTTTACCATTATAATTGTTAATGTTAAGTGAAACTGGGACTCCAACTTCAATAATGACTTGGCCGAAATCAGCATTTTCAAAATCAACTTAGTCCCACATAAAAAGTTTGATCATTGATAAAAACATCCATTCCGTGTGAAAATATAATTCTAGATTCCTTTCACTTTTGTTTAATAATGGGGTTTAGAAAAAAGTGCTTTGTAACTAGGCCTATAAACTGAAATTTGTACTGTAGTTTACTAATTATTACTATACTAATCGACAAAGTTTACCACCTAACTCTTCATTCATTTATAAATCACTAATGTTTATACAAAGAAATGCATTGGATATCACTAAGACTTCTTCTAATCCACTTTTAAGTAATTAAAATAACAAAAATAAATTTTAAAAACTTGAAAATAGTTTTTGTGTGCATATCCAAGAACAACTTATTCAAATTAGAAAAGTTTAAATCGAGAAGAGAGATGAAAACTTATAAACACATTTTAGTAAGTGATTGAAATTTAACAAAAAAGTTTTATGAAAACAGAAAATTATAGACCAATTGATTTTTAGCTAATTTTGTACTCCAATAAGTGAACAAACAATTAATTGTTAAAATTAATAAAGAGAAAATGAGTTCAATGACGATGGTTTTGTATAAATGAACAAAAATTTATAACATTTTGTATAAATATTACAAATGGGAATATTTTAAGACATTTTTGATCCATCTAAAGAAACATTAAAATACAAAAACGCAGTTAAAAACTAAAATATTTTAGAAATTATTAAAAGCATACGTAGTGAAATAAATAAACATTTACCTACCATAACTATAAAACACTTAGCGACAGAATATATTTAAGTGGGTAAAGTTTCACAAGGTATTCCAAGAATTTTGCAAGAGTAACATTCTTCAAACTGAACTACCCAAAATACCCCCATCCATGAGTAAAGAATGGATTTTGAGAACCAATTGTTTAATTTACAGTACAGACTAGTCTAGATTCAAGGATGTTGGGGACGCTGGGAACTTTAAGGAATGTCTGGAAAACACTAATTATCAAAGGAAATTATTTATTTGACGATGAATAAGTTAATGTGGTTTTTAATTACCTTGTAGTCCTCAGTACCAATTGTTAAGCTACAACATGGTTTCGGTTGTTTAGCGCCATATTTACTTAATTTCATAATTTAAAAGATAAGTTAATAAATATTCAGAGTGATAGCAAACTTTAATAACTTCGAGGTTTTAAAGATTTATCTACGATCAAATTCAAACCGGTTGCCTAATTTACATAAAAATTCAGGTACTAGACCAATGAGAGCTTGGCATTTGATAAAAGTAGTGTTGTAATTGAAATTACGCAATTCACAAAACAGCTGATTGTTCCATTAAGATTTGTGTTTTGTGCCTAACCTCAAAAGATTGTAATCATATTTGAGTGAGATCGACTCGAATAGGTTAAGCCACATCTGTGTGGCTATGTTTTTGAGGGGGTGAACGCCTATAAACTATAAATTTTTTACATGTTTATTACAGTAATTTTCTAAATTTAAGTTGGTCGTGGATAAATTAGTGTATTACATCTCACTCTTGGCTTTCACACCCCATAATACAATTGTTGCATAAACTACCGGTACTATTAAAGCTTCATTGTCTTAAATTAATATTATTGTGTTTCAACTGGGTCAAACAACTTATAAAAAGAGTTTTTCATAATCCTTTCGCTGTATTCGCATTACATCAACAGGCTTCTATGAAAAGAAATTAGAGTTAGTAAGAATAAATTAATTATTTGAAACCAAGTTCAAGAAGAAAAAGCAGAGTGAAAAGTTATGATAGAATGTTAAATAATCATAAATCAATAACTTCATGTTCAGTCCTAGAGCATAGTATAAATAATAAACAAACCGGATATCAAACGGCAGCGAACAGAATCGCATGATAAAGCTTGTTAATCAAAGAATCGCCAAGAGTTAGTATCGCATGCATGTGATTTGTGGAAGCTCGGCCAATTGATCACGGCACACAGAACCCTTACGATCGCAACTCAACTTACTAGAATCATAGAGGCCTTCGGCTGCTTCCGCTGTAGGACAAAACAGTTTGTAGGTTAGGTTAGATTAGACATCGCAGTCAAGGTGGCCACAATGATCTATTACAATGATCTATTTCATAATTTTGTTTTGTTCTAAAATAAAAAAATAAACTATAAAAACAATTTAGGGCTGGACGTACAGTATCCATATTTATTAATTACCACTGTGAGTTTACTGTACACCATTTATTTTTCCTTAAAATAGCAAACGTAGAATTTAAAATTTTTATTGTATTAGGGCCTATATAAACTTAAATAACACTTGTATGGTGTACTAAGGCTGACTCATTGGATGTATATTTTATTTATTGTTTAAGAGCTTTAGATTTCAAAATGCGAATTACGTCCAGTAGAAGCCCTCTAGTCCGGCCTCAGATGTTCCGGCCGTTGGATGATCGGCTCATGGTCCTCCGGAAAAGAAACATTTGGCTTTAGATTTCAATGTTTGCTACAACCCGAATAGACACCAGTCAACTATTTCCAAATCAAATCAAATCAATTTATTTCAAAAAATTTTCCTAAAGATATTTACAAATGAACTTAAAAATATCCCACATGGGCCTGTGCGTGGGACAACCCCATCCATTTCCATTTTCAGTCACTAAAATATCTTTGTTTGATTGTTGATTTCCTGCTCAATTCAGTTTCAGAAGTTTTCTGAAATATTGTGCTTTTGTACTGTTTCTGATCCTGATCTTTATTTGTGATGTTTTCACAGCTCGGATGTTATACAAAAATTAGGTCATTAGATGTTTCCGTCACTATTGCATGCCCATTCCTACAACAGGACCTTTGTTGACAACTGTTACTTAGGCTAAAATATTTAAATGTTAATATCATCCATTAAACGCAGTTTTATCGCTAGCTACCATTTTTCCATTGTCCAATCGTCATATCTGCCGTATTAGAACGAGTAAATTATGATTATTAAAGTTGATAACAAATCATTCAATAGGTCAGTACGCTACCCTTTGTATACACTCTAATAGTTCATCTTTCTAACACACAATAAAATGTTTCTTTTTGACACACCATCGGTTAATTGGGCCATTTGAAAATCCGGCCGGGGGTCCAGCCCCCTAGGAGGCCAGATTTGAGGGTGTCTACTGTATTTCTATTTTTCATACAATTTAAATGTATTACATCACAAAAAGCAATATGAAACATTATATCTAATTAGTATTTGGATTTTTATATAGGCTATTGCAAAAAAGAGAAAAAAAAACCAACATACAAAGAATTGGATCAAAGCAAAGAAATTGACTTTTAACATATTGACAACATTGAACACAGAAAATGAAAAAATATTTCAAACCTTATCTACTGGGAGGGAGCGAAAGCACTATCTTGTGAATGCAAAATGACTGTTATGCTTTAACAGTACGAGTTTAATTAAATCTTTCCAGCTCTTGAACCAATAAATAAAGAAGTAAATAAGTTTGATTGCATATTATCTAATAACAAAACACCAAACAAAGTAAAAAACATTTCCTCTATAATTATGGCCACCTTATTTAGGTATCCAGTTAAATCTTAGATATGAAAATGTATTAGTTGTTCTATTCTAACCCCATGTTATCCACCTCCGTTAGCTAAATATGTACATGTCGCATTAGTCAACTAATATATTACATATCTATTATATTACATCTTTTGTAAAACAAACACGAATAACCAATCTCATATTGTGTAACATATCATTATAAAAGTTAACAAAAATAAATTCCTAAATTATAAAATGTTTATCCTAAGGGGCGCTAGGCCCTTAGGTAGTATGTATCTCATTAGCTATTTGATCGTTTAAAACTATAAAGGGGAAGAAGTCTTATGATAACAGTTTCACGGCAAATATTTGTTTATAAAAACGTAGACCCCCATATAATTATAGCTCAAATAAAATCAATAATAAATAATACAAAGGCATTTTAAAATCTAAGCAAATATTACACAAAAATATTTTTGTAAATCTTCATAATACTGGTTTGAAATCAGTAATGTAGCTGTGTAAATACAATCAAGAATAAAATTGTACATACATTTTAATATACAATAGAAAAAGGCTGAAGACTTAATCCTCCACCTAATGAAACTAAATTCTACTAATTGTCATCTAAATTTGCTACTAAATTGAGCTACCATCTACTCAAGGTTTCTTTTTGTACATAAAAATTCACAACATGCAAGTTCAAACGATGAAACTTGAGTGTAAAAATATAGCCAAAGCCTCATTCTGTGGAAACATAAATTATAGGCTACTAAATACCAAATGTCACATAAAAATATTATCTTTTTTCAGAGCCGTAGTTCATTAAGGCTAGATTTTTTTCATAATAGGTAGGTGTCTTAAATTATATCAATAAAAAAATTATGGCTTTGAGAATGTGTGAAAAATCCTTCGGTTGAATTTCTGGAATGACAATTTCTATTCAATCACTCACCGCTGTTTCTTGCCTAAAATCTGCCCATTAATCCAGACTCAAACTGAAAACTACTATTCAAATCATTGGCTTGGAAACCATATATCATTAAATAATCTTAGCTCCAAATAATAATGGCTCACAAAATCCTACTAAATAAAGCAATTTATTTTTGACATCACATTGAAAACTAAATGGGGTTTGGTACTTATATAGGCCTACAGTAGAACCTCAATAGTTCGACTCTCGGTAGTTCAACACTCCTTATAGTTCGACATGGTCCCTGACTATTTAGCTTGTCAGTAATGACCGATAATGTCCATGTTGGGTAAAGACAAAAGTGAAAATAAAAACAAAATGTTGAAACATTTTTATTTTGGCTTAGTTTTAAGAAACTAAGATACGATTATATTAAAATTGAGTGTTTTCTAAATTCAACTCATAATTTTTATGCTCCCCGTCGTAAAATTTCCCACGTGCTCCCTTAAGTTCGACTTTTCGATAGCTTGACACTCTCCAAGTCAACAAAGGGTCAAACTATCAAGGTTCTACTGTATATAATTTGGCTGAACTCGTGAATCTAACAACTCCTTGAGAAAATGTGTTTTTCTACCACAAATAACAATTTAAATTAAAAAATTATTCAAACCCCATACAACCATAGTTCTTAGAATAAAATCTGTAATTAATTATAAATACATTAGACCGTAGAATCTTTGTTGATGCTAGACTTAAGAAATTAATTGTTTATTAGGCCTACAGTAAAAGAAAGCACTAGGAGAAAGACTCACTTCTCTTGCCGTCTGTTACCACCTGTACACAGTCCTTGCTGTAAGTGGTGAGTGGGCATCTCCATAGAGCTCCCGACCTGTTGGTCCCGGGTTGCAGATTTTGGTCTAAGGGTGCCCCCACAAGCAGCCTGAAACCAGATAGAGATAAACACTTATCATCACATAAAACCACAAATCAAACGGTCAAGTAAGCATTAACTTAATTTACAATTTCAAAACATTGTTATTTATGAAATTATTGCAGACCTTGTTTAATTATTTATTAAACAATGTCCACAATAATCACTAATGATGTTTATGGTTTAGTGAATCATTTCCATTGGTTCACTGGGTCCCAAAATCCACCTGTGGGACATAGATTCTGGGATCTAAATACGTCTTTAGGTTGGTAAATATTTTTACCTCAAGAAAGAAGAATGGCCTCTATTTATCCTATAGTATAGGCCAAAGGTAAGGGAATTTACCTGAACAACGCCAACCTCAAGCTCTGTTGTTAAATGAACTTAAAAAAAACATTGACAAGGCATATAAGTTATCCAAACATGTTATTAATTTAAATTCATATTTTCTAACCCCTTGAAAGGTGATATTTGACTACTGTAATTTGAGAACGTACTCATCATCAGTCCAAAATCTATATTAGTAACTTGATAAAAGTCTAATCCTGCTTAGACACCAGTATTGTCACTTGGTGATAGGTATATCAAAATATTTAACTTTTGTTTTTGTAAAAATTGTACTGTACTATGCGTTGTGTGTTTCTTTTAATTACGGTATGAGTAAGTTATTCTTAGGCCTGCTGTGTGTATGCCAGTGATATTATTGTGTTGAAACATATCTTTGTAGGCTTAACACAGGTTACTACAAATCAAAATTTTGGACTGCTTCGACAAAAGTATGTTCTTACACTTGTAAGGATACAAACTCAAGTTTATGTAAAAAGGTTTATAAAAGTTTTACATCAAACACAATGAATAATGTGATTAAGGTGCCGAGAGCTAAGATTTATGGAAGGGCGGGGTTGGTTTTTGCCTTAATCATGCCTTTCTCCAACAATAATATTCTTTCATAGTTTTTGCAAGCTACAGAATACACAGTGCCTTAAAATAAAATAAGTTGATTTTGTAGAACCAGCAGCTTATTACAAATTAATTTTTGACTACAGAAAACATTCTGAAAGTTGGAAAAAATATTTATATCACCAGTTAATGGACAGACAAAGGTTGAGGAGCTCTTGTTAACCCAAACACGTGAGTGTGATAGCACACATATGTTTGGAGATGCATCATTTCCTGTAGTGAGAGTGAGAGCCCCAGTGTTGAGAGCCAGCTGTCAGTCTGTCTGTTGGCCTGACAATACCCTCTAATACGGTCAACTCCTTTGTTGGTTGTTTTGCATACAATGGGCTCTTTACAACTAAAAACCTCCTACACTTTTCAAATCGGATTATGTAAATTACACTTTGAATCTTTTAAGTTAAGAATAAAAAATTCTTGGCAATAGGTATTTTTCTAATATTTTTGGAAGACTTCAGTACTACCATGCCATGAATGATGGGTTAACATTTTCGCTTTTAGCTATTGGTTAATAAAATACTAGTACTACATGTTGCTATTTTATTTTATAATCAGACACTTTCCATTCTAACTACAACATCCGACAAATCAAGAATCAAGAATCTAATCTACAAAGATATTGCTGTTGCTTTATCAACAAATTTTACGGGCATACATTAAAGGCAACTACAGTATAATAATACTCCGGTCGCAGCAGACCTGCGTTGCCTACTCAGAGAATTTTCAATGGAATTTCAGATCATTTATTTTCTCCATAAAAACACCATAGGATCAAGTATGTAGGTTTGCTGTCATGGGGTGTTGTTAGAAAATCTAAGTTAATCATTAATTGATGAAGGTAAACACAAAAATTGTATCGAGCTCTGGCAATTTTTTATTTTCCCCATAAAACCCATGGGGGTGAATATGTAGGTTTGCCACCATATGGGTTTTGTGAGCAAGTATAAGCTACGCCCTAGCTATATAATCTACATACCAAATTTTATTAAATTATTAAATAAATAAGAAAGATATAGGGTTTTCTTAATTTCCCATAAAAATAATAACCACTTACGCTAAGATAAAGATTCAAAATAACAAATTGCTTGATTTTCTTAAGCTCTTTAAAATGGTTTTGGTTAAAACTGATGAATTTTGAAAACTGAGGTCAAAAATGCCAAAAACCCATTTTTGACCCCTTTGAAACCCCATTCCCATAACCCGAAAATGCTGGTTCGCGAACTCATGAAAATAGACGTCTGGTATTACACCTTCATACCAAATTTCATCAAAATCATGGGGGTGAATATGTAGATTTGCCGCCATATGGGTTTTGTAAGCAAGTATAAGCTACGCCCTAGCTATATAATCTACATACCAAATTTTATTAAATTATTAAATAAATAAGAAAGATATAGGGTTTTCTTAATTTCCCATAAAAATAATAACCACTTACGCTAAAATACTTACGCTTCATACCAAATTTCATCAAAATCGGAGGTCCCCTTCAAAATTTATCAGTACCACGGACACGTAGATATATATACATATATACAAATGTATGTATATATATATTCATATATATATACATATATATGGAAATGAACAAATGGTGTTTTTGGCTTCTTGGGACCTTAAATGAAAAAGTAAAGTCGTCCCGGGCTTAGGTTTTACCATGGTTACTACTAACATAATAGCGCATACCCTATAGGGAAATTCGCTAAAAGTATAACAACTTGTTGACAAAATATTACTTTTTAAACACAATAATTGGGATATTCAATGACACTACATATTTATTATTACCAATTTATTTTCTAGCCCTTTAATTTATTTGATACCTTTTGATGTATTTAGTAAAAAACTTGAAGTAGAATTTTAAAAATAAAATAATTTGTAACCCATAACAGTTGTAAAGTTTATTTATGTAACTGAACATTGTGCGCCAGACCCACCCATAACAGAAGGCCTGGCATATGATAAGCAGAGATAAAAAGCTATTCTTACTACCTACATTTTGGGACATTACTTTAAACTTGAATGTACTAGTTCTAAACTAACAATATTAGTTCAATAAATAATAAGCCAGTTAAGCATTATCTAATTGCATACAACATTTTTTAAGTGTACAAATGGGAATATTAAGTTACTCATCTGAAATTAATAAAAATACAAGGTCCTTTTTCCAGAAAGTTTTTCTTGTGGATTTGTTATAAAAATTCCAATGTTCACAGTAAAGTGTAGAAACTGTTAGTGTTATTACCACAAATGTATAAATTGTACCATAAATTAAATAATAGATTTTAAAAGGAATTAATTATGGAATTAGGGTTACTGTACTTGAAAAGCTGGCTAAAAAAATATCATAATATTTTAGTTAGTCAAGTAATTATTTTAGTAAATATTAAAAATTACAAAGGATTAAATAGTTTTTAAAAAATTTTAATTTTGTTGATAGTACTTTTTTAGGTTCAAGTATTTTTGATACAACGCCTGTTCATTATCAAGTTAAAGGTACATATTTCAATGTTATGTTGAGATTGTTTTGAAGTTTATTATCTATCTATATCTATAAAAGAGGAAGTATGTATATATATTTATATATATATATATATATATATATATATATATATATATATATATATATATATATATATATATGTATGTTGCCTATAGACTCAGAAACCCCTCAACAGATTGCAACGAAACTTTCAGGCATTATTAAGCAATATTCGAGGATGGTTTGTGTGAAGTTTGGTGCAAATCTGTCCAAAGGGCTCTGACCCAGAGGGCATACAATGGTGCAGAGTCAGGTTTTAGAAATTTAGTGTTTACAAAAAGAACTGCTGTAATTAAAAAATTTGAAAGTTTCATTCAAGCAGATGCTTATAATCATAGAAGTAACCAGGTGTGAGGTATAATGTTGATGTTTGTGTTGTCTTTATAGCCCAGTCAATGAAGGGTTAACACCGGAACAAATTTGTAACAGTTTGAAACCTATACCATTCGATAGTACCCACCTAAGGGGTCAAAACCCCAAAAGTCCCCAAAAATCCCCTGGTGGCATTTCGCACAGCCCCCCTTTAAAAAACCCCTGGACCCCTAATTGCATGAGTTTATAAAAACCCTTGTAGAATCGTTACCAGAAGGACTAGGCTCCTAAATTTTTTATTGTTGTATTCCTTATTAAATTGTCTACAGAAAGTGTCATTATGCATTTTTAGCTAAGGTCACTCATTAGTCAGTTATTTACAGTCAAACTCAAATTTTATTAAAATTTTAAGATATTATTTTGCTTTTTTAGGTCTAAGATGAAAATACGAAGTAATTCGTGAAAGTGCTTGGGACAAAAGTTATAGGGAATTTCATAACGAGTAAATTGATATATATAATATGGTATCTACGGTCACGAAAATCTTGTAAAAGCCGTCCAAAGCGAGAGCGGTGCCGGTTGCGGGCCGGCGCTGGGGTCGCGCCGGCCGCCGCGAGCCAACGGCTGTTTCGCTCACCGTGCACCATTTAGATATGAATAACTTTGACAGTGACGTTGAAAATAGTTTATCTTATAGAAACACTTATTATGAATATTTCTACCTTCATTCGGTCCACGTTTTGTTACATTGCGTGTAAAAAAGTGTTTGTCATAGTTTTTAATTTCTAAATGTTCAAACTAATATCATAGTTTAGGCACTTTAAACATTTTTGGGTGCGATAAATCGGGTATTCATGATTTTTTGCAAAGTTGTATAAGAGATTAAACTTAATGATTTCAACAATTTTTGCCCTCGGGGGACGAACACATCATGGAAAAAATATGGAACTTTTTTTGTAAATTTTATTTATTTGTAAGGACGATTTTTCCGAAAAAATGTTATTCTAAAAACTACTTTTATTACACTACAATTGTAATGCCCTACAATTTAAGACCTCAATAATTGAAGTACAGTTTATAACAAGTAGTTCTCTTCGTAGGCCTACACTAATTCAAAGTTAGTATTTTTTTATTTCTGGGAAAAATTAAGGTTTGGATTTTTATCCATTAAGGTCAGCTAATTGAGTACTATTCATTGTTTGAAGTAAGTCCTAAACAATGGTAAATTTTCATTTTTAAATAAGAAAAAAATAAAAATTTAAATTTTAGTCTTAAATTTTTGTATTATTAACACTATTTTTTATGTTAATAGACCCATTTTAATGCATTTTTCCATTTAATTGAAAATATAAGCAAATGCCAAAACAAGTATCAGCTTAAAATGAGCAATTAAAAATAATCAGGTCGGTAGATCCATGCCTGCGGTTTTTTTATATGGGTTTAAAGGGACAAAATTTTAAAATATACAATACAAAAACATGTTTATTTTACGGGAAATAACGAAACCCCATCTTGCTTATTTTTCATATATCTTCATAAAATTTAGTATGCACATTCATACAGTTAAGAATAGTTATTATTATCTCCAAATATTCACTTCACAGTAATACTACGTAAAACACAGTTAGTATTCTTTTTTTATATAAATCGCAGCATCATTATATCAGGGTGTGTAAGTAGTAGTACCTTTTGGGTACCATATATAATGTTTATATTTCATTAGTCTATTGCCATAGCAATATATCATACTCGTTATAGAATGCCTGCGTACTAACCAAAATTATACATAATCATGAAGTTTATAAAAATCACATAGGTCTACGTTTACTACTGATGTAGGAATATGTAGAATTGCTGAGACTGGACCATTTTCGACAAATAAAATTTAATCCTAAATATTTGAAAATCCATACTAAGTTTAGGGCAGATGTATGTGTACAAAAGTAGCAAGGATTTACCGGTAGTTATTTATAATAAAATAAACATATTTTAAATTGTGTTTTTTGGGTTTTATATGCATCCAGATAAGTTATTTCAAGAATTCAAAGCAATTATTTGTTTTTATGAGCTCTTTCAAAGGGTTTAAACTGAAGTGATAAGTTTTAATAAGTAAGAGAAAGATATTTAAAATACTTTTTTTATTGATTTACAGAGTTCATTTTGAACTGGCATGCCAAATTTTATCAAAATCACACGTTTGTTAGGGGGATGTTTTGAACTTTTTAAATTTAATGGATAAGCTAGCTAATAGCCCGTAAAAAACGACGGCTAATCAATAAGACTTGTTATGTATTAAAAATATATAAATGTCAAGTATTATAATTTTTATTGGTCACAGAGTTCCCTGAAAATTCAGAGAGGGTATTAATCTGAAACAAAATTTCTACCATTTCTTTATCAAACGTTAAGTGTCTACAGTAAGCATTTCAGTTTACTGAATACAAGTCAATATGACTTTCTCAAATTCTAAACCCATCACAGACCTTTTCTTCATGACTCACTGTGGTCTTAAGGGAAATAGTATATTTCGTCACTAGTCCGGAAAGTGGTCGTTATCGGTGCAAGATCGAGTTTCAAGTACGAGGCGAAGCCGAGTGGTATATATATAGCTTAATACTCGTAGCTTATATCGAGTACCGATATACCACTTTCGGACGATTTACGAACAGTACTTTTCTTCATACCACCATTAATAAATTTACAGTTTGGATAAAAATTAATAAATTTTAACGTATATACCCCCTCTTACGTTGTTATTTGTTTATCTTGTATTTGAACTATTTACAGCTGTTATTGAAAATAAAAATTAATTAACTTGTAAACTGTCCCGAAAACCACTGTTTTGCGGTCTAGTCCCGAAAACTTTGTTTACCAACACGTTTATCCAACCCAACGGGAATCAACTAGTTTCGATCACAGCTGACCCTTTCCGAAAACAAAGTTTATCGCAATGGTCTGATGAAAATTCATTAGCTAACGTCATCCTATGCTTTTCTAAATAATATGCCACAAATTCGATCTCAAGAGGTCAAATATGCCAAAGGTTATTGTATTTCATAGTTTCAGCGCAGTATGATTTCCAGTGAAGTTTGGCCGCCTTCATATTCCGGCTCGTTCATCCATTTGAGGTCGATTTTGCAGTATTAAAATCTACTAATGCCTTTTTTATGTACAAATCAACCTATCCTTACATTTAAAATTTTCTACTAACTCTTAGTGGGCCGAACTCAGTGGCATTGAGCACTCAGAAATAGCGTTTTAACGTTCAGTCATAACAAAGCTGTGGTTACAGGTAAAAATTACAAAAAAAAAAAAAAAATGAAAAATGTGAGAAAATTTTAAGGGTTTTTGTTGTAGGCCATGGTGTGACAAAACATGGACCGAGTGGAGGTAGAAATATTCATGATAAGTGTTTTTATAAGATACACTATTTTGGCTTCCAACTGAATTTACAGTTTTTTTTACCTAATTTATTTTTTTCATTATAATAAAAATATTAAGCTGTCTCCAGACTTCTCCGCATCCCTCGTAAATAGTACTGTGGATTGAAACGTAATTAAAAAATTCTAAAAACTAGAAATTTAATTTAATTTAAATTAAATTTATACAGTTATACCGATATTCATGTTTTTTCTATTTCGTAACGAAATGTCTTTTTAACTCAATGAATAATATAATTTTAAAACATACGTTAAAACAAATAGCTTATATCTAGTGTTAGTTGTGAGGTTGAAATCAATAAAAATAAACTCTATTTATATGTTACCAAAATTTTCACCAAGAATCACATTTTAAATATAAATTTAAACTGTACATTTAAACATTTTTTTTAACCATTTTTTTTTAAACATTTACATTTAAATATTAGTGGTCTTCTTAAAAAAAGAAAGATAATACTTTGCTACTTAGCAGTGATAGTGATAGATTTAAAAAAAAAATAAGACGATACACGAGTACAATATAATCTTATGAACAAGTATCTGCAATAAGATTGGTAAAAAGTTTATAGATAACGATGCAAGAAGGGAGATACGAAAGGTCTGCAATTTCAAAAACATCGTTATTAGACCACCGATCGATTTCGCACTGGAACAAAAAAAGCACTAAAGTAACAAAATTTAAAATCACCCGTCATATATTTTAGAAAATGTGAGTTTCCGCGTATAGCGGCAGTTAACAGTCTCGCTCGACGATTTTGACGCCGAGGTAGAGCGCACCCTTCAATGCAATATTTTATTATATACGATATGCCTGGATAGACATTTGCAAAAATAGTGTTTTTCTAGATACTTAAAAATGAAAATTTAACATCGTTCCGGGCTTATTTCAAACAATGAAGCTGCTAAAACCTCAATTTCCCAAATAACTAATTTTTAAAATAGCTTAAGTAGAAAACTACTTATTATATTTTTTAATTATTGAGGTCTTAAATTGTATGGAATTAAATGCAGTGAAATACAAGGATAATCTTTTAGAACGCCATTTTTAACTAGTCCTTGCAGGTAAAAGTTACAAAAAAGTGAAAAATGTGAGAAAATGTTGAGTTTTTTCTATTTTAGACATAGATGTCACAAAATATGTACCAAATGAAGGTAGAGAATATAAACCTACCTTCATATTTTCTATATTCATATTTTCTGTATTCATAGTACGTGTTTTTATAAGATAAACTATTTTCAACGTCACTGTCAAAGTTATTCATATGTACATGGTGCACGATGTAAATATCCGTTGACTCGCGGCGGCCGGCGCGACCTCAGCGCCAGCCCGCAACCGGCACCGCTCCCGCTTTGGACGGCCGTTACTAGATATTCATGACCGTAGATACCATATTATATATATCAATTTACTCGTTATAAAATTTCCTATAACTTTTGTCCCAAGCACTTTTACGAATTACTTCGTATTTTCATCTTAGACCTAAAAAAACAAAATAATACTTTAAAATTTTAATAAAATTTGCGTTTGACAGTAAATAGCTGACTAATGAGTGACCTTAGCTAAAAACGTATAATGCCACTTTCTGTAGACAATTTAACAAGGAATACAACAAAAAAAGATTTAGGACGCTAGTCCTTTTCGTAACGATTCTACAAGGGTTTTTATAAACTCATGCAATTAGGGGTCCAGGGGGCTTTAAAGGGGGGCTGTGCGAAATGCCACCAGAGGATTTTTGGGGACTTTTGGGGTTTTGACCCCTAAGGTAGGTACTATCGAATGGTGTAGGTTTCAGACTGTTACAAATTTGTTCCGACGTTGGCCCGTTTTTGACCTTCATTGACTGGGCTATTATGGCTCCGCCCCACGGAAGTTCACAATAACACTAAAAGCCTACAGGTGGTAAAATTTGACATGGACGATTTTCTTTGTCCATAGGTGCACCATAAGTCCATAGGTTTTGCAAATATAGTTTTTAAGCTCTTTAAGGCTCCACCCCACTGAACTTCAAAATTACTTTAGGGCCACCGGGGTTGAAATTTGATGGACGATGCTCTTTACCCATAGGTACTCACTAAGAAACGATTTTGCAAATATAGTTTTTTAAGCACTTTAGGGCTCCGCCTCACTGGACATTGAAATTACTTTAAGGCCTGCGGAGTTGAAATTTGACATGGACAATTCTCTTTGCTCATAGGTACTCACTAGGAAACGGTTATGCAAATATAGTTTTTTAAGCTCTTTAGGGCTCCACCCCACTGGACTTCAAAATTACTTTAGGGCCACCGGGGTTGAAATTTGATGGACGATGCTCTTTACCCAAAGGTACTCACTAAGAAACGATTTTGCAAATATAGTTTTTTAAGCTTTTTAGAGCTCTGCCCCATTGGACTTCAAAATTACTTCAGGGCCACCGGGGTTGAAATTTAACATGGACGTGCCTCTTTGGTCATAGGTATTCACCAAGAAACGGTTTTGCAAATATAGTTTCTTAAGCACTTTAGGGCTCCGCCTCACTGGACATTGAAAATACTTTAGGACCTCCGGAGCTGAAATTTGACATGGACGATTCTCTTTGCTCATAGGTACTCACTAGGAAACGGTTTTGCAAATATAGTTTATTAAGCTCTTTAGGGCTCCACCCCACTGGACTTCAAAATTACTTTAGGGCCACCGGGGTTAAATTTTGATGGACGATGCTCTTTACCCATAGGTACTCACTAAGAAACGATTTTGCAAATATAGTTTTTTAAGCACTTTAGGGCTCCGCCTCACTGGACTTCAAAATTACTTTAGGGCCACCGGGGTTGAAATTTGATGGACGATGCTCTTTACCCATAGGTACTCACTAAGAAACGATTTTGAAAATATAGTTTTTGAAGCTTTTTAGGGCTCTGCCCCATTAAACTTCAAAATTACTTCAGGGCCACCGGGGTTGAAATTTAACATGGACGTGCCTCTTTACTCATAGGTATTCACCAAGAAACGGTTTTGCAAATATAGTTTCTTAAGCACTTTAGGGATCCGCCTCACTGGACATTGAAAATACTTTAGGACCTCCGGAGCTGAAATTTGACATGGAAGATTCTTTTTGCTCATAGGTACTCACTAGGAAACGGTTTTGCAAATATAGTTTATTAAGCTCTTTAGGGCTCCACCCCACTGGACTTCAAAATTACTTTAGGGCCACCGGGGTTGAATTTTGATGGACGATGCTCTTTACCCATAGGTACTCACTAAGAAACGATTTTGCAAATATAGTTTTTTAAGCACTTTAGGGCTCCACCTCACTGGACATTGAAATTACTTTAGGACCTCCGGAGGTGAAATTTGACATGGACAATTCTCTTTGCTCATAGGTACTCACTAAGAAAAGATTTTGCAAATATAGTTTTTCAAGCACTTTAGGGCTCCACCTCACTGGACATTGAAATTACTTTAGGACCTCCGGAGCTGAAATTTGACATGGAAGATTCTTTTTGCTCATAGGTACTCACAAGGAAACGGTTTTGCCAATATAGTTTTTTAAGCTCTTTGGATTTCCGCCCCACTGGACTTCAAAATTACTTTAGGGCCACCGGGTTGAAATTATATGGATGATTCTTTTTGTTCATAGGTGCTCACTAAGAAACGGTTTAGCACATATTGTTTTTAAGCACTTTAGGGCTCCGCCCCACTGGACTTTAAAATTACTTTAGGGCCACCGGGGTTGAAATTTGATGTACTATTCTTTTTGTTCATATTTACTCACTAGGAAACGGTTTTGCAAATATAATTTTTAAGCTCTTTAGGGATCCGCCCCACTGGACTTTAAATTACTTTAGGGCCACAATGGTTGAAATTTTACTTGGACATGCCTCTTTGCTCATAGGCACTCACCAAGGATTGGGTTGCAAATATAATTTTTAGTAGGGCTGTGCTCCACTGAACTTTAAAATTAATTCAGGGCCTCCGGGGTTGAAATTTGACATGGACGTGCCTCTTTGCTCATAGGTGCTCTTGCATTTGCAATTACGTTCAATAACATAGAAGGCAAACTTTGACTATTCTGGGTTTAAATTTGCAAAATGCCTGTTTATCCTTTGGCCTTACAGTAATATTAATATACTTACTTTCTATGCCATTGACTTTTTTTGTTACATTAAAAAACTTAAAACTTGACTTATCTTTTTTTGTTATATTAAAATAGCTTTATTTATGTAAACAACTTAATTTGAGCGCAGCAACGCGCGCCGGGTAACTGCTAGTCTAAACTATACGTAAAAATATAACAATTGGCAAGATTATAAAATTTCAGGTTAAATTTTATAAAGTTAATTTTACTTTTTTATATATCCCAAACGTAATTTAAAACGTAATTTTTGTTAAATATAATTTCAACATGGGCTGGCTGTTAAAATAAAAGTTATATAATACATTTTTTAAGGCACATGTTTGGTTAAGTCCTTGCTTCAAAATGGGGAGTAGGCTAAAATCAGAATGTAACATCTAATAAGGAGCATTAAAACAACAACAACAAAAAAACAATAACAACTACCAAGCGATTTTGAATGAGTAGAGTCAATTTTCCTTAACATTTTAATTTCAAGAGGCCTTGTTCATAAGATGTTTTGTAAAAAAATTAAATCTAAATTGTAATCCAGAACTTCAAAAAAATTTGTTAATGTTTATATTTTTCTTCTTTTTTTACTATCAATACAATGGCAGGTAGCATTTATTAATTTTACGTTTAACTTTAAATGAGTAGGCTAACTTAAATGTTCAAAGTTGTGTTGTTCATGTAAGAGTGTGGAGGGGGAAAGGGAGTGGAATACAGCTTGTTCTGTAAAAACTGAATAAGCTCTAAGCTGAGGCAGTGATGTCATTACATCACCCAGTCAGTGGCAGTTACTCATCTGGAAACCCTTTCAGGCGTGCCAACTTTGAACACTAAATGGTTGTATCTTTAGAATAATCACCTAATAATGTATTTCAGTGGGTCTCAAAACATAAAACTTTCAAACAATAACCCTGACCTGATCCAGTTCTAATTCAATTTTTGGGTAGGCCTGCTTTAATTGGTGCAGGAATATTTTTAATATAAAAATAATCAAATACAGAAGTAGTAGTTTATTGTAAAGTTTCCAGAATTCTAAAAGTAATTACTGCTGGGTGCACTATCCAATTTTGAGTAACAATTTGTAACAAAATGTATTCACCTCAGACATGTAAACATGTGTTAGGCATTCTTAATCTAACTTAAATTTATAATACGGATGTTTTAAACAATATAAACAAATAATATAATCACAAAAATAAATGTGAAAATAATACAATAAGGCATATTTATGAGCAATTGAATTTTACTATTTTTATATCCAAACACAAATTTTTCTTATGACTTAAACCACTTTGTCTGGCATAAGTTATGTTATTTTATAGGTCCTATTTTTAAGTTATTAACATAAATTTGCAAACCAACATTTTGGGCCTTTGGGATAGGTTTTAAACAAATCATTTTGAAAGAGTTCTTCTTATTGGGACAGTATCAATGCATTCAAACTACGAAATAACAATTCAAATTTTTATATTCTAATACAATTTAACCATGTTTTTTTTTTAACAAAAGATTTAATGTAAAAAATTATTTTACATTGTTCAAAATTTACTAACCATAGTTAAAAAATATATCAGTGTTAAAACTTATATACAATATTCATAAAATAAAATATTAAAATAATAAATATTTTTTATTCTTTAAGCTGGTTTAAACTAATTGTAGGAAATGTTTAACAACTTGTTAGTACCTCCAGAATCTTTTGCTGTGAAGTCATTGTTCTAAAATATTAGTAAGGCATATAAATTATTTTTATTTTTTTCATTGTTAGTATAATTCTCAGAAAATGTTAGAAGTTAGGGGGACTTTGGTGTGAATAGGTTAATGACTGTAGTAGTCTAGTACATCTTTTATTAGTCAGATTATAATAATGAATTATACAGTACTGTATACAGAGTTACACTTTTTTATTACACTAAATTTGACATGTTATCACTACCAGATCTTGCCCAGAAAGTCTGACTTTTTTAATTTGAAGATTAATTCTTTGTGTTTGTAATAATTGTCAGGTTTAGCAATTTATAAATAATTGAGTCACAAATTTCTTTTTATTAATTTATATTACATTAAAAGAATCAAGGAGTAATCCAAGAAACACACTACTTCCAATAACACGATGACTCATACTTAATTGAGGATGCTCCTAGATGGTACTGATGTAACAAGTCAGTGTTTATAGGCCTATCTTTAATCCAGGGATATGTCCTCTAGTAGTAATGATAAAACGTCAATTTAATTTTTTAAATGCTTGAGCATTGTAAGCAATTGATTATAAGGTACTTAAAATATTTTAAGAATTTACTTTGCAACAACTACCAGCATAATTGGGTAACACTATGAGGTGTCTGCCTGTTATTAAATTTTGTATTTATATAAAACATTATGAATGTTAACAATTAATTGAGTAAAATTATATTTAACCTCATAATTGATAAATCTGACTGAATTTCTCTGGAGATTAGTTAGACAATATTTGCACTCATGATTGCAAAGAGCCTACACACAATCATTGCTCTGCAGGTTTTTTTACTGGGATGTCTAAGTATAAATTTAATGAATGATATCATTGAACTGCACCTCAAATTTTCAAATGGCGACAATACAATAGAATTAAAATACTTAATTCTATAAGAGTATTGTCTGTTACATACCTTTTTCTGTCGACATACTAAACCAACTTTTAAGATTGAGGTGTCATTTTATAGCTTATAATCTAGAATGTGGGCGAATGATGATTAAAAAGGTCATTTCGTTTTGGCCTTCGCCCGCCTTCGCTTTGATTTCTAAAGGGCACTTTAAAATGTTGACCAACTTTTATTATAAGATTTGTAAATGTGAATTGTAACTTAACTGATTACCTTCAGATGAACATTTAAGTTGGATTGTAAACAAAATAGATTGTCTGTCACTGCACAGAAAAAAAAATTTTAAACAGTTAAATATTTTGTTTTTATACGAAAATGTTCTTCTTGATAGTTTAATGTTTCAAGTCATTTCTTCGGATTGTACTGTAGGTGAGTTTTAACAAACATAAAGAAATATATTCCAAAATGCGCAATTTACACTCGGGTCCCCTAGTCATATATACTTGGCCTAAGTTTTAAACACGGAAAATCTAACAAGTACACAACGAATAAGGGTAATACAGAATCCAGTTTGAATATCGATATCAAGAGAGAAGACTGAATTGATGAGGGTGGGCCTGAAACAATGGCCAATTTGAATAATTTGATGGTGCCTGTACAACTATTATTGGATGCTCCTGCCCCCCCTCCCACCCTTTCCGTTCTCCAATAGTTGTACTCATCTCCCAATATAACACACTTGACCTGATGTGTGACACATTCTCAAAATTCCCTTGCTTGCTCCTAAAAGTAGATAGTAATTTATAACCTTAACCATTCTGACAATAATTTTTTTGGGCAGTTAATTTATTTAAAGTTAAAAACTAAACTATTTTAAATAATGTATTTTTTCAAAATTTGTATTAAATACAAACAGGTATTTATCTTGTTTATAAGCAATGTAAATTTTTATTTAATATTTTTTTCATTTATTTATTGGCGGTTCTTACACGTTCAGTACGGATCATGATCTGGATCGTGATAAATATTGACAATATTATTTTATTAGCTAAATCTTACATGGTCAATATGGATCAAGAATCAAGAATCAAGAATATTTTATTGTCTTTGAACACAACGTGTGTAATTGACAAAGTCATGAGCCTTAATTGTAAATAGACATTTCAATACAGATCCATTTATATCAAGAGTATAACAATAAATAAATTAATAAATAGATAATATAAAACGGAAAAAAACATAACAGTTAAGTGGGTAAAAACTAACAATAACATTAACAATAAAAGCTTTAACAGAGTAAAATAACTTAAATTAATAACATTCAAAGTAAGTACTTTGATCAAGTAAGAATCAAAGTAAGATCACACATTAATACTTCCGTAATGTGGATCGCAGCTCAATATCAGCAGTTGATTGTTGTCAGTTGCCGTTTGAGTTATGGACAAAAACAACAGAAAAGCCTTTGCAGCAATTTTGATTGCTTTATCACTGAAAAGGAACGTTAAACGCAAGTGGTGGGTGAAGGAATGGTTGCAAAAACGGGAAAAGTATAGTCATTTTTGACCCATGTTACAATAAGCACAACCACTGGGAATTTTAATTTTCTGGCAAGTTACAAAATTTAGAAGATCTTTTAAGCACTTAAATACCGTGTAACGAAAGGAAATGTGGATATTTTTTTAATTAAGATGCATCAACAAGAATGCAATCAACCGAGCAATTAAGTCGTGAGAAGCTCACATTTACGTTCAAACTTCAGGTTATTAACGGCAGTTTCTGTTCAAGGACTGAAATATTAACAATGAAATTGAGTGTGCAATGATTTATGAAAAAATATATTTACCTAGTAAACAACCGACACATAGTAAAATGGATGTATGTTACAATGTTTCATAATAGACCACAGATAGGAAATGATTGAAAGTATATTAAAGTTTGGCACTCATTAAAGTGGGGCGATATAATGGGCAGATGGTGCAAAATATGTATGAAATGTACTTTTTAAACCGTTATTTATCATAACCAATTTATCACCTGTTATTACATCATTAAGTATCTTTAGCTATAGGCCTAGTACTAAATAATTAAACAATTAAAATTTATACTTTTTCATGCACCAACTAAACTATAAAACAGTATAGCTTCATTATTATAGTATTGTATTTACTAACAATTTAAATGATTATACATTATGATTGTATAAGTTTTTATGTACTGGTCATAGTAAACCAAATCCTAATTATGAGATTTTGCTCTCCTGTATTCAGACAAAACACCTCGTGTGTTTACAATCAGCTGATTGAAAGCGTGTAATAAATTCATTGCAAAGGTTTTGAAATGTCAATACCGGATCTCAAACGTACCTTAGACGCTAAATACGTATCGCTATATTGACGAAAAATATTGATGAATTTCAAAATCGTTATTTACATCGCGATCCATAAATTCCATCAATATTTTACTTTACACACTCAATCCGTATCGTGATCCAGGATCACGGTCCTAATATCGCGATCCGTATTGACCGTGTAAGAACCGCCATTCATTTCCACGGCATACACCATTTTACAAAAAATTATACCTGTACTGTAGAATTTACTTAATTTAACTAATAAATTACTTGTTACAAAAACATAACATTAACCATTCACTAGCCATAAGGGCCTCAGATTGTGATTAACTTATATTTCACACATCTTTTCCTTATAGGCCTAGACCTATTGAACTTAATAAGAATAAGGCTTGCCTATAACAAATACTTTAACATTAAAACAACCAACAATCAGAAAACCTAAATGGGTAAATTTTTTTCTAAATTTTTTATTTTTGTTTTCAATTGTTATTTTGGACCAATTAGGAGGATCCATTTAGAGCTGATCTCAAACTGGGAAAAATCCGATTTGTGTACTTTGGCAGTACTACATCACTTCAAAGTGTCCATGTTAATCTAATGGACATGGTTTATAGCTAGTAGAATCCCGCAAATCACAACTAATGTGGTCTGAACGCTGTCTGGGTAGGTGAAAATTCCAGGTTTTAGGAGAGGAGTAAACATAAGAGAAAGTACAAATAGTTTACAATGCTTCCATAAAATATATTATTTATCTATTGCATAATGTACATAATACAAAAACTAAAAACTGGAACCGCGTCTGTTAGTTAAAACAAATTTAAAGAAAAACCAAAACGGTCAGCTCCAGCAAAAGCTCTGGCGCTTTGGGCCTTGAAACACTTTTTTCTCCTCTGGCACAATTTCAGAGTTAGCCCTGTACAGAATTCCAAGTTATCAAAGTCCGGGCTTGCAGGACTCTATTGTAAAGTTTAACGAAAATCAGCTAAAACATGACAATGAACCACATTGGGGACATTATTTTTTATGACACAACGGTTTGGGTAAAAAAAGGAGAAGTTTTTATTTACTAAAATCCATTTATTGTAAATCTGAAAACGCCAATTGATCTGTTATACCACAAACTTGCGGTGTCGTAATAATACTAAAGTTAAAACAAAGCCATGGCCTCTTATGTCAACTGAAGAAAAGAAAATACCGTAACCGCTAAATTCCAAGAGTAAAAAAATTTTACTGGCTAAATTCATTTTGCATAAGACCCAAAAATACAAAGAAGTACCTTCAATCTGTAACCGCCATCAATGGACGTAGTTAAGAATGGTATTGATTAGGCTAACTTTCTCTTTGTAAACAGTAACTTCATTATGGATTATACTGAATCAGATCTGCAGACTGCTGATAATTGATTTAATTCTGTGATGTCTTATTTACATCACATTTCATCATTTCTCGGGAATTTATGATTGTTGGGTCATTGCCAGAAAGGTTCACTGGGAATATTTCATTGATTTTAAATTTCATGGAATTTTATATTAGCCTACTTTGTGAAAAACACATGCCGAGGTCTAATTTAATATGTCTACTAGTTTTCAGGAGAACAATAAATCGCTGAAAAGAAAAGAATTAAACTTTAACTTATGCAAATCTGCAAAAAAAAACTAGGTAAAACTGGGTTAAGTTTGTTATCCAATGTTAGCAATGTTTCAGTTTATAATTCACATGGCAATTCGGTAGTTCAATTATAAAATAAGCTAAAGAAGTTGTTCTTGATTGCAAGAGATTCTGTCAACTGTCACGTTGTGATTTTCTTTTTGTTTAGTCAGTTCGCCAGTTGGTTTGGCCAGTTAGTTTTAAGGTAAGACTTAATATTATTTTGTTTGTTTCTATGCATTAACTAACGAAGTAATTGTCCGTTGTGTGTATCTACAGTGTTTTGTGTGGCCTACAAAAACACATAGGTTTTATTAATATAACCGATTTGTTCACTTACCATCTAACATTCTAATAGTCTTTATGACTTTTGAATGGTTGAATAATTTGTTTTTGAGGTTGGGACTTTTAACTTGTTTAGGCCTTAGGTCATTGTGTGAGCTTGAAGGTATATAAATAATGGTATATATTTATCATAGTGGGAAACATAAATTACTTTATCATTGTTTGAGATGTCAAAGCTATCAAGGCATTTTTAAGGTGAATATAGTTGAATATATACATAAAAACATACTTTTTGTTGATGCTCCTAATGAAAAAAAATCTTGTTGCTCTTGTAAGTTGAAATAAATACAGCACAAGACATGCCTAAATCTAAGCACAGGGAAGAAAAGCTAAATTTTGCTTCTCTGAGATTTGACGTTTAAGTTATTAGTTTCTCTCTGTTTTATTTAAGTTCAATCGACAGAACAGACATTTCCCTATTTTAGAGATATACAGCAGAACTACTTGAATACGACTGAAGATGTCCCTTTATAACAGGAAGCTTTCTGTCAATCTATCTTAGTTGTTTAATGTGGAGGCCACTTACTCACATAAGCGCCACTAGTACTCCTATTTATATGGCCCCTACGAAAGACAGGTCATTTTGGTGTTGCCAGAATCAAATCCATTATAATCATATTATATTAATATCAACAGCAACCTATTATAATGGATATGCAAACAATATTAATAAGCCTTGGTACTGTTCCAATTCAGTTCTGTAGCGCAGTTGTCTCGGACCCAATTTAAGATAAACAAGATGCAATCTTGAACAAACTTTCCACTTTGGCAACAAAAGATACACTTAAGCACGTTACAGTTGGAGTCAGGGTCATGCATAATAAACTATTTTATCAGCCAAACCTTTTTTTATGATTTTGAGCGCCGTATGGAAAATGAAGAAGAGGAACTATCTAAGTTGGAGGAAAGTACTCAATCAGATAATAGTGAACAATGCATAAAGTATACACTATCTGAGCTCAATGATTTACAACTAGGGGCTCAAAAATATAGTACACAATTTTGCAGAGGCTATCAACAGATCAACAACCCGTGACAAACCACGTCCTCTCCATAAAACTATAAACATGGAACGCTGACTGAATGCAACGAAAACGGTCCGGTAGCGCGCCGCTACCCCCACCCAAGGTCGGTACGCCTTGGCGCTTTGGTCGACACAATTCAATGAGCACGACGTGTTTTTTAGTACTTTCGGCTCAATTTAAACGTAATTGATTGGTTTAAACGATTAAAACCAAATTTCTTTGCATGAAGGGATGTATGTAGCAAAAACTGACGCACATATATTTAGTAAATATGATTTATTAATATAAGTAAATCCAACAAAAGAAGTTTTTTTATTGAACAAAAACCACACATTCTTAAATAAAACACATTTGTTTAGTTTTTGTCTAATACCTAACTTGGATTTATTGATAGACAGATTTTTATCTGTGGCATATGAGAAGCAAACAATATTTAAAAAAACAGAACCGATTAATTTTATCAGTCTTAACTCATGGCGTCCACCAAACTCATGATTGATTGCATTAGTTTTTAACATGTATTTGAAATGAACACGGGCCTGAATTATGAATTTTTTAGCTCAGGATACGCAAGGAATCTGTAATTTTAATATCATTTACTGTTACATATTCATTTGGTACTACATAGTAGGAACTTGGTTTTGTATATGCACCCGTCGAGGATCTTTTTAATTAAACTTTTTCTAAATGTATACGAAATATATGCCTAGAATTGTTTTATTTTGGGTCAACTCAATTAACTGGCAATATTTTCTTTCCTAAAATAAAATAAACGGTATCAGCTAACTGACACATACTTTCTCCCAACAATGTAAAAAAAGGTGTTAAAAGCTTCAAACATTAATGTCTTGATGAATCAGTCGGATAGCTACAAGCTGTGCAGCGCAAGTTTGACAATACGCGTTTCTGTAACTTTTAGCAACGTACTGCGTTTACCGCTAAACGAAAAATTGAATTTTCTCTGCAACCACTTGACGTAGAGCAATAATTTAATATACTGAATTATTTAGTTTCTTTGAGCTTTATTTAATTAATGGTGATAAGTAAAATTTATTTCAAGATAATAGCTATTTTGAAAATCCAAAAAATTGATTTTTTAAACACTTTTTATTGTATAACTTTTGAACGCGCATTTTCTCGGAAATGCGGGTGGTGTCATTTTATTCAGCATTTTAATCTTAATAAACCACAAAATTTTAATCAAAATCGTTAGAGCCGTTTTTGAGAAATTTTGATTTTTCACGTTTTTTGAGGGTTTTTAGGGGTAAACTACCCCTACAAATCAAAAATTCAAAAAAATGAAAAAAAACGCCTGGAATTATCGTGGGTTTGGACCTACATACCAAATTTCATACAAATCGGACCATTGGGGAATTCTCTGGCTCTGTTTACATCCAGACACACACACATCCACACAGACACACACACACACACACACACACACACACATACACACACAGACATCACTCTGAAAACCACTTTTTTGGACTCAGGGGGCACCAAAATGGATAAATCCACCAACAACTCAAATTAAAAAATTTTGACGAAAACAATACTTCCATATACTATGGTATAGGGGGAGAAAGTAAAATTAATGGGTAAATAGCTACATAGTTTGCGTTAATAATGTTGTCTGGAAATTAAAATGAGCAAAAAAATGCAATAAAAAGAATTTTATAAACTACAAGTCTAAGGGCCGGTTTCTCAAAGCAAGTTTAAACCTAAAATCAAGTTTAAACCAAAACTCTCCATATGATTAACATTGAGTTAAACTAAGTTTAAGTGTTAAACCTGTTTGGAGAAACCGGCCCTAAGTCTACGTCAAGTTTCATTGATTGAATAAAGTTAAACCTTTCATAATTCATTATGGTAAAAACTATACAGTAATATACAGTAATTTGATTGAATTTAATTTATTTTATTTTAGCGAATTTCCCATAGGGAATAAGCTATTACCGTAGGTCTCATGGTAAGACCTAAGCCCGGGACCATGTTACTTTTTCGTTTTGAGGTGCCCAGAGACCAAAAATAATAGTCATTAAAATTTATATATATATATATATATATATATATATATATATATACAGGGTGAATCTTGTAAGGTGTCCTAAATGGATTACAGACAAACGCTTTGCCCTACATCCTTCAAACAAAATTATTTCCCACTAAATTGACCCCAAGGAATAATTTAAAAATATTTTTAACGTTGTATAAATACAGGGTGTACCAAAAACTAGGGGTCACAGGTTCGAATCTTGGAAATTTCAAATACAAACATATGTCATATTTTACATCATTAGAAAGGTCTTTTTAATAGAAACATTTTGGTGAAAGCAGAATTTAGTTATCTTTATTCGTTTCAAAATGGCGTCCATTTTTGTAGCCAAAATAAAAATTTACGGAATACCCTGTAATTCTTTTATTATTAATCATAAATGACTTCTGATTCAAAATACTTATTTGAAATAAGCTGAGCTTTACAATGATATGCCACAAGATCATATTTATTTAAAAAGTAAAATGTTCAAAATTTTATATTTTTGAAAATGTTTACATAAACAAAACTCAAAAATTTCAAATGCTAACCTATGTCATTTTGTATATCATCTTAAAGCTCTCGTTGAACTGAGCATTTTTGTAATTTACACTAATGCCGTATCTCTTTTGGTTTTGTAGTAATAGCGTAAAAATGTCATTTTCCCATATGATTTGCATTTTAATCAATCAGGACATGATAGTATGGCAGTCCTTCTTCCATTGTTGCCATACCATTAAGAGGGGGCTAAAGGGTCAGTCCTGGCAGACGTTCTTGAAACTACCTGAATACGTTTACAAGCGTACTGAGAGCGAGAAACAATATCTAGTATTTGGTGTAAAACACTTTGGATAAAGATATGCTGCTGCAATTCAGCATGTGTGAAGCCCAAAATATAGGTAGATGATGGTGAGGAAGGAGATTTGGCCGCGGAAAGTAGGCCTTTTAATTAAGAGGGGGCAAAATGGTCCCTCTCAAAACGTCATGCAGTGCTTCGCCTGCTCCAAGTTTCCGAGTTTATTTTAAGTCCGATAAAAGTGGGATTGGTTTTAAATGAAAGATAAAGACTTGGGCTATTTGGCTCACTTTTTGATTTTTTGATATTTTGAGTCCACATCAAGTTATAATGGATCAAAGTTTATCGAATCCCTTATAGTTTCATATGGATTCAAATTTGAAAAAATCAAAAAGTTAGCCAAATACCCCAAGTCTTTATCTTTCATTTAAAACCAATCCCACTTTTATCGGACTTAAAATAAACTCGGAAACTTGGAGCAGGCGAAGGACTGCACGATGAAATTTTGGTCCCAGTGACCCCCGATACTGACAGCCTCTGGCGGCAGTCGCTGAAACTGACGTGCGCGCATGAATGCGATCTACTTCCAACAGCTGATTGTAATTTATAATGAATTTACATCTGTTACATGTTCATTTTATTGTTTATTGTTTACAATTTTACATTCTGCACATGGTTTCGACCCTTCGAATGTTTTAATTTTGTTTTTCTCTTCAAATTTATAAAATTTAACTACGGTAATTTAATATAACCGTTAAATTTATTTTTTTTTTGTATTTGAATTGAAAATATGAAACTGATAATGGCTCCAAAGAAACAAATTCATGGTGTAAAGAAACAAAAACATCGCAGAGGAGAATTTCTTACTAAATGGAGAATACTTCAATCTTGTCAGGTATGCCACAATATAAATGTAGGCCTAAATATGATATAATAATTTCTTTAAATGTTCTTATAGTATTACAAAATATTTTTACGTCTCTATGGTAGTATTTTGAAATAATACAATATTCTTTTATAGCTTATTTCAAACTAATAATAAGTTGTATGCAAATTAAAGTACTGTAGGCAATCTGAGCGATAAAATGATTTTAAAGGGTTCTCTAATAATTTAAAATACTAATTAATTAAAAAATATATATTAAAAACGCAAAAGGGAAAGGTAAGTTACGTTGTTTTTAAGCAATATTAACTATTACTAATATTATTATAAATACAATTTACTAACCTTATCCTCCTTAGTTACAAGGGCACTTTCAAAACGATTGTTGTATACAATTAACTTATATTTAAATTGAAATTTAATTTTATATTAATTTTTAGACGCAATTATATATGCATAGTTTTTTATGTGACATAAACTATTTAAATGTATTATATTAACAGAAGCAAGCGACTTTGCAAAATCTTGACGAATCAAAATCACCCCAAACACCTTCGTACACATTTGAGGAAACTGAAGAAAAATCTGCATTTTCAGTGCCAACAAAAAAATTTCATAGTTTATGTGGAAGAAGATTATTTAGTAGTATAAATCCATCAAAGCAGACTTGGAAAGTCTGGGAATTTATAATACAGTGTTTTGTTTTATTTTATTATAAACAGAATTGGTAAAAGTATTTAGGTTTTCTGTCATAGGAGTGTTTCAAGCTTATATTTTATCCCTCCTTTCTGAATGTATGCTACACACCAAATTTAATCAGGCTACATTAATATGGATGAAATATAAAGCCATTTATTTCCCATTAAGCCTATAATAAAACTACTAGTTTTTATAGCAGTCCCGGCTTCGCCGGCGGTTGTGATTTAATTTATTAAATAATGAAATATCTTTAAATTGCAAATATTCTTCCATACGAATTTTATTTAATTTTAAAGTTCTGTGGGGCGGAGTCCCAAAGGAACGTTGCAAAACCGTTTCTTAGTGAGCACCTATGAGGAGCACAAAGAGGAACGTATATGAAAAATTGCAACCGCGTCAGCCATGGAGTTTTGAAGATTTGTGTTCCCATGATTTATTTTAAAGCCGTTGCCCAATTTTCTTTGCAATACCAACCTGAAGAGTATTTTACTCTTCAGATGAGCTAGTTTGCTACGTTCACTCGCAACAATGAACAGCTGCACTTAAGGGGGCGGTCTACCCCAGCCAAAACAACAACAATGCCGAATGCCGCCTCGCGGCCGTAGCGCTAGGCGAGTTTGATGGCTGCAGAGGTTTACGGGGATCGTGTTTTAAAATTAACCAATTAAGATAGAGATTGGCTGTTAACTTTTTCTAAAAGTAGAAAAAATTATCTAGTCGGCTATCTTTTTAGAATTTTTAAATAAAATTTCTAATTTCAGTAATAACTGTCTAAAATCATCTGTTTTTAGTTTTGTAAATGCAGAGGTTTACGGGGATCGTGTTTTAAAACTAACCGCTTAAGATAGAGATTGCCTGTTAACTTTTTTTTAAAGTAGAAAAAAGGATCTAGTCGGCTATCTTTTTAGAATTTTAAAATAAAATTTCTAATTTCAGCTATAACTGTCTAAAATCATCTGTTTTTATAGATATTTAACTGAAATTTTCTATTGGTTTTAATGAACTAATTACAAAAGTGTAACAGAGGAAAATTAGTACCGTTATTCTTCTTTAATATGACACCTTATTTATAGCTCTAGGCTTCATTTGGCAGGAGATAACACGATTATAAAAACCCCTTGCATTTGGGTGCGCGCCAGGGGTAGACCGCCCCCTTAATTTAAAATAAATAATTAGGGATGATACTGGTTAAAAAACGGACAATAGACGCCTTTTGTCTTTATTCATCTTCTCATTTTGAGGTTCATAATGTTTACTAACTTTTATTAATTATTATTTTATTTTTATTAATTTTATTTCACCAGTTTTAAACAAAAAATTCTATGGTTTTTTATATAATTACTATTTCTTTGCTATATTGTTACTTCTTTTGAAGACTAAATTGCGTGAACGTAATTTATATTCAGAATTCATTACCATAAAATAATAAGTTTAGCATAGAAGAGGTCATTTCAGTTTGTAATACAACTTAAACAAGAGCAAAGGCGTTCAGTTAAACTTATGAAATCGAAATGTACATTTGATTGTTTTATAGATAAAGCATCAAACTCGCCAATCAGTCATAAGCTTACCCACCTTAAAAATAAGCACTTGAAGTGCGTTTGTGTTTCAAGCAACTATCTGAAGTATTTCAAAAATACAATTTTTAATTTTAATCCTTTAATAAAATAAAGGGAGTAAATAAATGGAATGGAATGTAATGTGGTCGTAGGTTAATTTGTTTCGTCATTTCAATAAAATTAAAGAATTTAAACCCATTTAGCACGTGACAACAACACATTGAGTGATCCTCAGAGGGTGGGCAGTAGGCCTACACGTAACTAAAACGTAATAACTAACACCTGTGATAACATTATTCAGCTAAAACAATTACTTGGAGTAGAACGACAAAGTTGTAGACTGTTTTAGTCCCACTTTTTTACAAATTTGAATCCAGTAGTGAAGTATGTCAGAGGCCAAGATATTCCGTGTTATCTGTACACGGAAGACGGAAGGAGAAGATAGGCAAAGGCGGACTAGAGCGACACGGGAAAACGTGAAGGGAGGTAGTGGCAGCAGTTAGTTGTCGAACTACATCCCTCCGCCAGCCGCGTCACAACTCAGTTGACTGGAATAGGACGAACCAGGAACGAACTGTGCTCCGGTAGTTTCAGCAACGTCCGCCAGGACTGACCCTTTAGCCCCCTCTTAAATTAACATGCAAGTTATAAGGGGAAATAACGTTTTTCCATTATTATTACAACAATAAAAGAGATACGTCATTAGCGTAAATTACAAAGTTGCTCAGTTCAACGAGAGCTTTAAGATGATATACAAAATTACATGGGTTAGCATTTGAAATTTTTGAGATTTGTTTATGTAAACATTTTTAAAAATATTAAATTTTGGAAATTTTAGTTTTTAAATAAATGTGATCTTGTGGCATATCATTGTAAAGCTTAGCTTATTTCAAATAAGTATTTTGAATCAGAAGTCATTTATGACAAATAATAAAAGAATTACAGGGTATTCCGTAAATGTTGATTTTTGCTACAAAAATGGACGCCATTTTGAAACGAATAAAGATAACTAAATTCTGTTTTCACCAAAATGTTTCTATTAAATAGACCTTTCTAATGATGTAAAATATGATATATGTTTGTATTTGAAATTTCCAAGATTCGAACCTGTGACCCCCAGTTTTTGGTACACCCTGTATTTATACAACGTTAAAAATATTTTTAAATTATTCCTTGGGGTCAATTTAGTGGGAAATAATTTTGTTTGAAGGTTGTAGGGTAAAGCGTTTGTCTGTAATCCATTTAGGACACCTTATGAGATTCACCCTGTATATATATATGTGTGTGTGTCCCTAGACACGATAACTCTCGTAAAAATGGTCCGATCAACACCAAATTTGGTAGAGATGTGTAATCCTACGTTTATTCGGATGAGTTCAAAAAACCAGACATATCGACCTACTGGAAGGGGTAGTTTTGGGGGATTTTGTACCCCAAAAATGGGTTTTTTGCATTTTTCATATGTAAATTTTAAAATTTTTATTTTAACCATTGGATTTAGCTCAAAAAAACACACAATTTAGTATTTTGAAGCTTTGCTCTATCTCCATTGGTTACCGAGATATTACAAAGTCTAAAGACAGTGCATTGTCTTTTGGGGCTCCAATGTTAATCTTATGGAGAATAAGGATGTGTTAATATTTCACTTATTAACTAATATTTTTGGATGAAACTTGGTATTTAGCTTCATTTGGTCGAGATTCATCCATTTAAGGTAAAAAATCTTGGTTTTTGTTCTTATCATGGCAGCAAACCTGCATACTCTTTTCCCATGTTAATCATATGGAGAATAGGCAAACTCTTTTATTTATGGACAGATATTGATGAAACTTACTATATGGCTTTATATGGTCGAAATAAATTTTTTATATACTAAAAACCTTTTTTTAGTGTCCCCCATGGCAGCATACCTGCATACTCTTTCCCTATATTTATCTTAAGGAGAATAGACATTTATTTCCCTATTTATTAGCACGTGATGAAATTTTGTTTATAAGTTTAGCTGGTCAAAATTAATATTTCTAATTTGGAAATTCGCTGAGTAAGCAGGTCTGCTGCGACGGGGGGTATTATTGAGTTTAGTTTAATTCCAACAAATTTGTTGGAAGCAAAAGATCTTCAAATTTAAGGAAGTAAAAGGCTTTGTCTTTGTCATTTAATTGCATTTTATATTAGTTAGTTAGTTTTTAGTTATAACATTGACTAGACACCTGTTCACCTACAAGTTAATATATTGTAATCACTGTGAATGTTAATGTGTCAATAAAATCTTGATTCTTGATTCTTGATTCATATGAAGTATTCTCAAGCCCAATTGTGCATATCGTACAATCGACCTTTATTTGAAGACTTAATGAATATCAACTGTATAAGTTTTAATGACGTAATTCGATGTAGGCCTATATCATTGTATAATCTACTATATAGATTTTTTTAATTAACTGTAATTATAGCAATGTAGTCCACAATTGAATACTGTAAGACGTAGCCTACATACTATGGAACACAGTATAAACAATGCGATGAATAAAATTGCTGTACTTAGGCCTAAGTTACATGTGTGCAGATAAGCCGGATGCCTTAGTAGTTCGATTTTTGCAATTATAAGCTACACAATATGTAGGCATTTCACTTTATACTAAAACAAATAATATCACTTGACACATAACACAAGATATAGTATATATAACAATTGATAACAAATAACATAAAAAGTCGTCAATTGCTGGATTGAATGAGGTGTCTACATGGTGTCTACGGTCAGTGACTGTTTTATTTAAGATGAGCTACGCGACGAAAGTGACCCGACGCTTCCTCCGATTCTTAGAAGCTCGCTAAAGATAAGATAACAAAAAAACGGATTGTCCTACATCAGATATTTTTAATGCAAAATAAAATTCAGAATCTTCTCTGCAATTCATTCACTGGAAGTTTTTTCCTGACCTAATAATAAAAAAAATTCCTCACTTACTACTTTTTTCACTACACGATCAATCCAAATTAAACAAACTTTTGGCTAAAGTGATTATTATAATTTGAAATAGTTTTTTGTTTACCTGAAACCAATTCCGATTTGTTCATGATTTAAAGCTGTGAAACCCTATATAAATTTAAACTACATCGCTTAGCGTTTTATAGATTAAATATCGAGTTGAGTGAAACGCTGCATCATCGTCCGTCACTCAGATTTTGCGGAAATTGCAGTTTTATACCGACCTCGGGAAGGGGAAGATGATACAGTCGGACCGTTTTTGGCTGCCTTTCATTACTCGAGTCAGCATGCCATGTTTATAGTTCTATGGTCCTCTCTGCATATATGCATGCTTTCTGTTGTTGAAGCTGTTGAAGTCTTCAAAAACTTCTGTATCAATTCCCAGGAGAGTTAGGCCTACAAAAGTGTCCCTCATATGATCGCAATCCTCGTGATAAAAATTACAACCGTCCTATATCCCTCCGAGCGTTAATCGTCGATTTTTCAGTCCAGCTTTTCGGCCTCCGAGCGTTTGAGTCGATTTTTTTACCTTTTAAAAAAGTGACGTAATTTTATAGTGAATGACAGAAACGGACCCGTGAACGCTACCGCTGTTTACCGGGAGATTCTAAGCTATCCAAAAAACACCCATTTCAAATGGCAGAATGTGATTGGTTGTTTGTAATATGCAATGAAACATCTGGTAAAAAAAACTGTTACCATCTGCTAACTTTGTAAACAACTAAATCCATATTTTACCAATCGTTTTAAGGTTATGAATGATTATAAGTGTTACTAATAGGCCTACCTTTAATTTACATTATTGAAATAAATTGATATTTATCGAGTTTATAATCATAAATATGAGTAGGAATTAGTGTAATGTTCCTAGCTTGGTTTTACATGTGTTCTTATGGGATTGGGGTAAGTACCGTAGGACACATTTGGTTTTATTCAACATAGGATACATTTTTTTCAAATAGGCTACTTCAAACCTATATAAATAATATATTTTCTTGAACTGCATAAAAATCTAAACAAAATGTATATCTTGGAATTTTAATTATGTGTATCCAAAAATATTTTGTGGGAGAGCAAAATTATAGCCTATACAAAAATTTTTTTGTAGGCTAATTTTTTAATTTTTAACCTATAGCCTAATTTTGGTAACAATAGGTAAGGGTAAAAATTTTTGTATTGTTAGGTAGTCCATTTTATCTACTTTAACTTATATAATATAGGCCTATACATTTATAGTGCAATGTCATAAAATATGTTTTTTTCAAATTTTTATTTGAAAGCCCCTCATGACGAACCTGCGAAACTTCTTGGTTTTATGATGGACAGGAAACTAGCATGGAAAGACCATATAGATCTAATCAGTAGTAAACTCTCTCGGGTTTGCTATCTGTTGCTCAAACTTAGGCACTTTATCACTGAGCAGTATTTACTAACTGTTTATCATGCTATTGTGACTAGGTGGCCGAAATAACAACACAAAATAAACTCGGTAACGTAAATACTTTATAGCACAATAATAAATACTCTGTAACACAAAATAAACTCGATAACGTAAAACTCTATAACACAACAATAAATACTCTGTAACACAAAATAAACTCGATAACGTAAAACTCTATAACACAACAATAAATACTTTATAACACAACAACAAATATCTCACTGAGGCAACAACAGGCTTAACTTACGGAGCTACGAATTTACTCTACGATAGCGAGAGGCACAAACGAGGGGTAGAGACTTAACGTTACAATTTGAGACAGCTAATTCGCAAAGATCAAAACTATCAGTCAACGGTAAGCTAGCGGCCAATTGGGTTTAGGTTGAAGAATTTAGAATTTGGAGGGCAAGGTGACGCTGCACCGACCTATCTTGAGACTACCACCGGACTGCCGACACACAGCTCCCCTCCGTCCACCACTTCCCCTCCAGGGAGAGGGGGGGAAGCGGCCAACACGCAGCTGCCATCCCATCCGGTGCTGCCCCAAGCGGCAAAAATGCACATTACCCGAACTAGTTGCGCAGTTAGTTTGGTTTGCCATGGAATTGGAACGATCTTGGTCAGCGCATTCCAGCCATGCGCGCTGCTTCGTATCTGGGACACTGGCCGGGCATGTGTTAAACCTAGCTGACGGAATCATTTCCTGGGAACATAGTCCGTTGTTCCATTTGAGGCAAAAGCAATTTCAACATACCCGACCCTATATTTTATTATTAATAAACAGATTGAATTTAGTGACGGTAAAAAAGAGCTTTTAACAGGGTGGGTGTAGATGCCTCATGGATTAATAGTATTTAAACGGTCCAGGGGTTTTTCGGCCCGTCACACTATGTTTCACTGTCATGTTGGTTACGGCTTGCTGCTGTGGGGCCACGTACCTGGAGCAGAGGAGATTCTACGCCTCCAAAAACGCGCGGCTAGGCTTATCACCTTCAGTGATCGCATTGCCCATTGCAAGCCGATATTTGCAAGGCTCGGCATACTCACCATCTTTAGCCACTTCATCCTAGTCTGCGTACTACATGTCCTGGATAACTTAGAGAGCCTCTTCCCCCGAGCAGCGATCCATGACCACCACACAAGACATCGTGACCATCTAGATGTGCCAAGGGTTAGGCTTACGAGAACCCAAAAGAGTTACTCTGTTGTGGCAATTAAAATCTTCAACAAGCTGCCAGAACCTATCAAGCTTCTGAACAGGAAAAAATTAATTAAAAAGCTTGTGCCACATCTGAAAACCAAAGCCTACTACTCCCTTGAGGAGTTTTTTGGGGACAACCTTTTGGACCTGAGTTAGCTGCGTAGCCTGTCCACAGCCTAAGTAATAAGTGGTTTGTGTTTTTTTTATGTAAATGTATGTTTGTGGTTTTTTTACATTATGACGCCATCAATCCCCTCATAGGGGCAACAGATGAAGAACTGGTAATAAGGTAATAGGTAATAAGAAAGTACCTATGCAAAACCTTTAAAAAATGCGTAACGCTCCAGAAGTGCTATATTGAACGCTCGGAGGGTTAAACATAAATTTTTTGTTAGGCCTATGGATACACTTGAAATGTAATGATTTCTGAGAATGTCCCAACAGTAACTTATAGAGCAACAGCACACACCACTTTAGGTTACGAATGAGGTTACAACAAGATGGCTTAGTGCTAAAAAGTTACAGAAACAAGAATTTGCATGCATAAAGACTGCTCTTATATAGAGATTGTACGTGTAGAACAATAGAAGTTTGACATCAACTGCAATTTTACTTTTAGTCCTCTAAGTTACTTACAATAACGTGAAATAATGATTTATTTCTCAAGTTAGGTTTTAGTTCCAAATTTAGGCAATTCTATTAAAGATGTAGATAAATTGTTGTTTTCCTGCCAATCACACAGTTGTAAGTGTGTATAGTATAGGCCTAACTTATAACTGAGCTATAAGAAACATAATTAGGGTTACCAGACGTCTTAGTTTACCCTGGGCAGTCCGGGTTTTAAGGGTCGGTCAGGCGTCCGGTCCGGGGTTGCTATTTCTCTTGGGGTTTTGAATTAACTTCAGCAAAATTGTAAATTTTTTCTCAATAATATTTACATGGAGTAACGCAGTGTTAGCAGGAATATTCTATAACTTAATAGGAATATAGGCCTACTGTAATATAATTTGAAATTTATTTTCAACAAGGCCCCTAAAAACAAAGTAATTTTGAAAGTTTAAGTTATTACAGTTTCCAAGCACTGTAGGCCTAAAACTTATAGGTAACAGCATTTTCCGTTGGCATGAAAGTTGACCTACCGATTCTTTTTTTAAATCAAAATATAGGTTCTATTGAATTAAATGAAATCATGGTTTGGATCATTTAGAAACATTATTAGCAGGTAGAGTAGGCCTATCTTACTTTTCCAATGAATCATACAGCACCACCAAAATGTCTGGGGTTGGCCTCAAAAATAAGGTAAGTTTAAACATAAACATAATAAAAGTAGTGAAAGGGCAGTCCCCCGTATTAAAATGCCTAGGCCTATGTCATTAATAAAAAAAACTTACCAACTTTGCTCCACTTTATTTTTTACTTCATCCACTGATTGGTGTTCAGCAACTGAATACCCGAAATATGAACCTCCTGTTCCTCGTTTAATCACAGGCAATCGCGTTTCTAAATTAAAACTAAAAACTACACTAAAATAAGGTAAAACAAGGCACAAATAAAAAGTTAAGCTTTTGTTATCCATTGTTCACCGACACTGAATTTGCCACTCCCACATACTTCTATCAACAATAAAATTCTTCTTGACGGCCGCTCTGACTCTGACCGACCGTGCTGCTGAACTACAGAACGCTGAACTCAACTGAGTGCTGTTGCTGTTGCTGTTGCTGTTGATGTTGCTGTCAGTGTTGCCAACTATTGAAATTACTTAGTCACGAAGCAAAATTACCTCATGTTACCACCAGATTTTTACAGAAATTTTGCTATATCATACTCTGTTAAGCTGACGATTTTGATTGGCTTGATTCTTGATCTTGAGTGACCAATGTCTGGTGGCGTCAATGTTTTCAACGTTTGCATTTCTACATTTTCTGCACAGTTTGGACAAATCGGTCGGCTTGGCCATTAGATGATGGATGGAATGGAGCAGTAGTCTTATCCTCAATTTACTTTGTCCATTCCTCTCCAACAGCAGCAACTCCTGGCTAAGGCCTTGGTTTTGAGGATGCCTACATGTCCAGAGTGTAATTCCTCAAGAACTTGTTTTTTGAGAGACTTAGGAGTTAATTACCTTCCATCCCTTTTAAAAAGTCATCCTTCATGCAGTGATAATTCATTATCGTGATATCCTCTAGGTGTTCTAGTGATTTCCCCTCTTGAAGAGAATAATTGACAATCATGCTGAGCTGCGGATCCTTAGATGTTTCATAAGCCAGTATTTTATGATCAACCGCAATTGTGCTTATTTGATTTGCTTGAAACAAGTCATGCTGATCAGTGAATTCACATTTAATTTCTTCCACAGGAAACCATGATAGAAAATCTGCATGTCCATGTTCCGTTGTACATCTAAATTCAATATTGTAGTTAAACCCGATAAGAATAAGTAGTGTGAATAGTTGAAGAGGGGTAGCAGACATATGGAAGGCAGACTCTTTTGTGGGTTGAAGATAGCTACCAGCGGCATGTGATCTGTCATGCACTAGAGTAAACTCTCTTCCATAGCAATATGGGAAAACATTTCTTAGACTCCAGTATATTCCAGTTGCTTCTTTATCGATCTGGCTATGATACTTTTCAACCTTCGTCAGTGACCTCGACGCAAAAGATATGGGTCTCTCTTTTCCATCTGGAAAACATGGGAAATTACAGCTCCAAGTCCTACTACAGATGCATCAGTTGCTAAAGAATTGGAGGCAATGTAGGATTGAAATGGCATAGGACCGTATCACTCGTTATTATTTCTTTTTTTCTTAAGAAACTTTACTCGCAGTCTACATTCCATTTGAGTTGCATCCCTTTTGTCAGTATCTTATGTAGTAGGTGAAGTAGGGTGGCAAGATCTTTAATGAAGCAGTTATAGTAATTTACTAGACCCAAAAATGAGCGAAGTTCATTAACATTTTGAGGCCTTTTAGCATCCCTAATGGCTTTGAATTTGTCTTCATACCTTTATGGATTCCATGTTCTGTGTACATGGATCTAATACACTATGTGGCAAAGGTCCTATAATAAGTAGTAATAGTGGTAAGTCATAGAATCAGTCAAAATGTCTCCGTGGACCACTCTGTGTCCACTGCGTGGACAGATAAAAATACTTACTTGATACTTGATACTTATTGTTTCTTTCCCGTTGACTCGGCAGAGTTTTGGGAGCGTCAAAGGGCTTCCTAAAAGAGAAGCCTAGGCCATTTTCTAGGAATTAGGCCAGGGGAGGAAAAATCAGGCAGTATGGAAACATACCATGGAAAATCAAGGTAGTAGCATGGCTAAGTAAGCTATTTCGATTTAAATCTGAAGAACTCATCTAAGCTGTAAAAACTATTTTGAATGAGGAAAAGTTTTAGATCTCTCTTGAATTTGTTTACAGAGTCAATTTGTTTTACTACATTAGGTAGGGACTGGAAAATTTTTCTACCAATGTAATCAGGCTTTTTTTCATAAAGAGTTAGTCTATGCTGTTCTGAAAACGTGTTCTTAAACCTAGTATTATAGCTATGGACTGTGTTAATATATTCTGGTAATCTAAATTTAACATAAACAGAAATTTCAAAAAAGAAGAGACATATGGAACCGTTAAAATTCCCAGGTTTTTGAAGTGTTCTCTACAATGTTCTCTTTGATTTAATTGAAGAATTGTTCGCACAGCTCTTTTCTGCCATACAAAAATCTCCCTCAGATTTGAATCCGAAGAACCCCAGAGGGGGATAGAGTAGGAGATGTGTGACTCGAGCAAAAAAGTGTATACTGATTTCAGTAGGCCGATGTTGCGGAGGCCATTGAGGCTTCGCAAGACAAAAACTCCTTTTGCCGGTTTGCTCTTTAATTTTAACAATTGCTCACTCCAGTCAAAACCCTCGCCCAATCTCACCCCAAGGAAGTCGGCACTACTTTCTTGATGCAACTCTGTGTCTCCTATCATGATGATAGGGGTTTCATTGGATTTTGCAAGCTGTTTTTGTCTGGTGTGAAAACATATGAATTTGGTTTTTTCTGGGTTCAATTTCAAACAGTTTTCATCAAAAAATTGTGCCAGTTGGTTTATTTTGAGAAAAGAATCTGCTTCGAGGGTATCGAAGTCTTTACTTTTAGTGACCAGAGTTGTATCGTATGCAAAAATGAAAAGATTTTCCTCTGGTACCACCACCGAAAGATCGTTGATGTATACCAGAAACAGAAGGCCAAGGATCGAGCCCTGAGGCACTCCTCTCGTGACCAATTCGATTTTTGATGTGAAAATTGAAATTTTTGTTTTGGTTTCGTGAGAAATTTTGGTTACTTGAGATCTATCGCTCAAGTATGATTTGAACCAATCCCTTGCTACTCCATTGACACCCAGAAAGGTCAACTTCCGTAGCAGGATTTCTGCATCAACACAGTCAAAGGCCTTGGATAAGTCGGCGAAGCAGCCGATAACCGTCTCGCCAGCCTCAACCGCGCTGATGCAATTATTTAGGAAATCAATGAGAGCCAATTTGGTGGACCTGGATTTCCGAAAATCATACTGCCTCCTGCAGAGGAGAAGATTCTCCTCCAAGAAGGCAGCCAGCTGTTCGGCCACCACTTTCTCCAGCAGTTTTGAAAAAACTGGAAGGAGCGAGATTGGTCGATAGTTACACACCTCCCACTCCTCCCCCCTCTTGAAGATTGGTTTTACCCTAGCCTGCTTGCAGCCACTTGGGAACACACCGGTCCTGAGCGAAGAGTTTATCAGATGAAGGGCTGGTTTTATCACTTCATTTTGGCAATGTTTCATCATTTTCATATTTAAATTATCAATACCTGCGGACGTTTTTGGTGAAAATTTTTTGAAAGTGTCGAGTAATTCGATTTCTGTAATTTCTCTAAGGTGAAATGATCTATTATTGTGTACGGTAGGCTCAATCGGAATTTTTTTTATGACAATTTGCTGTTAATTCATTGGCTATTTCTGCAAAATATTTATTCATACTATTGCAAACTATTTCTGGGTCGCTAACTAATGAGTCACCTATCTTAATGGTAAGATTTTTTTCAGTTTTTCTAACATTTCCTCTGTGATTGTTGACTGTGGTTGTTGACAAAATACCATTCAGAAAAACTGCTTCAATTCATATAGAAAAACTTGGCTACTTATAGTTGTTATATACGTTAATTTGGATATCGACGTGCATTAAAAAAATTATTTAATGAAATCTTATAAAAAATATGCATATGCCTCCTTTTCACGAGAGTGACAATAATCTTCCTGCAATCCCTTAAATGAGAAGATCTGTTTTTTAGATTATTTCTAAATATAATCATGTGTTTATATCACTAAAATTTTGCTTTCTTAGAATAACATGGTAACTTTGAAGACGTCTATCTAAGGGCACAGCCCGCTGGAAGTTGGACGGACATAGTTAATTAATTAATTTGTCTGGAGTTTTCATGACAAGAGTGCTTTCAATCAAGTGGCTAAAGGGGACTTCTGGGAATGCTTAAACAACTTTGTGTAAGGTCTACATCCAAAACCCAACATCCGCATACACACATCTGTAAAATGGTTTCGACCGTGATTATAAATAAATCTTTACTCATTTATAAATAAATATTTATTAATAAATAAAACTTTGGGACGGCGGTCCGGCCATCTCTGGCTTTACTTAGCCAGTTGAATGTTAATTCAAAATTCAAAACCAGTCTTCGGGCTCTGTTATTGGCTTTTCCTTTATACTCAGTCAACGACTTCTTCAATATTCCTAGGGAGACTGTAAGTACTTTTTTTGGCATTGTTTGAGGAGTTTTGTGTTCTGTTTGTGCATGGTTTTTGCCTTGTGCATGGAGTGCCATTTTGATTTGTTTTACATAAGTTAGTCTTAAGTTTGTGACGATGCCAATTGCATGTACATGGCTAAGGAGATAAATATTTTGATTTTGATAAAGATTTTGATTTTAAATTTTCAAGTTAATAGAGTTTTATTATTTTTTATATTTTTGGGGGTGGATAAATATTGTAATTCTTGGATCAGATAACTGATTCTACATAGTCACTATACAAGGTGCATGCCAAATTTAAAGTTCCTACCCTGGCCGGAGGTTAAATAAAATTATCTTTGAATATTTTTAGAGTCTATTAGATGTATACATAGATATATACTAATACACCTGGATCGATAACTCCGTGTTGCGAAAACGAGCCGTTACCCCCACCACTAGCCAGTATTCGTTGTCAGTGTTGCCAACCCTGTGTGAGTAATTATGTACTGTAATTTAAATAAATTAATTAATTAATTGATTAAACTACAGTAATACTGTATCTTTTAGTCTTCCTTACCTATGAAATGATAAATTTCAGCCTTATGAATGTGTACTAATACAACCAAAAGCTGCACAGTAAGAACCATCTTTCATCATCATATTCATAATTGAAAATTTAAAAGAATGTAAACAAACAAGAATGCAGCTGACGCACCGACAACAATCATGTCAGCTGTTATTCAGCGCGGCGCCGGCGCGGCGGCGGCGCAGCGGCGGCAATACTGGCTAGTGGTGGGGGAAGCCGGCTCGTTTTTACCGCTATTCCGCCATTTCAATTATCGATCCAGGTGTATTAGTATATATATCTATGGATGTATACCAAGGATTGACTTTGGATACTATCCAAAATCAGTGATACTAATTATAATGTATAGGCTAGTATAACCCGTGATTTTACATAAATGCAAACTTACATACTTAAAATTGACTTTACATACTTTAGTACATATTATAGTCAATGGTATAACTATAATTTAATAGAAAGTTATATAATATTTCAAGGTGGTGAATGTGGTGATGTTTTATGGTGGCTATACTGACTTGATAGTAATCGAAATGTTTATTATCATATCAAACTTTGATATGGTTAAGTCAGTTTTAGGTTAATTTTTAAGAAAAAATTGTTTGGCTTAGAAATGGCTTTATATGATGAGATCCCAACACCATTAGCTATAAATAAACACATAAAATATTTTATGTACCATCTGAATCTCATTCCATCAAGTCTGTCTAATTTTGATACCACCAGGTAGGCCCAAGTTAAGTTTTCTATCTTATAAATGTTGGCCAAAATAGCATTTTATATCTAGGAAGTTAAATTCTTTTGGTAAAATATAACTCTGATTTTGAGTAAAACATTAGTTTTCCAAGTTTACAGTAAGTGAGGCTTTAACCTCACCAAGCTCATCTGCTGAGAGCTAAACAGAAGCAAGTCCCACTGCTCATCAAGTCAGTCTTTTACTTCTGTTTCCAATTGATTTTAAAGAATAGCCTAAGAAGTGCTCCAGGAGTGAGTCAGTTTTTTGTCAGCATGTTTATTTCAGAATACCGTACCTAGGGTGCCCCAGTTAAAAATTTTAGGCCTACCTAGCTGCAAGTTAGATTAGCCACAAGTTAACCCTTAAGTGGCCGCGCCCCTATTTGTAACGTAAGTGGGCGCGCGGGGTCATCTAGGCCTCCAACATAAAAAACATTGTAAATAGCCCACTATTACTTTGAAAATGTTTATGATTCGTATTGTTATTGTTAAATAGATGTTTAATAACACTAATCTGCCATTTTCATCATTATTCATATTTTATAATAATATTTAAAAAAGATTTGTTTTATAAATCTTATGGAAACTAAAATTTATTTTTATTTTAAGTACTAAAATGCAATTGTGTCATAATTTGTCACTTTACATAGTCATTTAGTAATTTATATAAGACACTCTACGTAGTCGTAAACTAAATCTTACCTACATCCTTGATTGACAAAGGCAAACAACACTTACAAAATAAAAGGTATTCTTTTTATTCACACAGTAACTGGTAATGTATTGCTAAAAAATATAAGTAAACAATGTAGAGACAGTTTTAAATTGTCAAATATATCATCGTCTTCTTCGGCTTCAAGTAAAAACCGTCTAATTCGAGCAGTTTGTGGGTCTTCTGAACTCATCACGCACTATACTTGAACTGCCGTATTTCAGTATGATTTTACCCGTCTACTTTAATTTTGTAATAAACTCAAAATAAAATAAAGCTCAATAAAGCACACATAAAACAGAAGTGGGCGCGTGGGGGTATAGATGACCCGACCATGCAAAGTCGGTAGGTAGCGGGAGTGCGCGCGTGGGGGTAAGAACGGCCTGGGAGTTACGAGTTTTATTTGAACGGACTGTAGACGACATTGTCGAAGGTCAGCGCCGAACTGATCGTTGTGATCGATAAATCATAGACGTGCCGGAAGGTACCTAGGCGCTCTGCAGTGTTGTCAACCTGAAAAAAATTTACAGGCAGGGGTCGTTTAGGGCCCGCGCGCGCAATTAAGGGTTAACTGGCTGGGAAGCTGAGTGGTATTAGTGCCGCCAAAGGTTGCCGGTTCGATCCTGAGAAAAGTTAGTAGGCCTAGCTTTTTAAAAGTTTGATTCCGGATCCAGTTGCCATTTTGGCATTGGGCTATTAATTAAAGATGCTTGCTAACAACTGGTCCATGTTAGATAGTAAGGAGAATGGGGTTTGGACCGTTCCCCATCAAAACTTTAAAAATGCCACTAGCGTAGATATACACAAAATAAAAGTTAGACAATAGCCACCTATATCTGCTTCAAATTAAGTCTAAATATAATAGAAATAAAACCATCCACTTAAATTTCAGCACCACAAATCAACGAGAACCAACAACAGAAGAAACTTTCCCACAACAAACCAAAAGCAACCTAATGGATTCCAAAAAATGTTTAGGAATAATATTTAATTGATCAAAACTTAACCTGGCAAAACACATAGAATGTCTACATTTAAAATTATCATCAACTCTATTTGCTTTGAGAAGGATAAGAAAGATAACTATGAAGAAATTTCAGTAATTATGGCATATTATGCACTCTTCCCTGCACGCATAAATTAGGAATAAACTTAGCCTGGGGAGCCGCTGCTGAAACCTTGATAAAAAAAGATTTTCACACTCTAAAAGAAGACAGTAAAAATAATAGAAGAGGCATAGGACCAATACCACTGCATACCTCTAGAGGCCTATTCCAACAAAATAGAATAACCTCTCACCACATCATAGAAACAATTAGCCTGAATTCATAAAAAATTAACCTTTAAATTTTAGACACGAGTGCCATAGTAAGCTACTGATGATTCCTCAATCTTCAAGACTTGGTAAATGGTAAATAGATTTGGTTCTTTTCTACAGAAACCAAAGGTTTAGAGAATGCCAATATCTCTCGAGGTCTCTCCTCTTCCATTGGGAAAGACATAGGTCCAAGACATGAGACTTTTTATAGCCTATTAGATATAACCTAGATGCAAGATGCGATAAGGGCTGCCAACTTAAACAATGAACGAAAACCACTGGGATACAAGGGTACTAGACCCTACGCGCCTTCCAGAGTGTTAAAAGAAAGTTGCTGACAGGACTATGGGCTTTTATGTAATAGAGACCACCTACTGTGATTTTAAATGACTGTGTTTGTTGAAATTTACAGATTTTCATTGTGGTTGTGATCTTAAACTTTAACTGTCCTTTTATTGAGTTGATCTATTGTTTTTGTTTAAATATTTTATCTTATATTGTTACCTTTTATTTTATTGGTTTATTTATTATTATTATTACTTTTTTTAAGAATGATAGGTACAAAATAGTTGTTAGATTAATCTGTAATATTTTTTATTTACTGTATACTCATTCTTTAACCTATTCAACCTAGATTGTTTTATTTAATTAGGCATAAAAATAACTTATTTGACACAATTGGTGAATGTGTCTTATGCTAAGAAGCACTGATTATAGTTACCTGATTAGTTTCAATGACAAAGCCCATTGTAATTACAGTGTAATTATTGAACGACCAATAAATATTGTCTATTATCTACTGTCCTTATCATTAATAGCGGTCCAATTCAATCTAAGTATAGCAGTAATGTTTTTAAGACGAAATTTTACAGTTGGTTGTTAATGTATCCTTTTTATTCAGTGAATGAATTTTTTTCATGTACTAACATAGATTTTTAGAATCACTTTTAACCAGGCCCGCTTAGCTGCATGTTACCATGCTAATTGTATTCTGCTGTAAAAAAGTTTATTATCTATGTTGAACTTTGTCTGTGTGGATTTCACTTGTTACTTATGTTTCATTGTGGAAATTTTTTTCTATACCATCATTTCTTGTTAGAAAGCTATTTGACGAGTTGTAATGAACTATGTTACTATGTATGACCTAGCCTAGGCCTATTGTATTGTTTAATGTACCAAATGGCAATATAAGTTTTTTAAATTTGAATTAAAATTATAACATAAACTACAAACAAGACATGTTTTTGTTTTAAAGTTAAAGTATTTCATTGATGGAGTCCAAGTATTGATTCTTGGAAGGTGGTAAACTAAAGAAAAGTTTTAATCCTCTGTTACAAAAAATTTTATTAAAAAAACTTGCAATCTGTGGGTTTTAGCATAGGCCTATCTAATTTTTAAGTAAAATGTTGGCTTTTTCTCCATATGATCTTACATTCTGATAATTAGGCCTAACATACATAAACGGGTAACCAGTCCCAAAACATAAAGACTGAGAGGATAGTCATAACCTTAACGGTGTTAATTGGCTGCCCATTGGTGTAGAATGTTTAACCTGTCAGCACCGAAGGTGCTGTAGAAGATTGGGAGCAATTTGATCATGCCTTGGAATAAAAAATATTTTTAAATGATCCTAGGCCTACTTTGATACACCAAAGCTAGAGGAAATGTGCTACCTGTACTTTATTGTAGCATATTTCTATTAAAAATCTCATAATTATTTTGATCTTTGGAGCTTTGTTGTTTGCTCAGTACTAAGATTGGATTTGTAGAATAATAAACTTAAAGGAGAACCCAAAAAAGGTAAGTTAACTAACAGATTTGTAATACCTAACTCTTTAGTTCAGATCAGAGTAGGTGTTACAAAAGTTATAAAGGTTGTCTGTTGCACCTATTTGGCTATATTTAGATTGTCTGACTGTCTGACCACATCGGTTTTCCCTGACCAGTGTAATTTTTCATAGTGGTAAAAGCAGTTTCAGTCACTTAAAGTCAGTGAAAAGATTCAAGAAGATGAAGAGGTTCCTTAAACCTATGTAGCTCTCAGCAAAGGACGTGACTTATTGACGTGACTCATTATTGACTAGGAATATTTAACCTCTTTAGTTATTTTTTGTAATAGTTTTATTTAAGTTAAGAAATAAACTTATATAACTTAAGTAACTCTTAAATTATTTTCAGATTAACAATTGCTTTTTTTGCAATATCGGGGCTAGACATACTTAATGGACTCACAGAATTGTCTGATTCAAAAAAGAAGGATATTTGCAACTGGATTTATAGTCTTCAAGTCCTACCAAGTCCTGGTAAGTAATAATTCATAATGAGACCCAAAAATTAGATTTTATATCTACTGAGTTTGGCTGTGAACTCCCTTTCACACTGAAAAACGAAATGAGAAAACATGGTAAAATAATGGCCTTCAAAACTTCCAATAAACTTGAAAAACTTTTAAATAAGAAACAAAACAATATTGATTTAAACGAGAAAACAGGAGTTTATAAATTATCTTGTAACGACTGCAGTAAATTTTATATAGGACAAACCGGTCGGTCTTTTGAGAAAAGGTTCAAAGAACACATCCCCAGAGCTACTAATATACAAAAATCCAATTTTTCTGAACATCTTACTGCCAACAATCACAATTATTCTAATATAACAAATAATCTTACACCATTACACATTTGCAGTAAAGGACGAAATATGACAGCTCTAGAACAGTATGAAATTTATAAGGCCTCAAAAATTTGCCCTCAAGATTTATTAAATGACCGATGCACCCTCCAGTCAAATATCCTGTTTGAAACAATGATTAAATTAGATAGAAGAGCGATGCCATGAATAGGTGTAGCCGGAGGTCAAAGTTCAAGTGATAACACACGCCAACCTCCAGTCGAGACTCGGCACACGACATGCGCGCATCTTTGTTCGTTGTAGGCCTACACGTTTCATGTATATTTATTCGTAATTTTATGTTTCTGTGTTTTGTGTGCGTGTTTTTTAAACTTCGACGCGACCATCAAGTGATGTAGTCAAGATTTTTAAGTTTTTGTGCGGACCTGAGGATGACGGCCTAGGATGTTGAAACGCGTAGTCCATCACCGGATTACAAGGATCACACGGCAGACAGCAGGTATTTAACCTTTATTATTCGTAAGTAATAAACTTAACAATAAAAAAAATAAGGTGATACTGTAACAATAAAATATGAAGTAGGCTTTATGAACTATGGTGGTTTATAATTGGGGGACAGTTTTACTACTGTGTACTTGACCCTGTTTTGTGTCAAAACATAAAACACCTCCTGTTTGAAAAGAAAATCAAGAGATCTCAAGTGTACTAATTGTTCTCTATTTAATAAAGGGAGGACAAGTCGTGAACAATGGTGTTTAGCTGATTAACTATGCAAAAAACTGCTAATGGTGGATTTTCCTCTATAGTCCTTTCATTAAGATTGAAAACCAATTCTTTAACTAATTAACAATGTCATCATCATCATAATTCTTTACTAGTAAACTATTAAAGTTTAAGATATGATGAATGCAAGAATTTTATGCTTATAATGGAGAAGCACAGATGAAATGCTAGCGGCGACTCACTTTAAAAATTGTATTTGCAATACCTAAAGCATTAATTAAATGTTAAACACTGCATGAGGGATTTTTCAGGTGATGAGCAGTAAAACTACTATTTAAACCAATATATTTGAATTAAAACCGCTCACTTGCTGAAGGTTGTGATAGGATTCTTGATGTACAGTTCTAAATACTTGTATTTGTTAAAAAATGTTAATACGTTTTTAAAAACATCTCTTTTACCAGCTCATACAGATTTTAAAACTGTATTGGCTCTTCATCATACTAGTTCAGATAACTAATAGTCTAAATAAAACATGAGTTTATATGAGTTTAATACGAGTTTAAGCTGAGTAGTGTGTTGCTGTTCATGAGGAGTTTTAACGGACCATGGTGTATACGGTAGTTAATTTGATCTACCTTCACAGAAATAGACATGGAGAAGTGTGGGTTCCAAGGCTCAAGTACTCTGATGTACAGTGAAGACGGTCAACGTAGAAGCATACCAAACTATGCTTGCGGTCACCTAGCGATGACTTACACCGGGTTGGCAGCACTGCTGGTGCTGGGTGATGATCTGTCGCGAGTGGACCGGCAAGCTTGTATTCGTGGAGTCAAAGCACTCCAACAGCCTGATGGCAGGTAATCATGACAATAACTTTAATTTCTAAATTATTATACAAATATCAATCATGGAATATAGTTCATTCTTTCAAATTCAAATTCTTTATTAGTCAACAAAACATTTCTTTAGGTTCCAGCACAGCTGGTGAAACAGGTGACAAGTCAGATCATACTAAAACTACTGTGAAGTAAATGGTGTACCCATTTTCGTCAAATAACTAAATTCTAACAGAAAATATCAGATAAATACATAGTTTAAGTAATCATCAATACAGTAGTACACTTTATCCAATAGCAAAGATTGTACTTCTTTTTTAAATTTGTTATTACATCTGATTAAAAAAACAGCCTATAACAACAGATTTCTGACTAGCCTACACAAAATGGTTCATTTTAAATAGTCTTTTTAATTTTAATTTTTATCTCTGTAGGCGTTTTATCTCCAATTAAATCACTTCAATATTTTACAAACTAAAGTTTTCGTAGGACAAGTTGGAAGGTGTTCTATCCTTCGTCAAAGCAGAACAACAGGAGACAGTGTGGCGTAGTCTGCGAAAGAACACAGATACCGTTCCACAGAAAGTAGAGGCATGTCAGAAAGATTGGCCGCATGAGAAACATTGGCTGTGGTTGATAGCACAACAGTTTGTCTGTTTGTGGCCCATTACATTTTTTATAATGCATAATTTTTAAAAGTCGTGTTAAAAATTGTGTGATTTGGAGTATCAAATCACACAATTAAATTTTCATTTGCGATATAAAACCTTAATATATGATTATGGGCCAAATTAATAGTTTAAGCTTAGTCTAAGTTTGTAAAGGTTTTTTTTGCTCATGGTGTATAGGCTGTTGAAGGAAGATAAAATTGTTCGCTTTGGGTTCCTCCTTAAAATTAACGTTTCTTAGATAGTCAGGTACAGTATTTTAACAAGGTGAAAATTAGTCTGGCACCTCTTTTTAAATTTTAAAACTACAGTCAGTTCTCGCTAACTCAAACCTCGTTAACTCAGAAACCTTGGTATCTCAAATTAATCTCAATCCCTTTGAAAAACTTGCCTAAGTCAAATAAAAATTCATACATAACTCAAAATAATTTCATGTTTATCCATACATGAACCTCTTTAAATTGAATTAGAATTTGCCCTTTTTCTCCACAAGTTGAATTTTTGCTCTGTTAGTCGAAACCCCGTTACACGACGATTCTATGACACATTGAATACAGCATTTTTCCGCTGTCACAATAACTTACTGTACTGTATGTTACATCTGTTACTCTAGTTTATCAACAATAATTATCTCTGTATTTCAAACTATTCCTAAGTTAAAGTATATGTCATTTGAAGGCAAATCGTGGTCCAGTGAATTTTGAGTTCATGAGAATCAACTGTATATCAGAGAAAAATACCAAAGTTGACAAATTAGTACTGATGACAGCAACCTACATTTCTGGGCAATTTCCAACCTGATCACCCCTTTAGGATCGGCCCACAACGAGTCCGAAGAAAATATTATATGTAAGAATAGGCAAGCCTTCATAAAATTAAAGCTCTCTTTAGTTGAGTACAATGGTGTAAATCTGATTTTATATGGATGCTCGAGCCTGAAATGGCAGGTGTTTAAAGATGATCAAACCATTTCAAGGATAACCTAAATAAATATAACTCGTCAAATATTCAACCTTTAGAGATTGGGTTTACGACATAATGCTTAGTATTTCAAAATCCTCTGAAGAACACCCTCAAATATAAGTTTCTTATAATACGTTTAGACTATCACTGTATAGCTTTAACTTCAGAGTTCACTTCAATGATTTAATACCCTGAAGTTCTAAAAAACTTAAAATAAAAAAAAAATTATTTTTTAGTGTTGTTTATAATGCGGTACTTATTCGAATTGCAGTAATAAGTGTTAATTTTGAGGTATTTGGTGTTACATTGCTCAAATATGTTTGAATTCATTTTGGAAATAATTCAAATTGGTTTTCAGTTTTTGCGCAACGTTGGCAGGCAGTGAAAATGATATGAGATTTGTATATTGTGCGGCTTGTGTATGCTACATGCTGAATGATTGGTCAGGCATGGACATTGATAAAACCATCTCCTATATCACCAAAAGCATGGTTAGTAGTAAATAGCAAACCCATTAGTGGTAATGCTTTAAAAAATATTTCTGCTATATACTTATATATTCTATCCTGAAGAAATTTGTAGCTTAAGTTAAAAACTGGACTCGGCTGCCTATTTGGTCGATGACCCCGACAAATGAATCATCTGACAAAGCCACTCGAGGCATGACTTTTATCCAACACGGGCTGCTACCCCGTACTACACCTCTAGAGCTTAAGTATAGAAAGATTAAAATCTCAAATAATAATAATAATATAATGATATCTTTTGCTCTCTTTTTTGTCCCTACTTAGTAAAATTACCTCTATATCTTGCCTCTATTAAAACGTAATTTCAGAGTCCTGGTGCAGTAAAATTTAACTTGTGGGTTCCATTTAGATTTTGAGTTGTAGCAGACAAAGTGTAGCACTACCGACTTCCACGATTTACAGAGCGGTTGCCAATGAATTTATCTATCCAGGGCTGATCACTACATACATCACTAGTTTTTGCCCCATCTCAGTCATCCCGGTAGTAATTGAAGTTTTGGTTTACAAACAAGTAAGTAAATATTTTGAAACGAACAATCTTTTTAATGTTTCTCAATTTGGTTTTAGAAAGGAAATGTCAACAATTGATGCTTTGGACAATCTTATAAGGCAAATATATCAATCTTTTGAAAATAAAACCTTTGCTCAGGGCATGTTCTGCGACCTTAGCAAGGCATTTGATTGTGTTGATTCTAAAATTCTTATAAAAAAATTAAATCTTTATGGATTTGATAGCTCACCTCTAAAATTTTTTTCACCATATCTAGATAATCGTAGACAAAAAGTAGCTATTGATGGGAATACATCTCAAGAAAAAAAAGTAGATTGGGGGGTTCCACAGGGATCTGTCCTTGGACCACTGCTATTTTTTATCTATATTAATGACTTACCATTGGCAATCAACACAAAAACTATCCTCTACGCCGATGACACAACTTTTTTTCACAAAAGCAACAGTGTAATTGAGCTCGAGAATTTAGTCAATCAGACAACTATTGAAGCAACAAAATGGTTTCATTCAAATGGACTTTTGCTGAATGAGGATAAAACGCAGAACATACTTTTTACATTAAAACAAAATGTCAATGGGACAAATATGGGAGAGTCAAAATTTTTGGGTTTACACCTTGACAATCAATTAACTTGGAATTCACATATAGACAATCTCTCTTCAAAGCTGTCACGTGTAATTTATCTTTTAAGGCGTCTTATTGATGTGATTCCTAGAAGTTATGTAAGGACAGCCTATTTTGCTTATTTCCAGTCAGTAATTAGATATGGTCTAATATTTTGGGGTGGTTGCTCGAGAATTAAAAAAGTTTTAATCCTTCAAAAAAGGGCTTTAAGAGCTATGAGTAGGTCAAATCCAAGGGAGCCTTGCAAACCTATTTTTATCAATTGGCAGATTCAAACAGTAATAAATTTGTTTATTTATGACATCATAATATATGTTTTGAAAAATCCTGATTTGTTAAATTTTAATAATCACAACCATAATACGCGTTACAAAAGTAGTGCTCTTATAGAGTCCCACCGTCTCAGTAAAACAGCAAACAGTCATATTATTTTATCAATTAAAATTTACAATGTTTTATTTACTACTGTAAAATTTACTGCTGTAAATTTATTTACAGTAAATTCTATTTACTGCTGTAAATTTTATTTACTACTGTAAAATTTACTATTGTAAATCTGACATTGTCAATGATACTGTAATTGTGTCCAAACGACAAATAAAGAGATTATTATTATTATTATTATTATTATCCACACACTTCCCTTCACCAGATAAAAACACAGGTTATTTCCCGAATGGCCTTTATAGATTTTTTTTCAGATTCTGTCTCTAGCTAAAACTGTTAAATATAGGTCAATGTAATATAAATAATCCCAGAGGAACTTAAAAAGCATGCTTAAGAGTCATCTTCACCCCTGTTTCAGTAGCCCATTGTTGCGCAGTCAGCAATGTTAACCATACGGCTTTTAATGCAAAACATGGTATTTGATTCCCCTGTTTCGGACGCCGTTTTTCAACCCATTTTCCTTAAACTTGGTAAGTGTTTAGTTGAATAGTTATACTATGTCCCTCATACCTCAAAATTTTGAAAATTTAACAAATATTACTCTCTGTGACGTCGCAAAGTAACTCGATTTTGCTTAGTAATATTTTTAAATTTAGTGAAATTTTCCAAATTTTGAGGTATGAGGGACATAGTATAACTCTTCAACTAAACACTTACCAAGTTTAAAGAAAATCGGTTGAAAAACGGCGTTCGAAACAGGGGAATCAAATACCATGTTTTGCATTAAAAGCCGTATAGTTAACATTGCCGACTCCGCTACAATGGGCTACTGGCCCAGGGGTGAAGATGACTCTTAAACTACAGCTACATAATAAACAACTGGACTAATCGTGCTAACTTAGTCATTCCATTAACTTACATATTAATATATAAGTTAATATATATTCCATTAGTCATACATATAAACTTAGGGTATATGTATATTTCCTCATTATTCATGTTATTAAACTATTTATGTAAAAAGGTAAATGATATTTTTATGTTTAAGCTATAATTATTTAATAAGTTTTAGCCTACTCGTTTAATTTTGTAAATACAGTGAAACCCCATAAAACTCTACACTCCAGATAACTTAATATCTCCGTATGCGCCTGCATTGATCGGCTATTGCTATTAAATTGTGCATAGTTTTTTTTTCTCGGTTGATCAACATTATTTCACCCTACTTAATTAGACGTAATTCTGTGGCTGGCCCTTGCCAGCGATATACGATGTTATGACAATTTTTTATGTGTTATTATTAATGCTCAATTGGTATTTTTGGCCATTTAACTCCATTCCATTGCTCGCTACCGCTTTCTTGCTTTTGATTGTCAGATATTAGAGACGATATTACAAGGTCAGAATAAAGGCTGTAATAACAGTTCGGGGAAACTCATCTTTCATCAAACTCAACAGTTCCTGAGTTCACATTGAGTCGAGTTTATGGGGTTTCAATGTAGTGTGTTCATGCTGTTGAGTGACTATGATTTAAATAAACTTTGTGATTTTTTTTACAGTCATATGACTATGGACTAGGACAAGGTCCGGATCTTGAGTCCCATGGAGGTGTTATGTATTGTGCTGTGGCAGCCCTTACTCTGATGGGAAAATTGCATGATGTCTTCAGTAGGAAACAGGTATGTCTATTAGAATAAGCTGAATGAATGAAGTAATTACAACCTGTTTTTATTCTTCATTTGCATTAGCTATAAAATCAAAGTGTTCACTATATTTTACTTTAAAGAAAACTATTTCTAAAAAGTTTTTGTACTTGCAAAAATGTGAAAAAATTATTCTAAATTATTTTTTTCAACAACTACATTGCGTTAAGTTCTTAACTTATCATCGAATAGTAATTTTGAAGCAAAATGTAAAATATGAGTGGTTTTGCAGCTAGAAGGACTGAAGAGGTGGGCCATCATGCGTCAGGTTGCGGGTTTCCAGGGCCGTCCAAACAAACCTGAGGACACTTGCTACTCATTCTGGGTTGGCGCTACTCTTAAGGTAATGGCACGCTAAAAGCATTATACAACTCAACTCTCTAAAATGTATTAACAATTTAGTGCATTGTGCTTGTTTTATCACTGTAAATGACCATTTTTTTTTTTTTTTTTTTTTGTGAAAAATGTTTAACCTTTGATGTATTTTTTTATGGCCGTTCTGAAACGGTCTTGGGTATTTAATTTTTTAGAAGCAGTTATTTAATAGGGATGAGATTTAAATTACTTTCCAAAAAATTAAAAAAATATTCTCATTTACCTGCTGATAGGCGTTATTCATGCAATTATTATGAGAAGGGCTTGGGGCTCTGATCGCAGTGAGGGAGGTAAGGTGTGCACTAAACAAAATGTATTTGCCTTTGTTAAAATAAATTCTTGATTTCTAATATTATATAAAATTTTAATCTATCACTAAACCTAATAGCTGCATTACAATTTTTTGGTATATATTTGTTTCAGCTCTTAGGTGTATTTGAATTGGTGGACCATAAGGAAAACCGTGAGTACGTAATGAGCACACAGTATGGAGCATCAGGAGGCTTCTCCAAATGGTCTGACTCTTATGCTGACCCGATGCACACGTATCTTGGTAAGGAAATTGTATTAAAACTTAACCCTTCTCAAGCGTGGTGAAAGGGTGAAACCCTACTCAAGCGTGGTGAAAGGGTGAAACCCTACACGGTATGCAAATTCATTTAGGGATCAAAAAGTAGATTTTGAAAAAATAGGCTTTTTTACTTTTGATTACTGATAACAGCCATTATTTTTACTTTAACGAGGAAAAAATTATCTTTTAGATCTTTTAAGATCATAATTAGTGTGACGTATACATACATTAAGCACTTGTTATGAGTCACACTGTTGTAAAATATATATTTGTCCTTCGCTTGCAATATTTCAAGCAGAAAACATATTTATTTCTAATAAATTACAATCTTATGCTACTATTAATGATAATGTTGTAAATATAGTTTAAAAACATCCAAAAAGCTCGAATCATTGCCTCTCTTGGACAAACTTTTGATCAGAGCTTGATAATATTGTCTTAAAAAATTGTATCACTGGTTTGAATCATGAAGACCATACTTCATAAATTATGCACACAAACAGTTTAAGTTTAACACAGACATACTTTGTTCACATAACCTCAAACCCCAAACATACCTCGTCAAATACCCGCAATAACACTTGGGAAGGGTTAATACAGAAAAAAAACAGAAACAGGGTATTTAATGCTAATCAAGAACTGTTATGAATTTTGTTGTTTATAGCAAGTGTTTTAAAAATGACTTAAAAATTTTGAAATTCATTGAAAAAACCTAAAAAGGTGATCGTAGTGTCAATCCTTAAGGGAAATGCTCCTGTTCTGACACTCATTGTGCTAGTTCCAAATCTCACTGACATGAGCTTAGAGTGGCAATTACATTAAAATATCTACCTTCATTAAACTCAAGTGTGCTGCAGGTAACCATGTGCCTTACTTAAAAGTGTCAATTAAGTCAGGATTATTTCCTTAAAAAATAATCCTTACAAATTATTAGAAAAATTCACCTAGTTGGGTAACATTTTGTGACTGACAAATATTTTGTAGAACTTACATCATTAAAAAATTAATTATGTTGTTATAACTTGACAATCGCGTCTGTAGTAGCCTACTATCAATGAATTTACATGAATTTTCAATGTTTTAAAGTATTTTTTTAAGGAAAAAAATATTTATGAAACACGTTACAACCATGCCCATTGGTTTTAAAATACTTACTCTTATTTAATGGTGTTAATTTCTATATAAAGTTAAGGTAAATATCACAAACCTTTTTATTTTTTATTCAACAGTAATGATATCAAACTTAAATGACTATGTAGAAATAAAATTTTATTTATTTATTTTTAAATTTTAGCTGAATATTTGTGTTGTTCAAATTAGGCAATTTAATTTTTGAGTTTCTTTTGAAACTGAGAGGTTTTATAAGCCTAGTTTTTCAGCAATTTATACTTATTCAAATGACACTTCTGATATTTTTTAAAGTTTTTTAATATCTATATTTAAGGTTTCAGTACCAGGGGGACCGAGCTTAAGCTCGGTAAAATTGTTACTTTCGTTCTCACACAAAGCTCGTTCGCTCCGCTCACTTGCCCTCTTCCATTTTAAAGACGAGCTCGTTCGCTTCACTCACTCGCCAAGCCGAAGAGTGCTGCTCTGTGGTATAATTTTCTTATTCTACAGGTTAGAGATGTAACACATTGGTTTATGTCTACAGTTATCGGCTAACTTTTGTTCAATTAATAAAATCTCCATAAGGATAACATAGGAACTTTGAAGGGCTCTGGAACGAAAACCGGATTTTTCCCAGACATGGGACCAGCTCCAATCGATTTCTGGTGGCCAAAACCCCCATATTCAATCAAAAACTCTAAAATCCTTGGAGCGAAAAAAAGTTTGCCCGTACAAACCAAGCTTGTTTTAGAGTATAAGATATTGCCTTGGTCCATAACAGCATTGACAACATTTTTTAATAGAACAGATGACAAGGTAATTAGACTCCCAATCTCAGTGTATATACTTTAATATAAAAGTTTTTGTCTTCATTCAAATTAATTTAATTTAAAGGCTTCTTAAACTAGTAAGAAAAGCCAAGTGTGGAAGCCAGGGCCACAAAGGCAAGGAATGTTCCTCGAGCCCCTCCTGCTTCCTCTGCAAGGATTCAGGCTCCAGTGCCCTCGGTCACTTACCCGGGTCTGGTCAGTGCGGTGCTTTCAGAGCCGCACTTGAACAGGCAAAAGGAAGCGGCCGGTAATTCGCATCCTCCAGGCCAATCTTCATAGATCCTGGGGAGCTGATAACCTTCTAGATCAGCTCGCCCGAGAACTTGGTGCTGACGCGCTCCTTATCAGCGAACAGTATCGGGACAGAGACCCAAACATTTGGATCTCCGACAGCCTCGGTACTGCTGCATTTTGGGCACGTAATACACAGGATGTCTTGGTGCGGAGTCACGGGCGCGGCCGAGGATTCGTCTGGGTTCGGTGTAGGGACGTGACTATCTTCAGTTGCTACCTCACACCCAACGAGGCCGTCCAGGACTTCCGCGACAAGATAGATAGTCTAGAGGAGTGCGTTCTCGGCACCACCGGGCATGTCGTCATTGGTGGCGATTTCAACGCCAGGGCCGTCGAGTGGGAAATGCCCTCTACCAGCTCCCGGGAAATACATCCTGGATTTCATTGCCAGGGCCGGTCTTGTCGTCCTCAACCAGGGCGACACACCTACTTTTCGGCACCCCGGGCAGAGAGGTACGATCCCCGACGTCACCTTTGCGTCTGAGTCGCTCCTTCCGAGGATCTCTGGCTGGAGGGTTGTGGAGGACTACACGGGTAACGACCACCAATACGTCGTGTATGACCTGCATGATCAGACAAATCGTCGAGTTTCCACATCTCGGGAAGGGCCACGCCGGTGGAACACCAACAAACTGGACGTGGTCAAGTTCACCGAAGTCATCTCTCGGGGAGCGCAGGGGAATCCTGGTGAGGCTGGGGCCGAGGCACTAGTAACATCCACGATGGAACTGATCGTCTCGGCCTGCGACCAGTCTATGCCGCTAAGGAAACCCCGGCGCGACAAACAACCCGTTTACTGGTGGACTGAAGAGATTGCGGAATTCAGAAGAACATGTTTAAGAACTAGACGAGCCGCCACTAGAGCGAGAATTCCCGCAGACAGAATTCGTAAGTCGGAGGACTATAAAGCTGCGAGAAAATCTCTCCGCCAGGCGATCAACAGGAGCAAGGCGAACAGCTGGAGGAGACTTCGTGACGACGTTGACTCCGACCCCTGGGGCCTGGGTTACAAACTTGTAACACAGAAACTCGGCTCCCGCTCTCCACCTTCCATCATGGAGGGCGCCACCATGGGGAGGATCGTCGCTGCGTTGTTTCCTGAACATCCACAGCGACCGCCGGTTGACTTCGGACGGGTAGAGGACGTTCCGCTCTTCACCTTCGAGGAGCTGGAAACCTCCGTTCTCTCCCTGAAGAGCAACAAGGCTCCTGGCCCGGACGGGATTCCCAGTGAGGCTTTAAAGAAAGTATTTTCAATCAACGCTGACTTGTTGTTGAGAATGTACAATGCCTGTTTGGTAGAAGGGGTGTTTCCGGCTCCCTGGAAAACAGCCAGGCTTGTACTGATCAGCAAGGGCAAAGGTGATCCCGAACTGCCGTCGTCCCACAGGCCTCTCTGCATGTTGGACACGGCTGGGAAGCTGTTCGAGAAGCTGATCCGTTCCCGCCTGACTTCTGCCGTGGAAGCTGCCGGGGACTTATGCCCCCGTCAGTACGGCTTCAGAAAGGGACGGTCAACGATCGACGCTGTCACCGAAGTTCAGAGAGCTGTGGAGAGAGCCGAGAGCCACAACCATTTCTCCCGCCGAGTAGTGCTTCTTGTTACGCTTGATGTCAAGAATGCCTTCAACTCGGCGAGGTGGGTCGATATGTTGGATGCGCTTCGTAACACCTTTCGTATTCCTGCATATCTGTTGCGGCTCATCGAGGATTATCTACGCTCTCGAAGCCTGATTTATGACATGAGGGACAGAACGCGGACAGTGGAAGTCACTTCTGGTGCCGCACAAGGTTCAATACTCGGTCCGGATCTCTGGAACGTTGCCTATGACAGCCTCCTGAGGTCCGAGATGCCTGAGGAAACCACTTTGGTTGGGTACGCCGATGACGTCGCAGCTCTCATAGCTGCACGCAACGTTGAGCTGGCCCAACTAAAGTTGAACCGAGTCATGCGTGTGGTCAACACCTGGATGTCAGATCACGGTCTCTCGCTTGCTCTCAGTAAGACGGAGATTGTGATCCTCACGAAGAAGAGGATCGATACCGTCGTCCCACTCCGAGTGGGAAGGGAGGTGGTCACATCAACTCGTGCCGCCAAATACCTTGGGGTTATGGTGGACACCAAGTTAAGCTGGAGGGATCAGATCTTCCGTACGGCGGACAAGGCCGCTAAGGTAGTCACTTACCTTAGTAGGCTGATGGCCAATGTCGGGGGTCCCCGATCCAGCAGAAGACGTCTGTTGATGTCCGCGGTCCAGTCCGTGCTCCTTTACAAGGCAGAGGTGTGAGCAGGCGCTCTAGATAAGGAGTGCTACAGGTTGCGACTCGCCCGGGTTCAACGTCAAGCTGCGCTTCGGGTGTGTTCCGCCTACCGGACAGTGTCCGAGCCTGCCGTCCTGGTGGTCGCCGGAATCATCCCTGTCAAGATCTTGGTAGGGGAGAGGAAAGCGATTTATCAGAGACAAGGCGAGATAGGCAAGGACACGGCAAGAACAGAAGAGCGCTCCCGAACCCTCCAGCAATGGCAACACAGCTGGGAGCACGACACCCGAGGACGATGGACTGCGCGACTTATCAAGCAGGTCCAACCATGGGTGGAACGGCGGCATGGGGAGGTGGACTACTACCTGACCCAATTTTTGACAGGTCACGGCTATTTTCGGTCGTACCTGAACCGGATGGGAAAGACCGGTTCACCGGACTGCATTTATTGCCCGGGTGTTCTCGACGATGCGGAACACACATTCTTCCGCTGTCCCCGTTGGGAAGGGCCCCGCCTGGAGGCCACACAAATCTTTGGTGCATTTTCGGTGGACTCGGTCTGCCAAAAGATTTTGGAGGATGAGGGCAACTGGGATTGTTTGTCACAGTTCGTCCGGGGCATCCTCCTGGAAAAGAAAACCGATCTGGACCGCGAAGTGGGCCAGACCCCTTGATCGAGCGGCTGGATAAGGAGCGAGCCCGACGGGCGTAAGCCAAATTTAGGCCTAGCCTGACGTAATGTGATAAACAATTCCAGGTTAGATTCCTAAAGAGTAGAGGAGGTTTTTTAGTGGGTAAACCCGTTTTTTAGGGGAGCCCCACACTACAGGCTGGCCACCTGTGTGCGTAATGCATTTTTCCGCCTCTCCCTCAAAAAAAAAAAAAAAAAAAAAAAAAAAAAATAGTAAGAACATTAACCTCTCTATGTCAATGTCTTTCCTGAAACACAAAGCATTAGTTCCTATAAAAAGTTTAACACCTGTAAATAGTTCCTTAACTCTTCCAAAATCAGTGATATTGATGAATCCAGGTACTAGATTTGACACACTAATTTTACTTACATAAAATATGTTTTCAAGTAATAATGATTATGATTTTTACAGGGCTCAGTGGGCTAAGTCTGATGGGAGAGGAAGGATTACAAGAAGTACATGCAGCCCTGAACATAACACAACGAGCATCTGCCCACCTCAAGTCTGTCCAAGATAAATGGGCTTCATAAGAAAACACTTGCCTTTCTTTTCAGAGTGTTCTCATCTGTTCATTAAGCAGTCATGACCGGCAACGAGGATTCAAGAAGGTTCCTTGTTTTGATTTATTTGGCTTTTTAAGGCCATCACTACGCTTGAGGTGCCTTAAACTACTCTCTACTATGTTTGCCTCTATGTAAAAGTCATTAAATATCATAAAAATCATCGAATCGATATTGCATCTTAAAATTAATTTACTGAAAAGAGTAACTGGTAACCTTGGCTATAAAATAATCATGGAATAAATGTAAAAATGCTGTGAGAGAAAATATATTTTATCTTCCCACAGTATTAAAAAATAGGTTGTGTCTGTTTAAATTCTAAAAGTCATCAACAATTATGTATTATTTATGCTTATATTTTTCATAATACTTGCTTTTTGTGTGGGCTTACGCAGGCCTTGTGTACAGAAATGGAAACTTTCCGAGTCCTACTCTTTTTGCACTCAAGAGCTATAGTAATATTCTCATAGATGGTTAATATGCAAAACATTATAATAAGCTCTAAAAACAATAACCTGAAGGCAAGTGAGTCTTAGGAATGAGCGTCTTATTTTACAAATTTACTAGTGTATATCCTATGGGTGAAGCAAGGAGGAAATCTATATGACAATAAGTAATAAAAGTTTTATATAAATTTCACCTTGCTTCACTGATAGTCTGCTTGAATCCTCTACTATAATGCGAGGAGTGTCTGTAGCAATGTATTATATTTCAATCTTAACATCTAGCCTATAGATTTTGTTTAAAATTTGGATTTCAGAGCATATTAGCCTATAAATAATTTTAAAAACTACCTCAGCACCAGGAAAAATTTATGTTTTTCATCTAGGCCTATTGCAATTTTTAAGATTAGTCTTAGGAGATGTCATTTTGTTAACAAAATACAACGGAAGGTAAACAAAAATAAAGGAACCTCAATTTTAACCCTTCCCGGGCTATTGACGGATATATCCGTTAAAGTTCATTTCTATTCCGGGCTGAAAACGGATATATCCGTTTAAGAAATTTTCTTTTCCGGGATAAACACGGATATATCCGTCCAAAAGTACGAAAAACATATGTTGTATATATTACGATTATAAACATAATATTGACTTTTTGACGGGTAATTTAGTTTTTGCAGTTGGCAAGATTATGTCCCATAACTTTTTCACCTGTTTCATGCCAAAACAACACATACGTAGCGCGAAACTGTCAGTTTGCGCTGGGACCTTACAGTGAGTGTTTGTTTACGTTTTTATAATGACGTACTATGAGTTTTATTTCAAAATAATTATTCCAAATGACTCAAATTTTGCTGAAGATGTTTTAAAATACTAAATAAGAAGTGCATCTGAAGAGGATTTAGTATTTGACAGTGAAAATAACTATAATATGAAAAATGGTTCTGGTGAAGAAAGCGATGAACCAGAAGCCCAATGTATTGTAATTCTTGCATTTTTAGCTTTTGTTTTTTTTTTACTGTTTTTAAGAGGAACTGTTTTTAATGTTATATTATGATAGGTAGTAAATAAAACAACAAAATGACATAAACGGATATATCCGTCCTCCGCCCGCAAAAATACTCCAAATTATCAGTTTTCATATTTCTAGATTGTTGCTCCGGGCGGCGGACGGATATATACGTTTACTTAAGTTTTCTTGCGGGCCAAAGACGGATATATCCGTTATCTCAAATTTTATTTTCTTTATAACATGTGCAAAAAAATTGTTTCACCACTGAAAACGGGGTTTTTATAACGTATGAATTATTTGGAACAAATTGATGACAAAAAATCACAACATTATGCTTAAAATAATTCCGTCTCAGCCCGTGATTTAATGTAGCCCGGGAAGGGTTAAACATGGGTTTGAAACAGCTGTTAATTGTGAAAAGGTATAGTTAGTTGTAAGTGTAAATTTAACAGCTAGTTTACAGTAATGGAGAGTGGACCAACAAGCAAGGCTCAGTCAACACAGTACTGTAAATCCTGACGGCCAAGTGAGCTAAAATACTTAACAAACATCTGAATCTCATCCATAGACAGACTTGTCACATTTTTATAAATTCTTTAAATAAATTAAATAAATTCTTTATAAATTCCGATAGCCCTAAAGAGTTTTAGTATACTTTGTTTTACTTAATAAATTCTTCTTCTTGAAACACTGTTTCAAAAAAGCGATTGAGTGTACTAATTTGTCTTATTAATTTAAAAAAAGAGACTGTTTTCAAATTGCATCTGCAAGTATCGGTTCTAGTATGTTATGACATGGAACCGTTCATTTCATTATGTTCATTTTATCAACTATTTAAGCTCGTATGTTTTTTTTTAAACCCTTTTTTGCTGCTACAGTACTTTTTCACCTCAAACTTCATTCTTTAAAAATCAAGATTCTATTTTTACATTATTTTACTAACCACTGTTGCAATAAATAATGATACAAGTACATTATTACGAGTACATTATTTTTATTCAATTAAATACAAACCATTTGTATGATGAGAACAATATAAAGGAGTCACTTTATAAGGTTCTAGACCAATGAGAGCTCTACTTGTGACAAAATTAAACTTAGTGTTGTTATAGAAATTAAGTAATTCGAACATCAGCCGATTGTTTCATTATGATTCATGTTTTGGTTTATTTATGAGACTAACCTTAAAAGAGTGTGATCTAATATGAGTGAAAACAACGATTATATCGAGCGGCTTCAAGTGATGCCGTCTAACCTATAAATGGTCAATATGTTTATTACTTTATTTTTACAAGACCTTACCCAGAGTTGGTCATAGATGAAGTATTGTATGCAACAAATGTATTTGGCTTTCAAGCCACTCTTGAGATGTTTAGAACACTCGCATCCCACGTGTTCTAACTTAATCTCACTTTTGGTTTCAAATTCAAAGCGTTCTTAATATAATTATTGGGAAGTGAAGCCAGGTTTTGCTTTTATTAAGTTAGTTGCTTTTTGTATTTTAAGTATTTTTAATTATTTTAAAATGTGTTGTTATAAAATAGGAAATATAAGTACAGTACTTCCAGGTCGTACTTTGCAGCAGTTACTGTGTTATGCAAAGTAATAAATTAATATCCGGAAGAAAATTAATTTGAATTTTCCTCCTTAGTTTAAAAAAGTGTTCAATTATCAGAAGCACTCAGACTACACTAGACTATTAACTACCTTTGAACCTGCCATTTCTTAATTTATCATGACTTAATTTATCACGTTTATTATTTTAAAAAGTACGTTGGTTTAAGCGTTATCCAACTACAGTCTGGTCCCGAGGCGACCGGTTAAAATAGAGTCTACTGTATTTCATTAAAACAGATTTTTTATAACTTGGGTGCTCTAAAAATAAAGTTTTAAGATCCTAAAAAAAATAACATTATGTCACCAGTTAAATTAACTTGTGATGTTATTGGTTATGGCTGAAATTTTACCTGTTATCTGTGGTGTGAGCAACTAGGTAGTAAGCTGGCCTATCTGGCCCTGCACTTATAAATAATAAATTAAAGCATTTTCGTGCTTTGCTGAACAATTTTTTTTAACATGATTGGTAAACTTTTTGATACCTACTTAATTACGTTACTAAGACTAATTATAATTGAGGCTAATAATTGTCCTGCGCACAAAAAGTAATCATACCGCATTGTTGCTCTTGCTATTGTGATTGTTTTAAGGTACTTTTACAATTTATATGCAAGTTTATCGTTATTCTTTATATTATTACGTTAAAATGTGTTTTTATGAAGTTAATCACAGAATATTTTTGTATTAGTAACTTTTTAATTATAGTTAAGTCTCAAACCAATTTATTATAACACATTAAAAAAGTCAATTCATAAGCTAGTTGATCACAATACAAGTACACAAAAGTATTGATGTCAGGAAGAGACACATCAGGATGAGATAGCAACAAACATATAAATGTAATTTAAAAAATTTAGCAGTAAGAGTAAATTTGAATAAATTATTTAAAGTAAAGTTTATAACTGTATTACTACTAGTCACTTATATTTATAACCTGTACTACATATTATTATTTAGTTTAGTACAGCCATTTGTAGCTATAAAGTTTTTAGGGTTTTACTTCATTTGTCAAGTTCAATGACTCAATTAGATTATTCTTGATAATTAATCACAAACGAGTATTATTCAAATCAAATGCAAATTCAAAACAATTTCTTGTATGATGGGAATAAAGTAGATAATTTTTGTTACATTTGAATATATCAGTTATATTTTATTTTTTAAGGTCAGCGATGGCCCACTGTAGATGTTTTGTGTAATCGCCAACCTTTAAATTGGTTTTACTGTTTCCAGACATTTTATTAAGGAGTAGAAAAAAATTAGGTCATAAAAATAAATATTTTTGGTTACTTTGGTGTTTGTCATGATATAGATGAATTAATTAGTACATAACATTCAACAATAAAAAAGGTATTTAAGAGAACTAAATTCTCAACTCATAATGGAAATTTAGTTTAAAGACTAATTTATTGATGGACTACAGCCCATTTGCCAAGTTTAATGTAATTTTCACTGAAGACAAATAGCTTTCTCTCTGTGCTGGGTTGATCATGACTTAGCAATTTTCAATTTAAACAGATAAGATTGAAGCACTATGTATGCCAATGTAACTGTTACAATGTCAAAACACCTATGAAATATCAAACTGTGTAATTATTAAAAATAACAAATATCAGATCTTGTAAATTATGGTTTTGATATTATTTTAATGTGTTTCTGCCATTGAATGTTTTGTGATATTCTTTATATAGTAATATAATATACTACCTGTTATATGTTTTTAATTCATCAAAGCTCAAAATAAATTTTGTTTTAATTAATACAGTTCTTATTACTGAAAACCAGCTTATTTCCTAAGGTTCCTCTGACTACAATAGAAATACAGAAGATAACCTCCTCACTCCAAACCACCTGTTGGATAATTTTTTTCTTCTCTAATTTATTTTTGTCTCCTTCTAGGAAAAATTCAAAGTTGATCAGCCTGACATCAGTTGATTTCCTGATGTCAAACCGTAATAGTTATTTATGCAACAAGTGCGGAAAGTGCCGATTTTCTGCACTCGAGAGAAATGTTTATGCACGAGCCGCAGGCGAGTGCGGGATAATTTCTCTCGAGTGCAGTGAAGGCACTTTTCGCACGAGTTGCATTTTAAATTTTTCCTACGACTGCAAAATATTTCTTAAATAAGTATAAAAGTTTAATATTCATGTTAAAATACCTACTATGTGAGGTCCCTATCTCAAGATAGTGATATATATTTATGATAGCCTGTATTATGCACTTCCTACATTTAGTTAAAAATTCATTGGATTTTTCATGCAGAAGATTTAACGCCACTGTTTTAGCAGTCTTGGCAAGATCGTCAGGGAATAAGTCACTTATATCACTATAGTCACTGTCATAGTTGATCATTGCGCACCTACCTTACGTACCGGTAGCTCACCCGTAGCTAGTTTGTAGGTTATGTTAATGCTGATTCAATAGAAAACGACCACATGGACAACAATAGATCAGATGATTATATCCAGTGTTGCCAACTTAATTCCTGACTAATCAACGTTTCCTTGCTGGCTAATGCAAATTGTTTTGTGTTCTAATGTTTAAACACTGGAGTGCGCAAAGTAAATCTAGCGTGCGCAAAGTAAATCTAGCGTGTGCAAAGTAAAATGAATACGGCAATCGCCTGTTTTGCGCCGAGTATTGAGTGCGTAAACAACTGTTTTCACGGACAGTCGTAGGAAAAATAATATGCAGTTTGAAAAAAAGTCAGTAGGTCTAACATCCTTTTTATAAAGTGGCAAATATTTAAGAAACCATTATATGATAAATATGCAAGTTTCTATTTATTTGCATGATGGTAATTTAAAGATGGTAGTAAATGGCACTTTGCAAACCGACAGACCTAAAATATTAGGACAGTTAGGTGGCCAAATATTTTATTTTGAACTTTATTGAGTAAACTTTTTTGAGAAAAACATGTAAAATAACTTTAATTTGGTATTTAATTTATTGTTGTTAATTAAAATAAAACATTGGGACATTCCTTTAAACCTTTTTGAGGGGTATTTATTTTTAATACATACAGAACTTATTAAGTTATGGGTAAAATTAATTCAAAATGACATAATAATAGAAGGCATAAAATACAATCAAAGACAGTTTAGCAAACTGTTTATTAAGGAATGAAAAAATCTTGACTAGGGCTACAAGAAAATAAAGAACACAATTGAAACCACTGCAGTATGATGACTAGAAAATTTCTTTGATAATGTAACAACACAAACAATCAACTAGCCTCAGTTCAAAGTGCACTATGTTTAAAACAATTTCTTAGAAAAAACTCATAATCTACCAAGTAAAAAATCTCTTAACACAAGAAAATAATAAAACTTACTCATTAAAGGTGATTTTTATTATTACTTTTGCTAAAGTTGGAAAATTTTGGAAAAGCCATGGAATCATACATTAGTTTCTTAAAAATATAAAAATGACCAAGCCTAACAGCATTACTCAAGAAGAAACTTTTAATTCTCGTTATTTGCCAAAACCATTCTCTTGAGTCTGTTATGAAACAAGAAGAAAACAACAAATCTATAGAAATAATTACTGAGCTAAAAACTGTGCAAAATGTTAACATCATGTATACATTTCTTCCCTGCACAAGAACCTCATAAAACTGGGATATAATAATAAATTGCCAATAAAGAAAGAACCCATTATGAATGCACACTTAAAATCAAAGATTCCATAACCAAACCGTAACCATAAGTGTTTCAAGGTATAAAATCTCAATGGCTATGTTAGTAATGTGTTCAAACATTTCCAATTTTAAGTAAGAAAATAAACAAATAAAGAGAGAATTGTGTTGACTCTTATTACAGCAAACTCGCAATAATTTGGGATGACAGATTTAATCTGGATTATACAAAATTGCTCTTGAGACACAACTGCCGTCATTATGGCTAATTATGATGATAATTGTGTTTATTTGGTAATAGAAGAATTCTAATAAACGAAGTTATAAAACACTCAATGTGATAAATTACAGTAGGCTCTTGTAACAGTTCACATTTCACAATATGTTACTTATGAGTTAGTACTGTAAACTTCCTCTAATCGGCATCCTAAAATCCGGCATGACTTTTAAATCTTATTAATAGGATTAAAAACAATATATGGGTTCATGTTTGTTTGGGATTGGAAGTCGTGAGTGAACAAACACTATGATGTAAAAAGCATATTAGTTTGAGTGGAGGGGAGACAAGTCATCATTGGGCAAAAGCGGGTGACATCGTATAATTTCGGGAGCAACTTCAAAATAAACTATTTGATGAAAGCCTAGGTTGCTCATTTTAGTTTTATATTCATGTATTTTCATTACAGTATGTTATGCAATGCTTTTATTTTAAAGGTAAAGTGTTTAAAGAATAAATTACATGTAATTTTTTGTATATTCATATTTTTTCCAATATTCTTCCTCTAATCCAGAATATTTCATGGTCTGGCATGTGTCATGTCCCAACATGCCGGATTAGAGGAAGTTTACTGTAATAGAAGTTTTAGTGGTCATTTTATGTGCACAATCGTGTTTTACTAACTGTGAAAGGTGATTAAGAGTACAAAATATAAAAAATTTCTCCAATTACTTAAAACAGTTTTTCATCATACTAAAAACAATATATAAGTAAAAAATATTTTTATAAATTGAATAAAAATATTATTATTGGTTTACATTTGTTATGGTTTGCTTCCAGCCAACCATATAATTTATCATTCTAAAACCATTAAAATGTGAGACTACATCTCATATTTGAAGTGACATTTGCGAGATTTATTTGTAATTAGTTTACATTCACTTTATTTATTTTAAATTAGTATGTACAGTAGAGACCCGGTAATCCAAACTAATTATTTAGCTTGTTCAGTTTAGCGAATTTTCGTATTAACCGGATACTATGTATATTATAATTAATACCTTTATTGAAATGGAGACCTAACTCAATAGGTAGTTAACACATGATATCATTTTGTGAATGACTTATATTAAACATAACTAATTTATAATTTAGTTTAGAGGATAGTTTGTTGTTATTTAATAAAGTTTAAGAAATGTAAAAACAGACAACATTCGCGATGTCTGAAATTATTAATCGTGGAGAAATTTGCTAACTTTCAGCTCTTCAGTATTGTTTTGCGAATAGGTGCACGGATAACCGGAAGGAAGTCCATTGTCCGTCAACCACTGGTTTGAAGGCAGTGTTTTTTAAATAGACCCCCCTCGCCCCATACCTGACATCTCCCTTTCCCACTTTTCAAATAAGAGTCATTTTCACATTGGACTGTGCACTAAGTTGACAATTATTGTTTTGGATTGTGGAGATAAATTTTGCTGTTGGCAATTATCCTTTATTTAATTTGTGTTTATATATTGTGCTACTGTGCTGTATACACCAGCTGACAACAGATCGACATTAACGATGTCCAATAAATGAAGTGTTTACTAGTGCTAGTTTACGATTTGTTTTTTTAATTTTTATTATTTTTTATTAGAGCCAATCAACATATTTAACTGATTTTTTATCGAATGTGAGCCAATTTTGTGTAACAATAAATGATTTTTTTCACGTTTCTTTTATTGTTTCTTAATATTTTTTTAACCTAAGGGAAAAATCAGTATTTTTCTGACAGGACATGTTCTGGTTTAGCATATTTTCAGATTGGGGGGTCGGAGTAGCGGGACTCTACTGTACTTATGTTGAGGTCATAAACAATGTAATTTCTTGTGCTGTTTACTTATGTTGAGGTCATAAACAATGTAATTTCTTGTGCTGTTTATAAGGTGACAAATAACACATAATTTTGGGATGGAAAACCACTATTTATCGTGCAGTATGATGAAACACTTTAGTACTTTTTTACCTCAAGAAGTTTATTATCTACGGACACTAAAATCAGTTTACATTTGTCACTAATTTAATGTGACATATTCACAAATTAATTACCCGATTACACAAATCTGAGAGTAACTGACAGCTTGGAAGCCGAAGTCTCCCCCAAACCCGCCCAACAGCTTCCACAGCCTCATACATAATAGCACTGACAATGCATACTACTTGACATCTGTTTTTTAAACAAGATTTGTTAAACAAAACCAAATATGAAGTTCTTAAATAATTAGTATTAACTATTTTTTTTAACATTTTGAGATCATTGCTCCACATTATTTCGAGTCCCGATGGCTGATCCGGGTTACTAAGAGCCTACTACATCCTAAATAAAAAAAAGTTAACAAGAAAATATCCACTAATTCCTTACGGTATGATCTTTTATTCGTGATGGTATTAATCATATCAATTTGTTTTTATTGGCTACACATCACTAGAATAATAAAACAATTTTTGTTAAATCTGTATATTTAACTAAATATACAGATTTAACTAAAATTGTTTTATTATTCTAGTGATGTGTAGCCAATAAAAACAAATTGATATATCCACTGATTCCAATTGAGTTTAAGCTACCAATTCTATTTATGTACCGCCGGATCTATCTTGACGGATCGAAACTTATTAATAGGCCTATATTTTAATTAGTGGTAACTTAGCCTTGTTACCCTGGTGAAATAAAGTATTTCAATTGAATGGAAATGTTTAGGCACCTTACTACTTTTAAGGTAACATGCTTAATTGTAAAATGAGATAACTTATAGCTTTATGGCACTTATTTAACTTTTTTGATTGGACGCTTCACTCCAATTTTTTTCATCCTCGCTCTGTACATGTGAGTCATCATTGCATACATCCCTGAAACAAGAATATTTGTCACTCTTCCCAACTTCATAGAAGTACCTACAAAATTACAAAACCTAAAAGTAATACAAATGTTTTTATTTCATAAAAAAATTTGTGTAAATTTTTGTTTTAAATTGTTTTGTTTTTATATTTATTTGCTATTTCATAATTTTTTTTATTGTTTTTAGTAGATTAGTTACATTGATTTTTATCAGCACTTTTTGTACCACAATACTAATAATTTTGCAGTGAACGTATTAACAAATATTTTTTAGTAGTGTGCAACAATCATACTAAGCAGTTGGAAATAAAATACCTCTTCCAAGACAATAGACAATAGACAATAGACAAATTCTTTATTAACATAACATAGAGAAATGCAATGGCGTCAAAGACTACACCATCCCATTTGTAATTTCATATAAGATGATGTAGATATTAAAATGGCGATCAATTTTGTTCAGTCATACCAGTCATCATCAGGCCCAATTTGAGACTTTTATTTATAAAATACAAATACATTTTGTACGAGAATAAATATTAAGACGTGTTGGTAGACATTTTTATTTCAATTTCTACATATCTTCATACACTTTTTATTCACACAGGTAGCAAACCTGTAGTGTGTGTCTCCTAAAACAAAATCTAGTGGCCTAGTGTTGGTCCCCCCCACCCCTTAAGGGTGCCGGTAGCGTTAGCCATACTGGATTCGGTTTTTCGACAGAAGGAATATGAAAGTCCCAAATCATATTAAGGCGGATTAGACCCCCTGGAGTCTGGGATTCTCCCAAACCCATGGTACTCACTCGGCAGTGACGGCTGAGAGTGACAGTGGCAGCATTATCCAATTAATTCTCAACTAGTGTTTGGCTGGAGGCCCCCCCCAGCCAAATCTAGGTGCCAAGCATGCCGAAAACCACTTGCCTCCTCGAGCCTAACCCAATATCCGGACTGGCCGAAGCCAGGGGCTTGCACCGGATCCCGATGTTCCCATTTTAGGTTTTACTTGGGTCATGGGTAGTTCCCAAGCGGGATAAATAGATCTCTGGGTTCCTGCACGCCCAAAATGGGGCGCCGGTATGCTGCAACTGTGCCCAAAGGTCGGCGCCCAGATCCTTGACACCCTGACTCATTGTCTTCTTTTGGGGGAGCTGGAGTGAGCCACCCAGTAAGTGCACGACTGGCAAAGCCACCTCTGCCAGGGCTCGGCACTGTCAAAACTGACCTCCAGTGATAAAGAGAGCTATGCCCATTCGCCCAGCCCAGTACTTGGGATTGGTATAGGGTAGTGGACATCCCAGTTCTAAGAGTGCATGCCCTGAAGTACAACATGCACACCTTTGCTGTTCGATCACTACAACCACCACAGCGAAGGCTAGGCAAAGACTTCGTGGGAGACTAGGCCAATACTAAAGGGGGCCACCTCCGTTCTCCCAGACACACAGGACTGGTATTGGGTAGTGGACACCCCAGTTCTAGGGGTAGTACGCCTTGAAGTACAATGCATACCCAAAATAACCTACCCAAGGGGAAAAAATTCCTCTTTCGCTTTCAGACACTAGCCTGAAATTGCTTATTACATTATATCAGGACTAAGCCATCTTTTCCTTTTGCCCCTTATTGAACACTTCGGATTCAGTCACTATTTTTCAAAAGGTCTAGACAGGGTTTCTATCTAATTTTTTGGGATCAGAGGATGCTCTGCATAACAGCAATAACATGTATCATGCTCATGAAGAAGTTATTTTATGACAATAATATACTGTAGAAAACCATAACGCAGAACTAATGTATTTTTTTCTCCCCACTCTCCCTCTTTCTCTTAAAGAGGACCCAAATCAGAACTACCCCCTGTTTGAAAAAAGTTATATTCATTGAAACCGAACATAAAAATAGTACCTGGAAAGAAGAGGAGAAGAAGGTAGAGTTTCATGGCTGATGGAGTGTGAAAGGTGAAATTCCAACTGTTTGGCATTGCAATTGAAAATTTTTGAGTTTCCTCAAAATAAGGTATATTCCTGAAACAATAATTTTGAATTATTACAAAAGGACTGAGCAAACGAATATAATTGATATACAAGTATTTTTTTCAACCATCTCAATTAGTATTTGAATAGTTAAATTTTGCTATCAAACAGCGACTAGGGATATTAAATGTTCATTTGTGAATATCATCTTTGAGTTTATTATTTTCAAACATTATTAGTAGTAGAATTATTAACAAACAAACAAAAATGTTGCCTCAACTGCATTTTTATAAAAGCAATAATTTTACTCATGCTACCTTAATTTGTCAAATCGGTTTGGACAAGTCTAGAGGGGTGTCTATCCCGGGAGCCCTAACAATTTTGGGTACCTGAAAATCCAGGGATTTTTACCTTCAATCCTAGGATTAAAGGGATTGTCCAAAATAATTATATTTATGGTTTTGGAAGTGTTTTGGTGTGTAACGACAACTAAAACCTTTAAATAATTGTTATACATATCAATAAATAAATAAATACATATAAAAAATTAATGAATACAGGTGATCAAAAATCTCTTTATTCAGACAGTATAGTCAAAGAATGATGTCAAGACAAAAATTAATTGCAACATCAGAAAAAATACACATATAAATAAATACAGGTAATCTTAACTATTTAATAACGGCAAAATAATAATAATCTCAAATTTACCAACAATTCTCTCAACCTCAAAACTCTTTTAATTTTGGAATTTTTTAGCAAAGAAGTAAAAATTTGTCCAGACAGTATAAAACTATAGCAATGAGGGACTCTTTCACTTTATTTCAAAGAAAAGTTTCAAACTTTTTAATATTCTTTAAATGTTGAGATAATGCATTAAAAGATTTTATGCCATTGTAAGTGGGAGTCTTTGTAAAAATGCCGTTCTATGTGCCAACAATAATAAATTATTTTTATTCCTTGTATTATAATTATACCTATGTTTACACAATTTTCAAAGTTTTTCTTTACATGTGAAACGGTTTCAGACATCAGACCAATCCAATATTGTGAATATCAGTGGTGACAAAAAACTACACATTTACAGCTACATTAAGAAAGGTTTGAAATGCTCAACCCAATCCCAATGTTATTCTAATGGGAAATTTTCAAATAAAATTTTTGGAGAGCGCTCTTATTTTAAGTCTGATTCTCTTCAATTTTTGGCGGGAACAACTGCAGACCAACGACACCAAAAACTTGAAAATTGGTTGAGAATTTTAGAAGGAGTTCTCTAAAAAAAAGTTAGATTCTGATAAATTAAATTTTGTTAGAAATTCGCTAAGATCGCAGGTCTTCTTCTATGATGGTATTATGAAATACATCACGATAACAAGGAATAACAATTATAATAATGTAAATCAATGTAATTTAGTTTGAGCACACAGTGCACTGAATATTTTTATTATTTTCAAATTGTAAAATGATAATGTAATGAATTTTTATGTGGGAAGCACTTTTTGGCCATTCATTATTACATGAATCAACTTTCATAAAACAGTCTTACAATTAAGATGTTTGTAATAATTGTAGTAATACATCGAATTTACCTTAAAATGATGATGCCTTCACATAAAATACCCAGAGGGTAGAGAGGGATCCAGACTGAATACCGAAGCCAGGTCAAGAAATCTACTCGACACTTGTACAGCTGAACTATGTAGTAAGGATATCTGAAAGATATTAAAAGAATGAAAAATACACCTGTCATACATTTTTTTTTTATTTGTCGAAAGTAATTTTTTTAAAATGTTAATAGTAAGATATTTATATACTACAGTATTATAAAACAAGGTGATGCCTATTTCCCTGAGGTTCTAACAAGGCTAAATCTACTAAACCAATTTGGCTGCGCAAAGATGGTCTAAATACTTAAGAGTATCATAGGCCTGATTCGGTTCTGAAATGTCCATCAGGGCTTGGCCCCACTGACTTAAAAATTTCTTCCTATTTACCTGATATTTTGTAGATCAAAATAGTTCAATCATGACAAAATTAAATTAAGTACAAAATTGTGATCTAATAGAACTGAAATTTATATTTATTAGATCTTCAGATATAATTAATTTTTAGATCATCATCATAATATTTGCATCTTTTTTGCACTTAACTTTTTCTGGGAAAGCACCGGTATTCAGCTAGTAATAAATTTATTTGAGCCATTTTAAAACAAATCATTATAACTTTGTCGCCGTTACCGACCCTGCCAAGTGGCGTCAGGTGTCAGGCAAACTGAAATATTGAATTTCGGTGACGATGGTGCAATTAATTAGAGTCTCAGATAATCAGGGTGTGGGTAATCGTGAGAGTACTGTATAATAATTAACTTAGACCAAGTTTTCATACTTACCTAACCACTTCAACCAGTGACCAGATAAAGAAGAGGTAGAACACAACGGGTTTCTTATGCATTCTTGGTTCTGCATCTATCATTGCAAACAGGACAATTGCCCTAGCAGTGACCTAAACAAATAATTTTAAAATACATTATCGAATACATTATCGGAGCTCGAGACATAATTGGGAACTTAGAGAATTATTTAAGGATCCGGATATTGTCGCTGAGATAAGGAGCAGAAGGCTGAGATGGGCAGGGCACATTCTAAGAAAAGACGACAACTCCCTATCAAAGAACATCTTGAGGAACAACCCAGAAGGTAGAAGACCCCTTGGAAGACCGAAACTTAGATGGTTCGACCAAATGGAGAAAGACCTGAAGAAGCTAGGAAGAAGGAAGGAGGATGCAAGAAGCAGAGACCTATGGAGGCAGTGTGTTGGGGAGGCCAAGTACCATCTAGGGTACTAGGGTACCAGTGGCCACAGCAGTAAGTAAGTAAGTAAGTATTATCGAATCATGTCAACTTTACTTTCCAGTACAGAATGCAAGTATAAGAGTAATTTTCAAACAGTTTACACAATTTGATTTAACTTTCAAAGAAAAATTGTCAGTTCAAATCAAGTTTTGTATTGCATCTGCAATAACTAAATAATTGTTATCGCTGCCAGGTTTAAATTGACTTGATCTAATTTGCTAAAAGTAAACATTGGAGTTTATTCAATTAGAATGTTATAAGGTTATCTTATCAGATTTATATGTAATAAAGTTTTCAGTTTTTGTGTGGGCTATTTGTTTTATTTGAGAAAGAAAAGAGTAGATGGTGTTGCTCAAACAAAATACCAGTCACTACTTAGTACTATTTTGCAAAGAGATATAATGATAATAATGAGGGGGGTATAATATGAGATATTATATTGTCTATAGAATTTACAAAAACTGATTTTAAATCATTATATCGACTGGAATTATGATAACCAATAAATCTATATATTAAGAGGCAAACACAAAACTTGCCCTCTTTTTTTTAGCTGATGTGCATTTTACGAGAAATGTGTGCATACTCTTTAGAACGGTAGTTCAGACTGTAGATGAGTAGAAAAACATTATAATTTACATCGACTCCCAGAGCTATGTCTTACACAACAATCGAATAAGACCAATAGATGGAGCACGTCAGGCGCGAGCTGAAGCACGAATATTTCACTGCCCTACGACAAGATGGCGGCTGCCGGCCGTGACTCACTGTAGTGTCAAGCGCTAAAACTATGTTAGACTGTTTATTATTACTGTTAATTCAGAACGGACAACATATTCCGGCAACGGCAACATATAACGGGCAACATGCAATCCGTCTCACTTCACTGATAAATTTGATAGTAAATTTTAAATAATAATAATAACATTTATTCCTCTGACAATATTTAAAATTGTATGGGAATGTACATAGTTTGGGGAATTTACGCAAGTCCTTTACTTTGTTTCACAATTTAAACATTTCATTGCTATGTAATTCGTACATCTTAATTGTTTAGCAAACAACAATAAGTGGCGGCCACAACATTTAAAGCCCCTAGATCTACCCAGGGTTAACTATTATTATTGTTATTATTTATGTTTTTTATACGGAAATCCGGTATGAAATCGTGAAAAAGGCGATTTAATATTGTTGTTATGTTTTAAGTAATTTCTAAAAAAATATAGCAAAAAGTGTAATAATTAATACACTAAGTTATACCTTCCACAAAAAAGGCATCATGTAATAAAAACAACTAGAAATTGCCTGCTGATCGAAATTTGCCCAAAACTTCAGTTGATCTAGACCAAGACCCAAGAAGTTTAAAACATTTTATATCTGCAACATCTGTCCTTCGTGATTTTTAGCAGTTGTTTTTACAACAGCTGTCTAATGATTCAACCAATTATCCTTGTTCCATAAGATTAACATTGGAACTTAAAAAGCCTATGGGGCATAGCCTTAGAGTTCGATATGAATTAGAATGGGATTCTGCTAATCTATAGGATACCTTTCTAACGGTATGCACGGATTTCCCCTACGATGCACACGAACTGAGAAAAAAGGAGGAAACGAAACCTGCTTGCCTATTAATATATAGATGAATTTTACAGGCAGTAAAATGTCCCAGCTTGTATTACAGGATTTTCATTATATGTTCATTAAGTAAGTTCAGTATTTAAAAAAGTTTCAAAATAATTCATCGTATTCCTTTTATGTTTGTATAGTAATCATCTTATACTTAGTGCAACTGTTAAAAACTTCGCTAGTAATTTAATTAATGGTAACAAAATAGTAATATTCTCTAAGGCTATTTTGATCTAAAAGATCCAACTAGACACTCGAACATTCTTTATAATGGAAGTAATTACTTCAGTTAAATAGCTTTATTATATGAATTTAAATATAATATAGAAAAAATGTAAATCCTTGTAGGCCTATTTTTGACATTTTGTGTATATGGTATTATAAGTTTCCTTCTTTATGAAAGTTATTTATACTCGTGTTGAGTGCAATCTGTTACGATGCACCGCCAGTAACACAACCAGTAACAGCTAACAATATTTAATAATTATGCATAAAACTGCCAAATTAAAACCACAGTTGTGTATCAGAAGTGGGAATGAATGCAGTCTGCCGGCGCGGCACCGCGAACAAGTCTATAGTATAGATTAATTTTCCATCCGAACAACAGCAGCTAATTTTTCAAAAAATATGATTCAGAAAATTTTACTCTTTGGCTACAAAATCCACCGTTTTTAAACTTACCTGACCAAAAATTATTTAAAAAAAAATTAGTAGCCGACTAACTTTTTTATGTCACATTTCTAAACTCAAATGTTGAGTCATTTGTAAGTGAAACATTTAGTTTTTTTGCAAAAATCTCAGCGAACTTTGTGCCTGTTGGCTACGACAAGATGGATGACCGTGCCTCACTCGTTGTAATGCTAGTTGGATAGGCAAACTCCATCTATTGGTCTTATGTGATCGTTGGTCTTACATGCTTTCAAAGTTTCATTGTAATCTTGTGGAAGAATAGTGATTGATTGAATCATTATATTTTTACAGCTGTTGCAATAACAAATGCTAATGAACTGGAAACAGATGATTCAGTTATAAATAATAAAATCAAACAAAAAACATATTTTTAGCTGACTGGGTTCCAATCAACAGAAATTTTGTCAAAATTCGACAACTGGACGATCTCTAATACAGGTAAATTTTTTAGCAGATTTATGAACCTCTGCAAACTTATATAAATTAGCAGTACTGACTGTGGCGGCAAACCGATAATTCGTTCCTTGCCATTTTTGAATGAAAGGCTAGGCATGAATACATGGTTCTACAACACTTAAAGGGTTCAAATTAAGTACTTAATAAAGAATAAAATAAATAAGAACAAAAAATTGTAAAAGCTATTTGACATTTTTAAAACCGTCATAAAACACTGTACAACTGTGTGTCCAAACACCCTGACTTGCGACTACATGAAATTTCGTCTTGAACCCCCCTAGTCTTTTGCAAATATATATAAAATTTCAAAATATCAATTATCCAGCCATTTGATATTGTAAGTGGTATACCTCCAAAGCATTTACGCTAAATAATAACCTACTTAATAACCATAACAAAATGTTACTGTACCTGGATAAAAGGAATGAGAACACTGCCTCTGGTGTATCCAAACATTGGGTGCATCACCTCAAGGAATTGCATGAGCTGGCAAAATTTGAGCACATTACCAACAGCATCATAAGTGCCCTCCATAGAATCTGGAGCAGATAAACATAAGTCAAGTTCTCGGAAGCATTTTGATGCCAATGTTCAGGATTCAAAATAAACATCTATAAGCCTACTATTACCATAAACAGTATCCGTTAACTGACATTTATTTTGTCCCAACAATGTTGAATTCGGTGTGAAATGATCTCCTTGAAAATTGTTATTGAGCTATCGGTAGAGTCGTGACAATCTTATACCTTTCCAAGCGCTACTACTTATCTTATCAGATTAATCACCTGCACAAACTAGTTTTAAATTCTCATGATCACCAATCTTTTCTCAATATACTGCATTTATATTATAAAAAAATTATGGTTAAAAATTTGTGATAAATTTAAAACCTAATTCAACCACTGAATAAAACCTAAAATGTAATTCGGTATACCTGGCCATATACAGTTCCTCAAAAGTGACATGAAAGAAAACTTAAAGGTCAGACTGCAGAATGCAAGCTTTCTGTCATTTTTATAAAACTTAATTTTTTGCTAGTGCGAATGTAACCTCTGCGTTGCAACTGATGGAAGGTTATTTTGTTCCATTCAATTAATTTTATATTTTAATGATAACAATGTACAGTAGTATCAATTTAACTTTTTTTTTTGTTTTTTATACAAAAAATTATTTTTTCACTCACAGTCTAGGTTTTTTTGAATGAACTAAGCTTGGACGTATGGTAACCTTGAAAAAGGACAAGCCTTGTTTGCTTTATTCAGCCCCGTTCAAAAAGACTTAAGGGGTGAACCATTACAGTACAGGTGAATGACACAAGAAAAGGTGAATTACTGGTTTGGAACTCAGTTCACTAATCAAAACTATTTTTAATAACTAAATTCCATATAAAAACACAATATTGGTGTCTTCTCTAGCTTTTTTAACTCACAAACATACACTTTTTGGGTTCAAGAAAACCCTAAAGAATGTTTGTATCAACACCTTATATATCTTTCTCATTTACTCTAGTTAACAATCCAAATGATAGAAATAATAATATGGTTTTACCTGGGCCGTCTTTCGCGTAGCGTATTGCCATAACAACAAGAATGTAGGTAAAAAACACAAACTGACTCAGGTTGTACAGAATAAGATACACCTTCTTCAATTCCTCTGGAACATAAAACAAAGGTTTATTATAAAATGATTTATTGCAATCAATACTGATAAAACGTTATGTGTTTTATGTGTAATGTATTATTATAAAACTGAGTGATTTTCACTTTTGCACCAGATTTGAAAATTGGACGGCTATCCCAATATGAGTCATCTGCTAGACAAATGTTGGATTGAAGATGGAAAGGTATACCGTCCGTAACCTATTGTTCTAGTAATGATAGCACTACGTATATTATATTCAACATAATCAATCACAAAGAAAATTCACCGTCTTAAAAAGTTTATATCTAAAATAAATACATTGTTTACAAAATTTTAGCGGGTATGAAATGGTAACAACAAACAAAATAAAGTAATATTGGTAAAATAAGTTTTTTTTAAGTAGGCTTCTTCCATAAGCAAAAGAAGTTCTTAACCATTTCATTGCAGCTTAAGTTTTGAAAACTATGTAGGGATTTATTCAAATTATAAACTTTTTAAGCTTGTAAATGTTTTCTTCATTATTCATTATGATGAACATAATTTAATAGCACAAGGACCCCAACAAAATTTTTCCAAAGACCCCCTCAACTAATCACTATAATGACAAGGACCCCCACTAATGTTTAAACATAAAGTTATTAATGTTCTCATCCGCCCCCCCCCCCTTAATTTTAATGAGCTTAAACCGCTCCTAAGCTAATAGTATTAATACATTGTCAGTGCTTTGCCATAATTTACCATAATTTGCCATAACGTACCATAATTTACCACAATTTGCCATAATGTACCAAGTACATGAAAAAAGTCAAAATAAGAGTGTTTTACTTAGTTGTTTTAGAAATTAAAGATGCCATTTTTAGAAAAAAAATGTGTTCAATTTTGTCTTTTTGTTGAAAAAAAATCAACAGTAATATTATAAAGGTCACGGTTTTGTTTAAGAAATAAAGAATGCGTCCATCAGTACATTCAGTATCAAATGCCTTATCTTCTTCTTCATTTGTAGGTCTATCTCGTTTTAAGGATTCACTTTTCAACCAACGATCCATTTTTTATCCACTTTTTAATTACAATGTGTGCGTACTGTAAATTTCCACGAAAAAACTTTAATTTCTGTTTTATAAAACTGCTTGGAATAAAATACTTATCAACAGTGTGGTAAGATGTGATTGAGATTGAAAGCTGTGTAATTTCCCAAAAGTTCTACAATTAAAATTGGCCAAGTAATGAAAAAAGTGAAAAATCCTTGAAAATCCATATTGTCTATAAAAGAATTATATTCTGATAGGCTATTATGTAAAACATCTCACTACAGACGAATTGAGGCCAGTATTTTCCTATGTTTAGTCTGCAGTTAAAATATTGCCTCCCCAAGCTGTACCGATTTCTTGCATTTATCGATTTCTCGCTGTACCAATTTATCATGCCTATGTAAGCAACACAGTCTGTGATTTTAGACAGTCAGCTATTTTAGATGTATGCGCACTAGCAATACATCTAAAATAGCTGAATGTCTAGAATACGAGTTGGCTGTCACTTTTCAACTGCAAGCAGGCTGCACGCACATTCTATAGGCAGACATAAAACAAAACTATTCGGCCATCTAGTTCCATTGGCAGCGCTAGAGTGTGCTAGTGTTGGTTGCTGAATAAATCCAGATTCAAAAGTTATCAAACTATAAAGTAGTCAGAAAGCTGAAAAAACTGAAATCTGTAACTGTAGGCCCACAAATATATATGTTTATTCTAATTTCTAATTAAATCTTGCTGACCCCTAGGGGTCCACAGACCACCTGTTGGGAACCACCGTAATAGCAGATTGGTATTTACTGTAATTAAGATATATATTAGGGGTGTGCAAGTATTCAAAACTTTGAGCTGTTTATTATTTAGCTTGTGCTCAAGGTGTTTTAACACGTTGGCTGCGGATGGGTCAGTACTGACCCATGGCGATCGCAGCGCTCATGCGGGTGGGTCAGAACTGACCCACGGTGCAATGCATCAATCCGTTGCTCAGTGCGAGCCTAGCTTCCATCAGACGCGGACCTATACCACGGTAGCGTTTAGAGTAAGGCCAGCTTTGTTTACAGTCCAGTCAGTTCCCGCGTCGCCTGCCCACCTACGCGGCTGGGTCAGTACTGACCCACGTTACTGTGAATGCCCACATTGTGCTCCCTGTTTGTGGTTGTTAGGGCTGTTATTCATTGAAATGGCTTTTACATCTCAGGACAATAGTAACTATTTTGAAGATAGTGAGGATGAGAGTCCGATTGGAGATGATAGTGAGCCCAGTGGCACTGATGCGGAAGATGCAGATGAGTCAGCTGGCGACCTTTAATTTTTTTATATTCAATTCCAAATATATAAAAAGCGTATAATTTAAGTTTCTTTTCAGTAACATACAATGGTTGTGACATATTTAATGTTTTCAGTTATATTTGCATTTTCGGTTTGACTCAGGGTACTAATGGGTCAGTACTGACCCATAATTATAATGTCACTTTATGACGTCATATTCACTTCAGATAAATTTAATTCCTATTGTATTGGAATTGTTACACAATAAGATGTGTTTTACTGCAATAAAATTTTTTAGCAATATGATTCGGTTTTTAAATTCCCCTTAGCAGTGAACGTGTTAAAAGAACTTGAAGTTCAATGCGCACTTTTAATACAAAGTGACAACACACTTAATTTGCGTTGTAATGTAAAATAATGTTATCAGCATGTATATGTATTTGTTTATACATATGTTTTTAAGTCAGCAAATGTGACGGAATTAGTCATTAATAGTAATGTTTTTCTCATTAATTTTAGTCACAGGGAGTTTTTTTTTATGAAACTCTATCATCGAAACCTATTGTCGCCCTGCTGACTTCAAATTTTATCGTGCACTTCTAGTTTATTATTGAACACATGCAAATAAAGTAGTACGATCAGGAAACCAGTTGTCACCCTGCCGTCTCAAAATTATCATGCACTTAGAGCTTACTACCATATACAGGTAAATAAAGTAGTACCAATCAATACAGAATTAATTTTGAGACTGAACCCAATTGTGCCTTTATGAATAAAATGCATTGTTAATACCAATAGAAATCATCAAAAAAAGGCAAAAAAAATCAAAAAAGAAAGGCATCAAATGCCTTGTATTGCCTACACTAAAAGGAGTGTCCAAAGTTCTCGGAAAATAACAATGTGATTGTATTTCGAGTAGGCAGGGTCACGACAAAAAATGACTACAGTATTGTTCAGCATCCAGCCGGCACTTTGGACCAGGGGGGGATTTGTTTTTATTAAATCATACACTTTATGATTCTACATATGATGAGACATGTTGGTATCATGAAGACCAGCATTATAAAATTAAAACTAAAACAGTATTATCTAAACAAAATCTAATTACCTAACTCACAATTTGTGACCCTACAAAAAAATTACGCGGGATTACAATGGCCTCGGTCGTGCCCCTGCCAAGTGATGCGACCGCACTAGACGCTTTTGCCACCGCGTCGCAGAGGTGCTACTTAAGTGTGTAACAGGCCTAGAAATCTCCTCATTGTTTCTAAGTTTGTGAAATGTCTGAGGATGATATCCTTGATATCAAAAGGTCTCACAAATATAAAAAATTTTAAAAAATATTGGTAATATTAATTTTAAATTGTATTGAATCCAATATTACTGCTCTTACATAATTTAGATCTCCTCATCGATTGACACGTGAGGTTGTGTGACTATGTCAGCCAATTGATTAACCACGAATTCGTGTTTCGCGGATGAGTTTTGTAGGACCTTTCTTTGTCAAGCGATGAAATATATCTTTCGATATCAAAATTACTGTTATCATCTGCAGTGCCGTATTCGGTTATTCACGCTATTTCTAACTAAAGGAGATGCTAGTGTCAAATAGTGCATCAGCATCATCTCTACGCTTCCCAACTCTCCTATGGTCGTTCCTTCACAGCTGCTGTTCTGTTCTATATTAGTTCCGCACTGGCACGTATTAAAAAAGACAGTCTGTCTGTATCCATATTGACCTCCTTGAAAAGTTAGTTTTGTCAAGTGGTGAATGTTTATTTTAATGTTAGGTGAATAAGTGTTTATGTTTATCTTGAACTTTGAATTTTGTGTAAAGGTTAGGTCTATTATAATACTTAAATTAGTTGTTGGAGATGGCATCTGAAGTATGTATGTGTGGATAATTGAATTTTTACTCTATGGAACATAGAGTATAAAATTCTATACGATCGAGTTTAAATTTCACTTAGGCGAATTTTAGACCCCCAAAAGGCTTTTTTATTACTAATTTGATTTCAATGAAATTCTCAGGTTAGATTTTAAGTATTTTAAACTAGGTAATAAACTATAATCGAGCAATTATTTTCAAGTATTAAAAAAGCTTATTTTCCGGAATTTTTTACAGAACTTTAGTTGTTTAGGCTACATGATTTGACTAATGTAGTTGCTATGATCATTTTATATTCCCCCATCGCAGCTGAGTTGTCGCTGTGTATGCTGAAAACAACATAACCTTTTCTTGTTTATATCTGCTCGCCGTTATGTTACGTTTTTAAATAAAATTTAATTGATATTTTGACAGACCTATTTGTTAAATTAAATAGATCAACACTGATGTTTACTTGTTGAAGTTATAAATTATACCAAAAGATAGGCATGTTGATGTGGAATGAATTGCTGTCGTACGGAATTATGCGATTAACTAATTTATGGGATACAACTAATATCTATTTGGGAGAAAGATTTAAATTGAACAACTAATTAGAATGTGTTGTGCCATTGTAGCCTATGTCTCAGGTAACAAAATATGCATTAAGTGTTAAGTAAGCGTGATTCTACAATACTTACATTACTTGATTTTATTAATTTGCAATCATGGATTTTGAATTGTATTGTTTTTTTTTCGTTCTAAAATCTATTTACCTTTAATATTGTAAGCATAATTATATTATTATTAAGTTACTTGCTTGTTTTGAGGTCTTAGCTAAAATCATTGTTTGTATGTATTTATTTGTAGGCTAGGCCTAGGATGTACGCCGGTTGACTTTGGACGGTTAGATGACGTTCCACTCTTCACATTCGAGGAGATGGAAACATCCGATCTCTCCCTAAAGAGCAACAAGGCTCCTGACCCGGACGGGATTCCCAGCAAGGCTTTAAAGAAAGTATTTTCAATTAATGCTGACTTGTTGTTGAGAATGTACAACGCCTGTTTGGTAGAAGGGGTGTTTCCGGCTCCCTATGGAAAACCGCAAGACTTGTACTGATCAGCAAGGGCAAAGGTGATCCCGAGCTGTCGTCGTCCCACAGGCCTTTCTACACGTTGGACACGGCTGGGAAGCTGTTCGAGAAGCTGATCCGTTCCCGCCTGACCTCTGCCGTGGAAGCTGTCGGGGACTTCATTGAACGTGTGGAACATTACAAATATCTAGGTGTATTCATGGACCAAAAACTAAGCTGGGTACCACATGTTCAATACGTCAAGCAGAGACTCAGAAAGCTAGTTTATGCCTTTACCCAACTGAGTCAAGTGCTGACGGTGGATCACTGCAGGACGGTGTACTTCGCCTACGTGCAGTCGGTGTTGCAGTACGGAATTTTGGCCTAGGGAGGCGTCTCGTCTATCCTCTCCCCACTTTCTGTTGCCCAAAAATCTTTGATTAAAATTATTCTTAAAAAACCACAACGTTTTCCAACTGATCAATTATTTAATAAATTCCCTGTTTTCAGCATTAGACAGTTATTTATTAAATCCCTTTTAATATTTATTAAAACCAATAAAATCCAAATATTTTATGATTTACAACATAGTTATCCAACAAGAAATAGATTAAACTTCGGTTATTTCATTCCCAAATCAAACCTGAGTTCCATCAAACATAATGCTTTTTATATCGCTCATATTGTATACCGCAATATTCCTAAGGAAATTATTGAAGTTGAGAGAGGCAGTGTAGCTGTGTATAAGCGGAGAGTACAGGAGTGGCTCGCTCGCATTGGACAGGCTGCTGCAGAAGCACTCATACTATCTCCATACACATAGCAATAGAAATATAGTAGACCAACCATTTTTCAAATCTATCTCTTAGTTTTAGTTAGTTGTAGCTTCTGATGTATTTTGATGTTTTTAAGCAAATAGATTCTTCCTTTGTTTATAATAAGTCTTGAGTTTTGGTTCTGTAAAAGTTAGTTCTACCCTCCCCTTTAGTCCAAGCTCTGATAGGGGAACCGAGCCTCAGGTATAGGGCAGGTCGCAGGTGGCGGATAGCGAATGCTCCATCAGATATGGTGGACAGCTGCGAATAAGGGGTAACCCAAATAAGCAGTCCCGGACCGAGGCGGCAGCACCAGAGGGCATGGGAGGGGTGATCTGTGGCGGGGTCACACTCAGCAAGTCCACATGAGCCCAATGAAAGTGCTGTGTCATGGCGAGGATGTGCCGCCATCAAATAAGCACTGCCCGTACTGCCTTGTACGATAGGGTTTTGGTACCAAAGGCTAGGAGAAGGAAACTCTGATGTAAAACCGAGGTCAGGATAGGATCTTGGAGCTGTGGTGAAAGCTGCTACCCTAGGAGAAGGTGATCTGAACAAAAACCCCTGGTCCTCCAAGTTGGGGGTTGGACGTTGGGCCGACAACCCACTCCGGAAAAACAATTTGTTACGAATCGTAGAACTGAAGTCTCGGAAACTGGACTGGAACAAATGCCAAAGACTAGGAAACGTACAAAGGACTTACGAATTGGAACTTGGAATGTTAGAACATTAGCTGTGCCTGGTGGCTGTGATATATTAGATGAAGAATTATTTAGGTATAAACTGGATATAGTAGCGTTACAAGAAACCAAATGGCCTTATGCCGGGAAAATAAATACCAAAGAATATGTGATGTATTATAGTGGTACAGATAGTGGTAGATACTATGGAGGAGTAGGTTTTGCTGTAAGAAAATATATTGCTGAATCTGTGATAGGCTTTACACCGATAAATGAAAGAGTGTGCAATCTTAGAGTAAGTGGAAAATTCAAAAATTTATCGATGTTAAGTATATATGCTCCAACAGAAGAAGCCGATGATGAAGATAAAGACAGTTTTTATGAAATACTAGAAGAAGAAATAAATAAGTTACCAAGCTACGATGTAAAATTAGTCTTAGGAGATGCTAACGCAAAGGTTGGAAGAGAGGAGATCTGGAAGGAAATAGCAGGAAAGGAGAGCTTACATGAACTAACAAATGAGAATGGACTTAGGCTTCTGACGTTAGCCAGCTCAACAAACATGAAAATAAGTAGCACAATATTCCCTAGAAAACAAATTCACAAAGCTACTTGGATGTCTCCGGATGGGAAAACTGTTAATCAAATAGACCATGTGTTAATTGATATCAGACATGCTAGTAGTATTGTGAATGTACGAACAGTAAGAGGTGCCGAATTTGGAACGGACCATTATTTAGTACTTGTTAGGCTAAGGCAAAGAATTGACTTAAAAAGAAGGAAAGCATCAAAGAAGGAGATATTAGATACAGAGAAACTGAAGTTACCACAAATACAAAAGGAATTCAGGATTAAGTTAGAAAATAAGTTTGAAGTACTGGAAAATGAAGTTGTAGAAACATGTGTGGGAGAACCCAATCTAATTGATAATCAATGGAAGAAGATTCAAGGGACGGTGAACAATACAGTTAAAGAAGTGTGTGGTAAAAGACAGAAGATGAAGAAAAACCCATGGTTTTCAGATGAGTGTCAAACCTTAGTTAACAAAAGAAAAGAAATCAAGCTTAAATGGATTGCAAACAGGAGAGCTGTTACCGAAGAAGATAAAAGAAAATCAGAGCAGCTTCGAGTAGAGTATCATGAAATTAATAGAAATACAAAACGAATGCTTAGATCGTGTAAAAGAAACTTCCTCAATGGAAAACTGACCAAAGCAGAAAATGACAGAACCACGAACAACACCAGAGATTTTTATAGAACTATTAGGTTTTTCAAAAAGGGCTTCTCTGCAAGAGCATATGGAATAAAAGATAAAAATGGGAATCTATTAGTTGATAAAGAATCAGCTACCAAAGTATGGAAAAATTATTTTGAAGAACTTCTAAACTGTGATATATCCGGAAGGGGAAACATGGAAGAAAATTTAAGTTACCATAATGTTGAACCTAATGTTTTACCACCATCAGAGCAAGAAGTGGAAGAAGCAATTAAGCAACTCAAATGCAACAAAGCTCCTGGAGAGGATGGACTCACTTCTGAAATAATTAAAAGCGGTGGAAAAATCCTAAGGAAAGAAATTCATAAGCTAATAACAAATGTATGGAATTATGAAATCATACCAGAGGAGTGGGCAGAAGCTATAATAATTCCTTTACACAAGAAAGGTGATAAGCAGTCGTGTACTAATTATAGAGGTATCTCGCTTCTAAATACGGTATATAAAATATTTTCAAGAATATTACTAATGAGATTAAACCCATACACAGAATCAATAGTGGAAGAACAACAAGCTGGCTTTATGAAAGGCAGATCGACAATTGATCAGATATTCTTGCTAAAACAAGGAATTTCAAAGTATTATGAGTACAATAAAAATTTTTATGCGATATTCATTGATTTCAAAAAGGCATATGATAGCATAGATCGAGGAACCTTATATAAGAAAATGGAAAAATATGGCATACCAGAAAAGCTAATAAAATTAACAAGGCTATGTATTAATGATTCAAAAGCAAAGGTGAGGGTAGACGGGGAAGTATCAGAGAGTTTTCGTATGAATACAGGAGTAAGACAAGGGGATGGGATCTGCCCCACTCTTTTTAATATAGCAATAGAAGAAGCTCTTCAAAAAGTAAAGAACTTAAAGAGAGGTATAAAGTTGGGTATAGACCTGAACATCATGGCCTTCGCAGATGATGTAGTGATATTGGCTGAAAAATCCGAAGATCTGTGTGCATTAGCTGATGAGTTTATTCAAGAATGTAAAAAAGTAGGTTTGGAGCTAAATGAAGAAAAAACTAAAATAATTAAATTTGGGCGTAATCCAAACAATAGAGGTGCAAAATTCAATATAGCCCAATACTCAGTGGAATGTGTGGAAAGCTTTAAATACCTAGGGGTAACGGTGAATAGTTCTAATGTGGAAGATAGTGAAATTCAAAGTAAGCTAGCAAATGCCAATAAATGTTTAGGTGCCTGTACAAAGCTCCTTTCATCAAGACTCCTATCATGTTGTACAAAAATAAGAATATATAAGACCATTATTCAGCCAGTGCTATTATATGGAAGTGAGACCTGGGTTCTATCCAAGAAAAATGAAGGGCGCTTAATAGTTTTTGAAAATAAAGTGTTGCGCAAAATATTTGGCCCTATAAAAGATGAAGGAGAATGGCGTATTAGGAAAAACCGAGAGTTACGTGACCTATATCGGGACCCTGATGTCGTGGCTGTGATAAAAGCAAAAAGATTGGGCTGGCTGGGACATGTAATGCGAAGGGAGGAAGGGTCAAGACTGAAAGAAGTGTATAGTGCTGTACCAGCTGGAAAACGCCCTTTGGGGAGACCCAAAATGAGATGGTGTGACCAAGTACAGAGAGATGTGAGGCAGTGTGGAGGGACAGTGGAGTTAGCGGCAGATAGAGAGGCGTGGAAGAGGTTGGTCTACGAGGTGAAGAATCGACTGAGATTTGTAGCGCCCCAGCAGTAAGTAAGTAAGTAAGTAAGTAAAAGTTAGTTCTAGTTTAGTTTACAAAGTGTAATATTTTTCTTTTTTAGAATGTTATACAATCAAGCAAGTGATAGCATCATAACACTAGATATGAACTCTTTCCCCGAACACGGACTAATCGTCTATTCGGGGAAATAATTTTCTTCTATTATTTGTCACTGATGTCTGTAATTTGTATTTTTTGGAAATAAATGAAAAAAGAAAAGAAAGAAAGACTCATGCACTGAATAGCCATACTGAAGCCGTCAGTATGGCTTCAGAAAGGGACGGTCAACGATTGACGCTATGACCGAAGTCCAGAGAGCTGTGAAGAGAGCCGAGAGCCACAACCATTTCCCTCGCTGAGTAGTGCTTCTTGTTACGCTTATGTCAAAAATGCCTTTAACTCGGCGAGGTGGGTCGATATGTTGGATGTGCTTCGCAACACCTTTCGCGTTCCTGCATATCTGTTGCGACTCATTGAGGATTATCTCCGCTCTCGAAAGCCTGATTTACGACACAAGGGACGGAACGTGGACGATGGAAGTCACTTCTGGTGCCGCGCATGATTTAATACTCGGCCAGGGTCTCTGGACAGCCTATGACAGCCTCCTGAGGTCGGAGATGCCTGAGGAAACCACTTTGGTTGGGTACGCCTATGATGTCGCAGCTCTCATTGTTGCAAGCAACGTTGAGCTGGCCCAACTAAAGTTGAACCGAGTCATGCGTGTGGTCATCACATGGATGTCCGATCACGTCTCTCGCTTGCTCTCCGTAAGATGGAGATTGTGATCCTTACGAAGAAGAGGATAGACACTGTCGTTCCGTTCCGAGTGGGAAGGGAGGTGGTCCAATCAACTCGTGCTGCTAAGTACTTCGGGATTATGGTGGACACAAGTTAAGCTGGAGGGATCAGATATTCCGTACGGCGGACAAGGCCGCGAAGGTAGTCACTTACCTTAGTAGGTTGATGGCCAATGTCGGGGTTCCACGATCCAGCAGAAGACGTCTGTTGATGTCCGCAGTTCAGTCCGTGCTTCTTTATGGAGCAGAGGTGTGGGCAGACGCTCTCGATAAAGAGTAGTACATGTTGCGACTCGCCCGGGTTCAACGTCGAGCGGCGCTCGGGGTGTGTTCCGCCTACCGGACAGTGTCTGAGCCTGCCGTCCTGGTGGTCGCCAGAGTTATCCCTGTCAAGCTCTTGGCAGGAGAGAGGAAGGCAATTTATCAGAGACAAGGTGAGATTGGCAAGGACCCGGCAAGAACAGAAGAGCGCTCCCAAACCTTCCAGCAGTGGCAACACAGCTGGGAGCACGACACCCGAGGACGATGGACTGCGCGACTTATCAAGCACGTCCAACCATGGGTGGAACGGCGGCCAATTCTTGACAATTCACGACTATTTTCGGTCATACCTGAACCGGATGGGCAAGACCGGTCCACCGGACTGCATTTATTGCCCGGGCTTTTCCGACGATGCGGAACACACATTCTTCCGTTGCCCCCGTTGGGAAGGGCCCCGCCTGGAGGCCACACAAATTTTTGGTGCATTTTCGGTGGACTCGGTCTGTCAAAAGATCTTGAGGATGAGGGCAACTGGGATTGTTTATCACAGTTCGTCCGGGGCATCCTCCTGGAAAAGAAACCCGATCTGGACCGCGAAGTGGCCCAAATCCCTTGATCGAGTGGTTGGATAAGGAGTGAGCCCCACGGGCGTAAGCCAAATTTAGGCCTAGCCTGATTTAATGTGATAAACAATTCCAGGTTAGCATCCTAAAGAGTAGCGGAGGTTTTTTAGTTGGTAAACCCGTTTTTAGGGGAGCCCCACACTACAGGCTTGCCACCTGTGTGCGTAATGCATTTTTCTCACCTCTCCCTAAAAAAAAATCATAAAAAGCGTCATCTAATAACTCAAAAAGTGAGTAAAAATTCTCGTACGGGACAAACATCGGAGAGTATTCCTAGTAGTAAACCTAGTTGGAGAATAAAGGTAATTTTATCTACTTTGTTGTTTTATTCCAAAATTACCTCATTTACCAGTGTGTGGGCATTTACATTATTATGTTATTTGGTAGCCTAAGTATAAATAACTTATATTTTGTGCAAAAAATCTGTATTTCAATTATTATCAGTAAGTATTTTTTTAACTACAGGCAGGCCTATTATACGTCGATGGTATTGCTATCGAGAATAAATTTTTCACATATCGGGAATTGATAAATTTTGGGTTCGACACATCCCTAATATATCCCTTGAATAGCACTTTAAAAACATTATAAAACTTGGTAGGCTATAGCATAAATTTACCTTTCTTGTATCCAAATTCATCCTTTTTGAGCTTCTCAAAGAGATCTGGGTAATCACCCAACACATCTTTGGCGGTCCCATTCTTAAACTCGTTTTCTGGAAAATCCTCCTCATCATCCTCACTCTTCCAACGCTCAAAATCTATCTGCAACAAAATAATTCATGACAATATAATTGGAAGTGATAAATGAATGAAACAAAAATTTATTCCAGAAAATAAATGGTACATCATAGAGTATAAAAGTTCATGCAGTAATTATAATTGTCCTTGATGCACAGTTTCTTGATGTGTTGTTACAACAAATAAATTTAGAATATATGCAAGAAATAAGGTACATTATTAATATAAATTATAATTACAATCTCCAAAGGGTCTTTGAAATAAGCCGACATGGGCACACATGCCTATGGGTCCTTGAGAAAATTAAACCTGGTTTTAATTATAAAAAATAGAATGAGGTTGAACATAGAAAAAAATCTAAATAGGCCTACTGGCAAATAATTGTTAGACAATCAAGCAGTGATCTTAAACTAGAAATTTCGTTAAGGAGGGCCCAATAAAATGGGAGTCTAATAGATTTTAATTGAGATTTAAATCACATCAATAACTAACAAATACGTAACAATAAAGTACTTGAAGCAAGTCAATTTTCATGGGCTTAAACCATAATGACCAACAATTGGCTATTGGATTAAGAGCTTGATAAGTGACTCAAATAGTAAATATGTGATGTCAACTATAAATCTTTAAAGCAGTCACGGATCAGTCTCAAGTTTAAGTAAAATATTCTTTGTGCATTTTTAAAGGGGAAGTTTGTTGTTGAAATCACATTGGTTTGATATTAATAAAATAACTCAAATAAAAATTTTTATTCTGAGTTCGCAAACCAGTATGATCAGGTTATGGGAATGGGATTTATGGGGTTCCAAAGGGGTCAAAAATGGGTATTTGGCATTTTTGGGGCTCAATTTTCGAAATTCAATAATTTTAACTAAAACCATTTTAAATAGCTCAAAAAGCAAACAAACTAGTATTTTGAATTTTTAACTTGGCTCAACAGATTACGGAGAAAATCCCAAAATAGGTTTCCCATGTTGTAGCACCTAAGTGGCACAGTATTTTAGTCGGATATTAGGGACTGATCACCCCTATAATTATTATTGCCATTGTCGTGCTAGCCGACAGTGCCGACAATAGGTTGTCACTTGCCTGTGCTGCCGATACTAAACCGACCGTTAGAGAGGTTTCCTCAGAGCGTGAGTCATTGTTGCTGCCGACCACGGTGACTTTTGCCACCGCTGATAAGGACTGGCCGGACGGAGCAGCACACGGGACAGAGGTACAAGGGACGGGCTGTGTGACACTGGTGACCCGGGACGAGCCGCGTTGGACAGGTCAAGGCATCCGGAAATTGTTCCACATCAGCGAGACCTTCTTCTCACAAGAGGATTTATGCACTTGCAAGTGCGAAGAGGTAAGGCAGTGCTGATTTTAATTTAATATCCTGAAGATTGAGACGAAATTTCAATAAATTAAACCACGCAAATGTAGGCGTGAAATCATACAAATTTAATGCAATCATGCACATTACCAATCATGCATGGTTCCCATAAATCATACCAGGCATTAAATAAATTAATATATTTTGTATCACATTGTACAAGACTAATTTAAAACGATACAAGTTAATTTATGTTTATTTAAAAATATTAACAGGAGTTACGTGAATGTTTCAATAAAGGGTTATATGGCATATAGTAAAAACTCAATGAACATTGATTAATTGTTGTTGACTATTAAGTGCAAATTAAATCTTAATGTGTATTATAAATTCTCAGTTAATATTTATTAAATCATAGTTATGATAAAGTATAAATTATTGCAAGAGATGTTTCATGCCCAGCAAAGCAATTTAGAAGGCAGTGTATCATTAATTGCTGAGATAGTTTATTTACTAATTAAAATATGGGAAATGCTCTGTATAAATTTTGACTCCAAACATAAATGCTGATGAATTAGCCTAATTAATTTGTACGGATTATTTTTTATAAGATCAAAGAAAAAGGAAATTTTGGTTATTGTAGCAAATTAAATATAGGCTATTCAGGAGAACCATGGACATTGATAAATATTCATGTGTGTTTAGATTAAGCTTGGTGACGATATGATTATTTATATCTATGTATTGTGTTTTGTTATAGGCCTATATCAAGTATTGTTTGTTGAAATAGACATATAGGCTAGATATGAATTTTGAAAACATGTACAATTTATTCAGCCAATTTACATTGCAAATGCTTGTTGTCATATCTCTGATTTTAAATGTAAATATTGTTATATGGAAATGTTTTGTGATATATTAATTTCTTATCTTGCACAAAACCAGTATTGTAGTGAAAACTATAGACTTTTGTGAATGAATTACGGATACTGGAATCAAATGAATATTTAATATAATTTCACGTAGTTTGAATAAGTAGGCCTATTTAGCAATGTTATCTGATCTATTAACTGATTATGTGGAAATTATCGATTACGAATTATCAATTCTGTGGGGAGTTTATCACAACTGTATTACATTGTCCTAGTCAAGTGACCTGTGAGAATTATTATCAAGGACTGACACCGAAGGTTTTACAGGGTCTATCTGGGTCTGTCTACGGAGCGGAGCTACGCCACCGTGGAGCATCCCTAGGACGCCGCCGCCCTGCCGCTTCTGGGATTCTGATCGTGATGCTTTGGGACTTCTCCGTCACTCGCGTTCCGCGACCTTGACCATTGCGATACGCATTCTGGGACCGGTACCTACCGTGTGTGTCTTTGTAGCAGAAACTTGGTGAGTGACTCTTTTGATTTCATAAATTAGTGTGCCTCTCTACTCTCCACAGGACTTGGACATTTCGTCAGCTTCAGTGCCTTACAGGAATGTTTAGGGCCATATAGTAGTTATAGTAACTATTATGTACTTTAGTCTTAAGTTTCTCATGTACAGAAATTTGGTTTGCAGCAAGGCTGGATATAAACAGGCTCATGGATACTGAGTATAGTCTATGATTTATTTGTTTCTTAAGGTTGAATAAATGGGATTTTGCTTAAGCTACAGCTTGGTTGATTGGTCCAGTGTACAGTATTCTTATATTTAAGTGTTAAGATATATAAGAGAACATTTAGGTAAATCGTTTCAATTCTTCCGTGCATGATTGGTGTTATTGGAACAGCCTGCCTTATCAAGTGAATAGGGTGAACCCCGGCGACCAGGAACGAGTTCCGAGTCTTCATGATCGGCCGTTGCAAATCTCCTACATGAAGTGGCGCCCAATAAACAATATTTTGGTACTGTCGCTGCCACCTGTTTCACTTGATAGGTTATATAGTACCCTCCCCGTCTCCACTTTGTTAGCTGGGTCCTCTGAGGGCTTCAATGTTAATCTTATGGGAAATCAACAAAACCCTGTATAACTCTTATTTATTGAATTTACTTAGTAAAATTTGGTATGTACACCGGGACAAGAGTGAAAACCGGGACTGTCCCAGTCAAACCATGATGTATTGCAAGCCTACTTATACCTAAAGTAAATAAATACGGACAAGTCTTAGTAGCATACAATTAGCAACATAGGCTACTAGCATAGAAAAACTAACCTTAGTACACCATAGTTTTACTAGTTACTTAGTTTTACTAACCATAGAAAAACTAAAACCAAGTACAGAAGTTTCACGCAATACTAATTTCTGATCCGAGGACTTAGCCAGCCGGCTTACCGGCCAGCAGCCGTCGGATCGGCAACGTCGCTTGGCCGGTTTTGCGGTCGCAGCGCCTCCTATGATATGGCCGGTTCAACTATAAAATTTCGCATATCAGAAATTAGCATTGCATGAGACTTCTGTACCTGGTTAGTTTTTCTATGCTACTAGATAAGTTTACCTGGTTAGTTTTTATATGCCACTAGATAAGTTTTGCGCCCTCGTTAGGCCCCTAAATGAATTTTATGAATGATACTGTTAATTCGATATAAACTTATGAAAAAGAAGATAGCCTACTAAATGAATTGAAACAGATTGATACAAAAGGTAGTAAAAATGTATTTTACATTAACTCACACCCTTGGTTTATAATACTCTCCCTATAGGATAAGTTACAATTTATAAAGATAAAACAACCAATTAAGCTCTTGGCTCTTTCGTGCCCAACGTTGTTTTAAAACAAAACCAACTTTAACAATATTTTACAGACAAAATCTAATCTAGTGGTTTACTCCCAAAAACCCAGTGTGGTTTCAAAACTACAGTGTTTAAGTTAAAAAAGATATACTTTAATGTTTAAGTAGTACATCAAACATCAACTGCAGCAAACATGTGACATACTGACATATAACCATAAAAAAACAAAAATTTATTTTTATGAAAGTTGTACACTAACCAACAAAATTATGGGCCTTGGAGGCTAGCCTGTATAAAATGAAAACTTTTTGAATGAACTTTTTGAAGGCTACATAAAAATAACTAAAACCCCTGATTCATCATGACCAATGAATGGTAAAAATTTCTTTCATTAATGTAAGAAAATACAATTTATTACAGTTCTAAAATAAAAGGGCTGCGGAGATTTAACCCCCAGGTCTTTGGGTGACAGTCAGTTACGCATCCAACTGGGCTATCCAACAGTGCTGGTGCAAAACGATTACAGGTTTTATTCAGCATGCCTTAAGCATTTAATTCTGGTCTTGATAGTAAGTCAATATTGATGTTTCACCATGCTTAACGGTGCTATTTCTTATAGATTTTTGTGTTCAAGCAGCTCGCCTGTAATATAAATATAATTTCCCAACACCACAAATGGACTACTTCCAAAATGAGTTTCGATTAGTATACTCTTTGTTCAAAATAGCTCACCATATTTTTTGTTTATAAGAAAAAAAGCCTAAACTTATATACAAATAAAAAATTTACAAAGCTTAATAGTGATGTGGGTAAAGACAGCAGTTTGTGCTTCATAACCAAAATGTGATGTGTGCACTTTGATCTTAAGTATGCTAAATATGATTTAGTTGAAATTATTTTAAAATAGGCCTAATTAAAGGGGAACCCAACTTCATGAATGAAACAGTAATAAATTCTAAATATTCATAAATATTTTTCACTAAATAGCCGCAAAATATGTGAAGTATGAGCGTTATTTAGTAACCTAAATAAAAACAAAATAGTACCTTGAGCCATGGTGGTTTCTGTGTTGAACGCAACAGTCTCGGCCACCACTGACAATCCTGTTTGGTCAAAGATAGCTGAACGCCACTATCTGTTACCTTGACGTGTCTTGTGTCATCTTCCTATAAAAATAATCAACAATTAGAATATGAAGGCCGCATGAATGTGCAGATGGGTTTTCGTTTCCAACCCTATAAAACTGATGAATTAACAAAGATTTTCTAAAGGTTATGCCTCAAAACTCTCGTACAAAATAAAGTTACATCAGTACAATAAGTTTCTTGACTGTTTGCAAAAAGGCAGAAAAGTTGACATCGTCAAATTTAATACTAGGCCTACTTAAGTTATTTTTAACAAAGTAATAATGGGAATAAAAAAATTTTGAGTTCTGATTAACAAAAGGCAGCCATATCCTCAAGAACTTCAGAAAAATGTATCTCCGCCTGTGACATTGGCCTGTGTTACACATACTCTAAAAATGTTTAAATGCGCTGTAGCGGTTAGGTTGAATATGTTTTTGCGAAATAGGACAAAAACATTTTTAAAAGTCGCTCACAGTGAAAATAACAAGTGCATTTAGCAGCAGTCTCGATAAACCATTTTGGGTAGGTAGCAAAAAATTACCATACAGGCCTACAGTGTTTCAGCATGCACCACATGCTATTCATTATTTGTGGCATTTTTGCCGCCCAAAAATCGATACTGGGGATCGATCGAAATCGATCCCCAGTATCTAGTCCCCCATCTAGCCAGCGTATCTAGCCCCAGCGGACTAGTCGAAATCGGACCAAAAATTCAGTTGATCGTGAGCCAATTAATAGTTTTAAAATGTTTTATATCTGAAACATCTGTTCTCCCTCATCTGTCATAGATTTATTATAACAACAGCTGTTTGATAATTCAATCACTTATTCTCCTCCCATAAGAATAACATTGAAACTTATAAAGCTGTTGGTCATAGCTCTGGGGGCTGAGGTAAATTATAGTGGGATTATGTTCATCTACAGTAAACTACCTTTCTGAGGGTATGCTCATTTCTCCTACGATGCTTACAAGCTGAGAAAAAAGGAGAAAAAGAAACCTGCTTGCCTATTAATATATAGAAGATTTTTTTTTTTTTTTTTTTTTTTTTTTTTTTTTTTTTGAGGGAGAGGCAGGGAAAATGCATTACGCACACAGGTGGCCAGCCTGTAGTGTGGGACTCCCCTAAAAAACGGGTTTACCCACTAAAAAACCTCCTCTACTCTTTAGGATTCTAACCTGGAATTGTTTATCACATTACGTCAGGCTAGGCCTAAATTTGGCTTACGCCCATGGGGCTCGCTCCTTATCCAGCTGTTCGGTCAAGGGATCTGGGCCACTTCGTGGTCCAAATCGGTTTTCTTTTCCAGGAGGATACCCCGGACGAACTGTGACAAACAATCCCAGTTGCCCTCATCCTCCATAATCTTTTGGCAGACCGTGTCCACCGAAAAAACACCGAGTTTTCTTGTGGCCTCCAGGCGGGGCCTTTCCCAACGCGAACAGCGGAAGAAAGTGTGTTCCGCGTCATCGGGAACGCCCGGGGATATATAGAAGATAGATTACATAAAAGTAACAGTATTGTTATAATATTCTTTCTAAGTGTTTATAATCTGTAACTATTGCTAAGGCACTGTTATGTTTTTAACATGTGATAAGGTTGATAAATTATTATTAATGGTTTCTAATAAAATACTCTTGTTAACACTGCGTTTTTAACTTAATTTATTCTAATAAAACGACAGGTTATGGGCCCAGAGGGACGGAAAAATCAGAATTAGAAACCAAGGAATCTTATCTTTTGAATAATAGCATTTTGTTCAGCTATAAACATGACTGAAGATAAGGGAGGTATGGGATCATTACCAAGCATTGAAAAGCTTGATGGAATGGCAAACTATTCAAGCTGGAAGTTTTCAATGGAAATGTATCTTATGCATGAAGATTTATGGGACTGTATAGAACGTGCTGATGATGAAGAACTTTCTGATAAAGATAAAAGGAAGGATATAAAGGCAAGAACCAAAATTTGTCTAATGGTTAAGCCGGCAGCATTTGCACATGTTCGTAAAGCTATAACTGCAAAAGAAGCATGGTACAACCTTCAACGGGCATATCAAGATCGAGGTTTAAATTCAAGGATTGATCTTCTTCAAGTTCTTATGAATACCAAGTTAGAAAACTGTAAGAATAGGGAAGCCTACATTACGAAGATCATGGATGTAGCTCAGGGACTGGCGGAGTGCAACTCACCTCTAGACGATGACTTCATGGCTGCATTTATATTAGCAGGACTTCCAGATGAGTACATACCAATGAGGATGGCTATGGAGAATTCAGGTATCAAACTTACAACTGAATATGTAAAATCTAGACTTCTTCAAGAGGATGTGAAACGAGACAAGTCAGTAAGTAAGTCTACAGCTTTATTATCAAAAAATAAAAGTTAAGTAAAGCTCCAGGTATAAAATGTTTCAAATGTAACAAATTGGGACATATTGCCAAACATTGTAAAGTGAAAGTATGTTTTTCAGGAAACTCGGGAACTGATAAACATTTACTTAATGAAAATAGTCACAGACGGCATGATAAAAGTGTCATAAATAGTAAATCTAAGGGGAATGGCAATAATGGCCAAACTTTATTAACAGCTTTAGCAGTAAATGTATCGTCAACTAAATTGTACATAGATTCAGGAGCAAGTACTCATATGACTAATTGTAAAGATTGGTTGGTATATTTCAACCCTAATGTGAGAAAGGAAGTCACAGTTGCAAATAATCAAAAGATCTTAAGTGAAGGTATTGGTAATGAAGTAGTAATGCTTTCCAATAAAGAGGAGAAAGTAATTTCTAATGCATTGTATGTACCAAACCTTACTGCAAATTTGCTTTCTGTTCATAAAATGGTACAGAATGGGTTAGCTGTAGTATTCACTTCTACAGGTTGTAGCATTTATTTAGAAGACAACTGCCATATTAATGGCAAGGTGCTGGCTTCAGCATCTGATGTAGGGGGTCTTTTAAACTGAACTGTGTTCATCAAGGAGAGCCAAGCACCCAGATTGAACAGGTAAATATTGCGAAAGCCAGAACAGACGCTGAACTTTGGCATGAGCGTCTAGGTCACCTCAACTGGCTGAGCATGAATGTATTGCGTAAACACTTGGCCATAGGATTAAATTTTTCAGGCAGCGAGAAATTGGATCCTTGTGTGGCGTGTATTGAAGGTAAGCTTAGTAGATTACCATTTCCAGAAAAGGCATCACACAGAGCATCTCAAAAGCTTGAACTCGTGCATTCTGATTTGTGTGGACCAATCAATGAAATGTCCATAAGTGGATGCAGGTATATTTTAACGTTTATTGATGATTTTACTAGAATGAAGTTTGGATTCTTCTTAAAATCAAAGGAACAAGTATTTGAAACTTTTAAAAAATTGAAAGCTATGGTTGAGGATGAAACGGATTTGCGGAAAAAAAGTCTAAGAAGTGACAACGGAACGGAATATGTTAATCACAATTTTGATCATCATCTTTCTGAAAACGGAATCAGGCATCAGAAAACCGTACAATCGAAATACTTGTTTTCCTCAAATATATACAAGGTTCAGAGTCACATCTTTTAAAACTTAAAGAGGTTAAAACTTTGTCAATTTTCATATACCATGCCCGGGAAGATTGTTTTAGGCCATATACAGCTTTCTTCCACAAACAAACTTTATCTTCATTGCCTCTTCGAATAAATCCCTCAGGTTGATTCATATAAACCTCTTCATCCAAGTCTCCATTTAGGAAAGCGGTAGTCACGTCAAATGATCGATTGATAAATTCAATTCAGCCGCTAATGCAAATAAAACCCTCATACTAGAGTGTCTCACAACAGGAGAAAATGTCTCATCGTAGTCAATTCCTGTTGTGAGACAATACATATATGCAAATACATATTTCTTTGCAACAGTCTTGCTCTTTGCTGTTGTGTCGCTTACGCACATGTACCTAAACAATGTAGAAAGAAACTTGATCCGAAAGCAAAGAAATATGTATTTGTTGGATAATGTGAAGATACTAAGGGATATCTACTAATAGATCCTGATAATCCTACAAGATTTGAAATCGCCAGAGATGTTGTTTTTATAGAGAATAAGTTATGTTTCTAAAACACACTGATGAGAATAAGAACTCTGAAACTGAAAAGGTTCCACTCATTGAGATCCTGTCTAACTCAATGAAAGCAAGTAAGGAGTTGGAAATGTCAGCTGATCTGGAAGAATCATTAGATTTAACTGAAAGTCAAAACAGTGGTATGTGTGAGCAGTTGTCAGATTCTGTTGACACAAGTGATTTGTCAAATGGTTCAGATACGACAATTATTGATCAACCTGAACATCAAGAATCAAATGGGTATCCAGTTAGAAATAGGAAACCTAAAAAAATTCCCTGAATTTTTAACGTTCCAAAGTGTTTCTCCTGACGAACCTACATCTGTGAAAGATGCGCTTCAGGGGAAGGATAAAGGTAAATGGCAGGAAGCTATAAAATGTGAGTATGATTCTCTAATGCAAAACAAATCGTGGGAACTAGTAAATTTACCTAAAGGTAAGAAAGCTATTAATAGTAAATGGATATTTAAAATTAAAACCGATGCAGAAGGTAACATTGAGAGATACAAAGCTCGACTCGTAGCCAAAGGTTGTAGTCAACAGGCAGGAATTGACTACGATGAGACATTTTCTCCTGTTGTGAGACACTCTAGTATGAGGGTTTTATTTGCATTAGCGGCTGAATTGAATTTATCAATCGATCATTTAGACGTGACTACCGCTTTTCTAAATGAAGACTTGGATGAAGAGGTTTATATGAATCAACCTGAGGGATTTATTCGAAGAGTCAATGAAGATAAAGTTTGTTGAAGAAAGCTGTATATGGCTTAAAACAATCTTCCCGGGCATGGTATATGAAAATTGACAAAGTTTTAACCTTTTTAAGTTTTAAAAGATGTGACTCTGAACCTTGTATATATTTGAGGAAAACAAGTATTTCGATTGTAATCATTGCATTGTATGTTGATGATTTTATTGTATTTTCTAATAATTTTACAGAAAAGGAAGAATTAAAGAAGAAACTAATGAGTATTTTTCAGATGAAGGTTCTTGGAGAAGCAAAATATGTCATTGGTTACAAAGTCACTAGGAGTGGTAATGCTGTACTTATCAACCAGAAGAAGTACATTGAAACTGTATCCAAAAACTTTCGCATGAGTGACTGTCATCCTATTGCTACTCCACTTGATCCAGGGCAAAAGTTTAATAATGTCAAAGACAATCATATTCCTGATCCTCGCATTCCTTATCAGAGATTAATAGGTTCTCTAATGTATATGTCTGTTAGTTCCAGGCCTGATATTAGTCATGCTGTAAGTGTTCTCAGTCAGTTCAACACGTGTTACACAAAGGAACACTGGGAAGCAGCCAAGCGAATTTTGCGATATCTCAAGGGTACTATGGACTATTGTATACAGTACAAGAAATCTGGTGTGCCTGTAAATGGTTTAGTTGACGCAGATTGGGCAGGAGATACTGGTGATCGGAAGTCATACTCAGGTCTTGCATTTATTATAGCAGGAGGAGTTGTTTCTTGGGAAAGTAAGAAACAGCCAACAGTGGCTTTATCCAGCACTGAGGCAGAGTATATGGCACTTACTCAAGGAACTAAAGAAGCGATGTATTTGAGAAATCTCTTACAAGAACTTTATGGATATTATCAAGAAATCAAGATTTTTAATGATAACCAGTCAGCACAGAAGCTATGTGTGAATCAAGTTTTCCACAACCGAACTAAACATATTGATATTAGACATCACTTTATTCGAGAGGCAATTAACTCAAAGAAGATTTCGGTACACTACTCACCAACTAAAGAAATGTGGGCGGACGTGCTAACAAAAGGTCTCAATAAACAAAAACATAATGCTTGCTTGGAAGGACTTGGACTAATTAAACTCAAGCAATAGTGTACAGATTGAGGGGAAGTGTTGTTATAATATTCTTTCTAAGTGTTTATAATCTGTAACTATTGCTAAGGCACTGTTATGTTTTTAACATGTGATAAGGTTGATAAATTATTATTAATGGTTTCTAATAAAATACTCTTGTTAACACTGCGTTTTTAACTTAATTTATTCTAATAAAACGACAAACAGTCGTGAAAAAGTTCTGTTTCTATTGCAGCCTCTTTCATGTGGCATAACTTGGGATTGTTGATTGCCGATGGGATGTTGATCAATACCTTCAGTCGTTTAACTCCTACTGTTAATATTTACCTGGAAAATAAACGTTATTTGAATTCAACAGTGCCTGTTTGCTCACAATGTGTCATGTTTGCGTAGCTTTTCTTTGATATGGTTTAAATCAGATAGTAGTTTTTTTTTTTTTTTTTTTTTTTTTTTTTTAAGAAAGTATCTGGTGAGTACGCTTAAGTCCCACTGAATACTTAGATTTAAGGGAGTCTACTATAATTGGATGAACGGATCGAAGAGGAGTGAAATCCTGATACATAAGTGTTGATGCCTCACTGTATTGAAGAAACCCGATTTCAATGTCTGAGGATAGCTCCCGAAGGACGTTTAAGTTCAACTTCAAACTTTAGAGGTAGATTTTAGGTGTGTAGTGGAGGGTCAATTATTCTAATGTCGATTATCCGAACCCGTGGCTGGCTGTCTAATTCAGTGAACAAAATATAATTTCATAAGCAAATCGGTCCCCACGAAATATCTCGAGTTAGAAGAAAGATGGGGTAACATATGATAACTCATTTTAAAGCTTGAGGGCCAAGGACACAAGGAAAAATACAAGAATTATCAAAAGTTACCTAGGCTTCGCCCCATTGGACCTTGAAGTTTCAAAGTTAATCTAATGGGAAAAAGATTTTTAGATCTACACGTGTGATTAAGCAGATGTTCCAGTGAATATTTTTTATCATAATCTCAGCTGGTTATTGAGCAGATATTTTGAGTTAAGATAATTATATAACTATAAATTTTTTAATTGACAATGCACCATAAAAAAGGAAAACACCAATAGTCATGGAAAAATTATGGATCCACAGTAATTTCTTCATCCTGACCCAACAAAGTCATTTTGATTTTGTGTGCTGAATATGCCACAGTTAAAAGTAACTTACTTTGGTATGGTTGATATAATAGTTAATAAAATTGTCTTACTCAGTGCACGTCGTTTACTTATTACATTATTTGTGACCAAGGTTATATATTTATTTTTATACTACCGTACAGTGACTAACTCTACAACATAGGCAAGTTTAAATAAATACATAGAAAAGTATCCCAACAAACTGACCACCCTTTTGTATAATAAGTAGTTGTAGTAGTTCCCGAAAAGCGGAGGCCTATTTCTAGTTTACTTATATGCAATCCATCTGCATGAAAATATTTCATTACAATATACTAAGCTCTAATCATTAATGATTTAGGTATAAAGAATAAACCTTTTGATGGATGTGAAAATGGGACCAAACCATCTCTTAGTCACGAGTTTAAATGTTTGGTTCCACTAACCTCTAGCCTCTGTATGGTATCAAAGAGCTTTAACCGGACAGCGTACTGGGCTGGGCCATGGGCTCCCACACCAAAAGCATCCAGCTCCACGGAGTCATCAGTCAATCGCAGACTTTTGTCCTGGAGACAGAAAAACATTCGCTCATTGAGTACCTATTCAAACGTCACACCTTCTGGCAGGTAACTTTACTAGTCGGTGATGTTTCTTCACAGTACAGTGGAACCTCGATAGTTCGACACTTTGTGGACTAAGAGGGTGTCGAACAATAGGGAGTATATGGGAAATCTTAACAATGGGATCATAAAAATCATGATTTGAATTTAGGAAACACTATATTTTTATGAAATCATAACTTAATTGAACTTTAACATAACCAATATTCAAATCATTCACCACTTTATTTCCATTTTCATCTTTGTCAGTCTCCAACATGGACACTAACAGTTGTTATTAACATGTTAATTTGTAATGGACGTGTCGAACTATAAGAAGTGTCAAACTATCGAAGATCTACTGTATTACCTGTACTGTACTTAAATATTATAATATTTAAGTTATACAGCGTGTTCATAAAAAAGTCACAAACTTCAGGGACTGAAAGTACTTGTCAATTTGAACCAAAAATGTCCTCTTGACATATTTTGAAAAATCATTTGTTTAGCCGCTAGCCGCCGTTTTGTTTTTTACAATAAATAATTTTTCTTTCCATAGCCTACTTGGCATATTAGGTATAAAGTTCACATTTGGCATGAGTTTTTATCACACCAATGTTCATTACCAGGGGAAACATACTTTTTCCGATGTGTATTTTCAAAATGACGGTCATTTTAAAATTGTTAACTAAAATAGCTCAAAAACGGTAAATAATAAAAAATAAATGCTTAAAACAGTAACAACCTAATATATTAATAAACAACCAAAAAATTTTTTGAATAAGGAGTGTACAGTAGAAGCCCTCTAGTCCGGCCGCGGTATTCCGTTCAGTCCTAGGCATTTCCATGGAAAAAATAGACAAAAGACAAGAGTCAACTTGTCCTCTATCACTGAAATATATCGGTTCAATTGACTATTTCCAGACAATTCAGTTTCAGATGTCTTCTAAAACTTTATGTTAGTGTTCTATTTTTAATCATTATCTTTTTGTTGGGTATTTCGCGGCCCAATCGTCAATGTAACACGGAAGTTAGGTCACTGGCAGATTCTGTCGCTTTTACGGTCCCATTTATACGTTTGGGGACGTTGACAGAAGACCATATTTTTGTCTGTTAAACATAGACTCATCGCAAGATTGTCCGTTTTCGATCGTCATTTCAGCGCTAGACTATCTCAGAGGGAAAATCATTAGCCTATATTTAAAAAGTTGATACATAACTTATAGGCAAATATTGCCTATATATTGTTGATACATAAAGCCTTGATTGGGCAAGTATGATACTCTTCATTGTTAAATGCATTCTTATAGTTCATTGTTGGAACACACATATAATACAGGTCTCTGTTTAACCCGTTCAATAAACTGCCAGTTAATCCGGCCATTTTGAAATCCGGCTGGTGGTCCAGTCCCGAGGTGGCCCGATTTGAGGGCTTCTACTGTAGAAGTTTTATGATGCAGTCTTTTCATCATACATTCATCATCCATCCTCAAGGCACATCCTTATTACCTAGTTCACTGAAATAATTGCTTACTGTATAAGGAAAATAATAGGGCCTAAAATATAGGCCTACAGTGTGTTATTATAATGTGACTCACCCCGTTCTTTCTATGGGCTCTTAAAATTTAAGCTTAATCTCTAATTCATTCAATAAGTAGGCCTTCAACCAAAATCTTGAATGCGAAAGGCTCCGGAAGTGCAGCATATTTGTAAAGAAAACAACTTCAACCTTAATGTACAGTAATTGTTTTTAAAACTAGGATTATGCTGAGCATGATATGGAAAGTTGTACTTACCTTAGTCCATACAATGTCTTTAAGGTCAATTTTAATGAAGACGTGTGATTCATCTTGAGCCCAATAAATGAATGGGCAGAGCAGTTCAGACCGCATTTACCAATATGTTCTGGAACAAAATTAACTTATATAGGCACTACCAGTAATCTACACAAGCCTAATATGTAAATACCCCCATCACAGCCAACCAACGTATTCGGCGAATTTTCATTTCTCAGCAAAATTTTAGTAAACTTCATCTGTAGACCCTATATTTAAGGACACCTTTTATATTTCTTGACGTTACAATTGAGTAGCCAATTTCCAAAACCTGTTGTTTTTATTTTTTACAACTTTCCAGTATTCATAGAAAACTGATAATTTATTCACTGATAAAGATATTGTTATGATTTTTTCTCCTAAAATCATTAAAAAATCATGTTTTTAGATTTATATAGTGCTTTATAATCACAGGCAATTAGTTTTTTTATAAAAAATAGTAATTGTTGGATATAACTGGTTTTGGAAATGGAAAAACAATTTAACAGGTTTTGGAATTTTAGAGGAAGCCATCTTGTTTATAGTCAATTTCCAAACCCTGTTAAAACCATTTTCATTTCCATAACCTGTTAAAGAGAGGATTCAATAAAATAGCCTATTTTGCAACAAAACCTAATTTATTATTGACAAAAATGATGTACTTACTGTAAAATATTATTAAAAACCCATCAGCGTCAAAATTTTGCAAATTTCACTATATCTTAAAGGCAACATCGTCTTCTGTGACTTAATTTAATTCAAAGTCAATCTCCTCCTGCCCCTCACAAAGTACCTTAAACTTAATTAAATTATAAATAAAATGCTGTAATTACTGACAAACATGATTAAAAAACTATCAGCGTCAAAATTTCGCACATTTACCCATATCTAAAAGTCAAAATGATCTATGTCTTCATTTAATTCAAAGTCTATCTGCTCTTCCTGCCCCTCACAAAGTTCCTCTTGCCCCTCTGAACAACTAAAATAAATTAAAATTTATTTTAATTTTTATTTAATTTATTTTTATTTATTTTAATTTATTCTTTTAGTTGTGATCCACATCTAAAAGGATCGCATCAATCTATAGTCTCGTATTCCTACCACAGGAGACCAGAATGATTTCTCTTGTAATAATTATAATAAAAAGACAGCTGTCTAGAAAAATACTTTGAAAATCCAGGTTAGCCAACACTTATTTCCCTTGTAAATAAATAATTATATTCGTAGTCATAGTAATATAATAGGGAAAACAAAGTGTTTTAGGTCAAGAGAAATAGTTAAATGAGTGAATAAAGCTGGTTTTGGAAATGTTTTACAATGGCAGCCATACTGTGCTAATGTTATATAACAGGTTTTGGAAGAGTAATCATGTATGGTTTTATAACAGGTTTTGATTCTGTAGCCGAAGTGGAAATAACAGCTTTTGGAAATTGACACACTTTTCAAATGCTTTTTAAATACATATTTAGGCCTAGCTGGTTTTGGAAGCAAATAACAACTGGAAATGTTAGCTCGCATTCTAAAGTAACCATAGCAACCAAAATCTCAATTTCGAAAAATATGACCGATAACAGGTTTTGGAAATTGGCTACTCAATTTATGTTTTTAAGTTAGGTACGGTAGACTATATGTAGCCTATTACAATAGGCCCTACTACTACTGTATAGGCTAGCTGTTTTTCTACCTAGAAAAAATGTGTTTTAATTGCTCGTCCCGATAATGACTTTTAGTGTCTGACCATGGCCCCTTCCCGTCATGGTCGGATATGGGAGGTTCTACGACCTAATCTTCCCCTTCCCCATTGTCAAATTTTAGGGAGGGCTAACATAGGCCCTACAAAAGTTTAGCTTCAACAATGTTCGTAAACAATAAGATATTTAATCTACTCTTAAACTTTAATTGGCCATTTCTTAAATGACTAGGGTAAATACTTAGAATAAAACTTACAATTGTTTGTTTACAACCTTTATAGGCCTAAATAAGGATGAAGTCTCTCTAAGTAGTCATCGGAATAAGGCTTGCATGAGCTGAAAAATTCCCTCAAAGGCTAATAACTCTAACAATTTAGTTATTACTTACAGCGATCAGTATATTACCAAATAATTCCTAAATATTAGGCAACACCGGTGAGGCAGGGCAGAGAGCAGACAGACGATGACATATCAAAAAATACAAAACAAACAGATCGTTGTTGTTGTTGTTGTCAATAAATATGAAACATTCCAGCAGAACACTATATCCGAAACCCAAATCGTTTCCGACTTCTATGATGGTTGCGGTTTGAGAGTTGCCAATTTATAGGTTATTTTAATATTGATACTATAAAATGTTTGAATTCACTTTCAATAAAATGATGTTCAATCTGTTAAAAAATTAATAATGTAGAGATTTTGTGTAGTAATTTTACCATTTAGAGCGTGTTTAGTGAATACAATATTTTTTATCAATTATTTTATAATTTTAATGCTAATTCTAATGTTTTTTGTAATTAGTTTTCCTCTCCTAATCAGTACTTTGCCCTCTATTGTTAGTGTCATCATTGACTGTAGAAATCAATGACCAAGGCTAAGATTACACTATGCCCTTAACACCAGGTGGACACCATACCCGTCATATCTCTATGTGGATCACATTTTCTATCTGAAGACGGGGTGTAAACTTTAGGTTTTTTTGTAAAATAATATGGAGTCTGTATTAAAAGAGGCCTTAGATTGGTTTGTCACAACTTTCTTTTTTTTATGTAGTAAAACAAAAAATGCAATGTTTAGTCTTATGTGTGTTCCTAATAATCTAGATATTTTATTAGCTATGTTAAGTTTTAGGTGTGTGTATTAATCAACAACATGGTGGGCCTATTATCACAGGCATCTCTAGTACAGGGCCATGGCGAGCGAGAAGTGGCAACGTTGCACTCGTATTCGGGTATTCGGCGGTATTCGGTTCTGGGTATTCGGCGCTCTGCCAGTGGCATTGCAGTAAATGGAGGAAGTCGTGCGCCATTAACTTTAATCGCCTGTATTGTAATGCTCAATTGAAAAGTATAGCTTTAGCCTCTATAGTAATTTAGAGGAAGAGCAAAACTTATTATAATTAGCAGCCATAACTGGCTAAAAGCAGTATTTCCATTTCTAGATCAAATTATATCAGACTTTAGGTGCGCGTATAATGCCGAGATGTAAGATTAATCGGTATTACGTGCGTTACATAAAACTCTTTTTATACAAAATTCCAAATTTAATACATAAGGAATACATTTGGTAATTTCGATTATTTTACTAACCAGAAAATGAACGTAAAAAGGGAGCATATTAAACAATTTAGCAAGTGTGATTGGTAGCAATCCATAGCCGGAATGATCATAATCCTTTCATTCCTTCACACATTGTACATATATACATTTGTACCTTTTACATATTGAAATTACAGAAACATTATTATTTTTATATCTTCATGAAAATTAATTATCAGTACATGAGTGAATAAAAATTAAAAACATCCAATTTAACTAGTTTAACTATAGAATGTAATGTTTTAAACAAAAACTTTTTACGGGATTCTTTTAAATTTAAAACATGCAATAATTTTAAATTTGAGTTTATTTACATTATCATCATTAACTTACAGAATAAATTTTGTTTATTTTTGCCATTCAAAGTATAGTATTTAAGATTTATATCAATTACTAAGCATACTTTAGATTAAATAATAAATAACAGACTCGTTTCGTAACAACATATATAGCCTCCTTTAACACCGTAATAATTTCTAAGATTGTATCCATAATGGCGAAATTTTTTTAAACATTTAAATAATTTGGAAATAAGTATATATATGTGGCCTTTTTCCTTTTTCAAGCCTTTTTCAAAAAGGGAAAGTCGAATATAAGCAGTTAGCTGAATAAACATTGTATTTTTTCTTGAAAATTGTCATTCAATCACAACATGCTATATTGTTTATGTTATAATTGACCCACCAACAAAGGATATTTACGAATCTTTTATACTAAAGTGCATTAACGGGAAATAAGTACGTGTAAGTTCCATTGAAAACAATAGTGCGAGTGAAAAGAACGTTACTACGGGTCGGCACCGTTGCGGCGTTGCCAGTTTGAAGGATGGCCTTGTACTAGAGATGGCCGTCCTGGCCGTGGCATGGACCACATGGACTTAATTGTGCATGGACTTTTGTTTTGTGTATGGACTTGCACACGTTTGCTGCACTTTAGCTGTAGTGCTTACTGTTAGTGAGTCAAAAGGACAGCCTGAATTGATTGCTTTGTAAATAGTTAAGACTTAGCCAATTACTGTTTAGGTTTAACCCCTCAATAAAATTCATTGATTCATTCCAATGTATCTAGTATAAACCGAGGTAGGTGACACCAACAGCTGATTGAAGCTAATTGAAGCGAGTCCTTTACCTTTGACGGCATGTTGTCGCCATTTCAGTAAAGGTGTTAAAGGTATTGTTTATCTTGACACATGAGTGGTTTGCTTTGAATATTTTATGTGCTTTGAATATTTTAATCTGCACCTTTGACGTCAGCGATTTTGTTTTTGTTTTTGTTGATGTCACCTACCTTCTTCTCATTCTAGATTTCTTGGATTCATTCTATTTTCAATTGGCAACATTGCCTTCTTAGTTGTACAAATGAATCAGCTGATCAGTCTTGATAGACAATCTTAGATTTTGGCGCGCAAGCAAATCAACTTTCATTATGTCTTCTGTCATGCTCATGCATTTTACAACATCCATATTCCAAGTGACAAAATTTAAATGAAACTAATATTATGAGGTTATGTTTATGATGTTCTGTCGTAATTCCTGGGGTTTTATGGATTTAGGTAATTTAAGGACTTGTGGATGAAGAAAATTCTCTGTTTTCATGATTTTACTCCACCGCGTGTTTTAAACATATACCATCACGTTGGCCTAGTTTGGACTGTTCTGTGATTTGTGTTGGTAACTTGAAAAGAATAGGCGTTTCTAAGTTACCTGCTGAAAATTGAAAGCTGATTAAAAACTCAGATTAAGTGTATGACATGAATGATACCAATAACTTCAAAAGTAAGTACTTTACTTTCTTAAATTTTGTTTGTTGATAATAATTTTATTCCTCTGACGAAGTTAAGTTACACATTACTGCCTGGGAATTTACAAAAAAGATTTTACTAAAGTTTTTGCACTTATTAACACGTTCACTGCGGCATGTAACCGATCGGTTACAAACTAGTTTTTTCGCGGGTGCGGATGTATCCGATCGGTTACATATGACAACGTCAAGATAATGCGACTGCTTTTCCTCTAGCGTTTGAGAAGGAAACACATATTGTGCATTAGCGTGTAGGTAAGGATATTGAGCTTTTAGATTACTCGTGATTAGAATAGGCTATATTCTACAGGTTTTTAATTTCGCGCTATCGTTGGAGGAATGTAAATATAGTTCAGCGCGGGGGTTGAGTTTTGACATTTTATATGCCGCAGCGAATGTGTTAACAATTTTAAATGTATAGTAAATTAATCATTAACTATGGTTCTGGTAAGTCAAAATTTATATCCCTCACACCCTCATGTCTGTTAGGCTAAGTTAAGGTTGGGTGTTTCTGGAGTTTACGTAGCACCTCTTAAATATTAAATTTTTCCCCCAAACTGACAGGAAAGTCAGGCTGAAACCAAATATCCAAGAATTTCATCGAAATCCGTCCATAACGAAGTTATCATCGTAAAAGGGCGGGGCTAGAAAATATAGGCTACTGTACGGTACAGGCTAATGGAAAAACAGGAAAATAATTTTCCTTGTGAATTATATTAAGAGGGCATTAAAAATGATGGGGAAATCAAGCTGAACACAAATATCAAAGCATTATCAAAATACGTCCATAAATAAGTTAGCGCTAGAAAAGCAGGGGAAATTTATGTTCTTCCGATTTGTGAAGAATTAACGAGATCCGTTGATGAATAATGATACTAATCCAAGAAAACACCTGCTGTCCCACATAACAAAAAAAGCTTGATTCTAACTTGATTCAAGCTTGATTTTTGAGTCTTGAAGGTTTGATCCAAACCTTACCAATCGAGCCTGAAAACTTGATTCAAACTTGATTCAAGGCTCTTAGTCACCGTGATGTGAAATCGATTTCAACTTGAATCAAGTGTTTCATTCAATTTTTTTTCAAGTCACTTTCAAGCCTTTAAAAAGTCTTGTCTAATCTTTTCAAGTCTTTTTCAAGCATCTTTCAAGCCCTTTTCAAGTGTTTTTCTAGCCTCTTTCAAGCCTTTTTCAAGTCTTTTTCGAGTCTCTTTTTAGCCTTTTTCAATGGGTTTTCAAGTCTTTTTCAAGCCTTTAAATATTTTCAAGCTCTTTTTAAGTCTTTTTCAAGGGCCTTTCGGGCACTTTTCAAGTTTTTGTCGAGCCTTTTTCAAGCCTCTTTCAAGTACTTTTCAAGGCTCTGTCGAGCCTTTCAAAGCCTCTCTCGAACCTGTTTCAATTGTTTTTCAAGTCTTTTGCAAGTCTTTCGATTTTTTTTAAAACCTTTTTCAAGCCTTTATACATTTTTTAGCCTCGTTCAAATCTCTTTTAAGTCTTTTTAAAGCACATTTTGAGTCATTTAATACATTTCATACCTTTTAAAACAAGGATTTTAAAACGGGGGTTCTGAATACAAAATCAAAAGTTAACTTATAAAAAAACTTATAAAAAATAACTTTTAAATTTACTGAGAATATGGAATAAACTTACATATGCCTAGCACAATTTTACAAATTAGGCCTACAAATAATTTGAAAATCGAGATAGGCCTACTCCCTCTACTTAAGTAGTTGATCTAATTAATTTGTACTTAACTAATTTCTGTTTTAAACTAAATAAATTACACTAACCACGTGAAGTATTATTCCACTTTAATGTGTAATATCAGCTGCAGAAGAACCAAAAGACTTAAAAGAGATTTGAACGAGGCTAAAAAATGTATAAAGGCTCGAATAAACACAAGACAAAAAACTTACTTAAAAATTGGAACAGTAAAATACACATCCAATAACTTCGGAGTCTGGTAAGAAAGTAATGGCGTCGGCCCGTCTCGTACCGAAAAATCTATACAAAATCGATGAGAAATCGATCCTCAGTAGCCCCGCATTGCATTGTGGGACGGCGTTGGACGGCTTGTGATTGGTCGGGATGTCGTGCCTCGAATCGGTATCGATTCGAAAACGTGAATTGAGTTTAGTTGGATAATAAAATTCAAGGCTTACATTGCAATTAAAGGGAGAGGGAAGTTCAAGCCTTCTTTAACTTTTTGTTGCTTTAGAATCGGAATCGATTAGATGATTAAATTCAAGGCTTACATTGACATTAAAGGGAGAAACAAATTCAAGCCTTGATTATCTTTGGTTATTTCGAATCGGACTCGAATAGATGCTCAAATTCAAGGCTTACGCTGCAATTCAAAATCGAGGAAAAGTCAAGGCTTGATTCAAGCTTCCTTGCTATCTGGGGTAGGCTACATTGCCTTCAGGTGTTTCATTGGATAAAATGCGTGGGCAGCAAAATTGGCATTGGAACTGTTAGTTACACATGTTGTACATTGTATACATTGTACTGAAGCCACTACTGTAACTGAGGAGAACTGCTGAGTTCTGACTGAACAATGAATGTACTGGTAACCCTGTAGTTTTTGTGGCACCTCTAAAAATACAAAAAAATTTCAAACTGTCCAAAATTACCCCCTGATTTTGAAATGATAGGCCTTAAGTTAGTGATTTTTGTTTATTGACCATGGATGTTCATGTAGATTAAAATTAAGGTAGCCTACATAAGATTCATTCCAATAGATTTGTTCCACAGTAGTTCAAGAGCATAGGCCAGTTCTAATGTCAATAGACAAGGCCCTCAATGCTTGAATCATTTCCACAGCTGTGGTTCCTCACTCTGGATATAGAGCTGGAAAGCCTTAAAACTGGGTATGACAATTCAATGGTGTGGTGGACTTCTATGGCAGCCATGTCACATCATGGGTTTAAATACATTATCTGCCCAGTATTGCTTTATTGGGGCCATATGTACTATAGCGACTCGCCCGTATTTTGTCTAATGAATTCCACTCACAGATCTAAAAACTTATATATAGTCTATTTTGATAGGGCAGAGTAAGGAAAAATGCCACTTCTGTTACATTTAGTGACCATTCTTCGAGTTGTATCTAAAGCGGTCTATGATAAACTTACAAGTTATCTATATAGGGCCTATATTTAAATTGTACCGGTAGGGAGCCCACAAAAAATCTTAGGTGGACGTATCCCTCCACCACCCAGAACAACAATTGAGAAATATGAAAGCTGATAATTTTGAGTTTTTTTTTGCGGGGGGAGGACAGATATATCCGTCTTTGTCATTTTGTTGTTTTAATTACTTCCTATCTTAACATAGGTAACAGTAAAAATAGTATCTTATAAAAACAGTAAAAAAAACATAGGCTAAAAAGTGCAAGGACTACAATAGATTGTGCATCTGGTTAACCGTTCACATCGTCAGAATAATTTTTCATATTGCAATAGTCATTTTCACTGCCAAATATGAAATCCCCTTGGGTCATTAGGGTTAATCACTTTGACGTAAAACTCATATTATGTCATTACAAAAACGTAAACAAACACCCACTGTAATATGCCAGCACAAACTGTCAGTTTCACGCTACACATGTGTTGTCTAGGCATGAAACAGCTGAAAAAGTCACATCATATAATCTTGCCAACTGTAAAAACTAAATTACTCGTCTAAAAGTCATAACAATTTTTGTAACAATAATATATACAACCAGGGGCGAGGGGGGGGGGATAAAGGGGATATATCCCCATCCCCCTTGAAATGTTGGAGGATAAAAATGTGCTAAAAAATAAAAATATTCTATGACAAATGGTTAAAATATTATTTTCATACGCCAGAATTTTATAAACAGATATAAACACCAACTAATATAAAGAATATTACACGAGGCAAAAAGATAAAACAGTAATATTACATGCAAAACAGGTCATTGTAGTTTTGGAAATTAAATACATTATTATTTATTGTGTGTAAGTTATCAATTATATATTATCTTTATAATATAAATAAATCTGACAGTGTATTTAATGTCTTATAGATAAATTGTGCAATTACCTCTTGATGAGTAATGTAGTTTGGGGTTTTTAATTAACTTTAGACTATGAATTTTTAGTATACTTCGCCTGAATGTTATTTATTTTCCATCAAAAAATAAAGTCAATACATTTTTTCCAAGTTTCATTAATAGTCTGATCTCTTTATTTAATAGCCTATTCGAAACCCATTAGTTTCACTCGGGTTTCTGATGAAGTCTGATGAAGTAGAGGTCTGCACAAAGTTAAAATTTAACTTCTGAAATTCACTAAATGCATTTAGCTTCAAAAATTCCAAAATTTTCCGGGGGAGCCCCCCTTGGAACCGCCGTGTTCTTGGGGGGTATTCTATACCCCCGAAACCCCCCGTTGTTACCCTTCCGCAAAAAATATCCCCCCCGAAATTGAATCCTGGGTTCGCCCCTGTATACAACATATGTTTTTCGTACTTTTGGACGGATATATCCATCTTAATCCCGGAAAACAGGTAAGGCGGATATATTTGTCAATAGCCTGGGAAGGGTTAATATATAGCTATGATTTATATTACAGATCTCTTCAAGGATTATGCATTGAATCACCATGAAGAGGAATTAATTTCCATACTGAAAGCCAATGATGACACTCGACACGTCTCGGTTACCGTCAAGTAAGGTGATACTTGTTATCAACAGTCTCGCTAAGGTTAACTCTTGATTGGATTTTCTTTAGATTTTAACACTTCAATGTTCAATCTCAATCCCTAAGTAATTTAACTATGGCCTCATTTTATTTAAGCTAACAAAATTCTTAAAGATAAAATAAAGACTAAGAATTGAAAACCTGGTGCCTATAACTGTAGCCCATGTTATACATAAAGCTTTTAATTACAATTAAGTAATGTGGATTTAAAATAGTTAAGGCACCCAAATAAATTTTGCCGTCATTAAAGTACAACTTAGTTGATGTAGTTATTGGTAGAAGAAGACCCTGGCCAAGCCGTTAAGACCATTCAGAGGGCCAACCCCTATGTACTGTGACAACGGTCCGCTCTGCCCTCTAAATGGCTAACCAACCGACTGTCCACTCATGTTCCAGCTCAGAGGGGTTTTCATGCCTGCTGCATTCCTCACCTCCCGCTGTCTTGAACATGAATATGTTCCAGCTAGGGGTTTCCATGCCCAATGTATTACTCATCCCTTGAACATGAATGGATTATGAAGAAAGGGAAATTGTCATAGTGGACAGCCAAAAGACTTACCACAGTGTTATATGACAACTTTGTTTGCTGTATCCAATGTCAACTTCGCAACTAGTATAAACCAGTTTTAAAGTTGTCCTGGGACGTACAACTTAGAGAAATACATGTCTTAAAAACCTGCATAACAGATTTCTTCAACTAGTCATAGAAATTTTCAGTTGTACTAAAATAAGTGCAGTAAACTAAGTATTTATTATCATATTGACTTATATAACAGTCATAACTAGGACTAGAAAAGTTTTGGGCCTAAAGTATCAATTTTTATTGGTTAAAAATCAAAATCACTAATTAAATTTTGAATCCCACTACATTCATTATATAATAAATTATGTGCGTAAAAAAGTTTGAACAACTGTTTTCAGAAAAAAAGACAGGGCAGTATTTAAATTTCAACTTAACCCATCAGAAATCTGTTAAAGAGGGGGTTTCATACTCACTGTTCGACAGAGCAAAGAGCTTATGCTCAAACCAAGATGGAAGAAAAGCTGAAGTAAAAAAGGATAAGATTTGGCTAGCAATGGATATCCTCTATCCGTAATTCAAAAGTGCAAAAATCTTACAGATAAACAAAGAGTCAGAAAACACCATGGAAAAATCCGTACCCATGTGCTGTCCTTAGGGTGGAGCGAGTTAAGCGGCCGCTCTAGGCCTCGCGCTGCAAGGCCTTATTCTCTCTAAACAACAAGTAAAAAATAATCATCTGTGTTCAGGAATTCAGGACATTTTATTCGCCACATGTATTTGTTTCAGATTTAAGCCGCTTGGAGTGTGTGGAGCTTGATTTCCGGTTTCCGGATGTGCTGCCGTCTTGTTTTATTGCCATTACGTGCCCGGTATTACTGCTGAGTGGTTGGCTCCCGTGTGCTGTCTCCTGATTGGTGCAGTGTGTTTTTCATTTTCATTTTTTGTTCTTTGTTTTACCTGCTTTCACAGTTTTCTGTTTAAGCTTTGCACATTAATTCATGTTTCATTTTTTGCGACTGCCTTTTATTTTACAGGTTTGGCTATTGACTTCTCCAGGTTCACTGGTATGGTTTTTACTTGCTTTGTTGTACCCTAGGTATTGCTTCCTCCTGAAGACGGTCGATCATTCCAGATCCCCTGGCTCAAAAAAACCATCGTGAATTTTTTTGCTGATCAGTGATAGAAAATGTCCGCAATAATTGTCTATATAATATCATAAAATAACCATCACAAAAATATGAACTTAAAAAAAAACCATTACAATTTAGATTAAATCTCCTGTCATCCATTAAAATTTTTTTTTCTCTACAGCTTTGTCACCTTGTTTGAGACCAGCACCGAACTTGGAGATGGAATTCTATCCAGCCCTTCTGTGGTGTTGCCACTTTGCGATCGGGCGCTCATCCAAGCACAGGCTGAACTTAGAGACAGACATGACAACAAAGATTCACTCACAGTTAAGACTAAAATTCACGCCAGGATGACAGGTTAGACCTGCTGCATTAAGTTGCGTATGCATAAGAATACTGAAGGTATGAAATAAACTAGCATATTCTTCTATTTGAATCATCATTGATTTATATTAAATGGATCTGTTTCCAAAAAAGTAATAAAAATTTAACTATGAGAACAAAATTCTTGATTGATATATCTTTAAGTCAAAATAAATTTCAAAAGTGTACTTTTAGCGAATTTCCCTATAGGGAATACGCTATTACGGTAGTAGCCATGGTAAGACCTAAGGCCGGGACCACTTTACTTTTTTTTGAGGTTCCCAGAAGCCAAAAACACCATTCGTTCATTTTCAAATATATATATATATATATATATATATATATATATATATATAAGTAGATAGTATCATGTTACTTCTAGGACACTTTTGGAGACAATCAAAAATCAAACAAATTTCATAGTTTTTCAATACAATTATGCAATATTTTTGCCATTTTTTGGCCAATTTTCAGCTTTTGTCAAATTATCATAAAAAATATGCAAATTTAATGAAATTTTTAATAAATATGCATGAATTTATATGAAATTATTTACAGAATAAAAAGTTTTTTAAAACCAGTAAAATTATAATTTTTTACAAGATGATTCAAAATTTATTATCAATACAATTATACTAAAATAATTATTCAAATTTAACTAAAGCAGTTTCTTTATCATCAAAAGTCTTAATATCAGTGACAATTAAATGTAAATCTTTTTTATTTAATTCTTTAATTGATTTATCATCAATTACATTAGTAAATCTTTTTGGTAAATGTACTTTACATTTTTCTAATTCAACAATAATTGTATATCCATATTTATCTTTAATTCTTTCAAATTTTTCAATTTTATATTTTTTATTTAAATTTAAACTTTTTAATGGTTTATATTCTTTAAATCTTAATTCTCCAACATTATTAATTTCTTCTAGCAGATCCATTTATATAGGAAAAAATATCACAAACTTGTTTGTGATAGATATGTTAAAAAGTCATTATCATAATTAGGTTTTATACAAAAATCCATATTTAAGTATTTAAAAATCATAGGTAATAATTTTTTGTATGATATATTACTTTTCTTAAAACATAAATATTTATTAAAAAATAGTGTAATTTTTTCTTTATCTTCATTATTCAATTCAAAATCAATATTGTATATTTTGTTTAAAAATTGATAGTAAAATATCCAATTTGTACAATTCCTTTGTTTTAAAAATAATTTTATATTCTTAGGTGTTATTTCAAAATGATTGGAAATATATAAAATATATAATTCATTAATTAATTGTTGTGTTTTATATGGTTGAAAATGGTTAAATTCTCTTAAAATATGTTTAAGATGTTTATTCTTATTACTTTTTCTCTTAATCTTTTTTTCATAAATAATTCTTTTACATATATTACATCCTACACAATTTCCAATAATAGTAAAATTAGTTTGATTATGACATCTATAACACACATCCATTTATTTAAAAAAAAAATTATACATAAATGAATGAACCAATTCATTGTCACAAATGTAAGAAAAAAACTAAAAATATTAATCCACAAATCGTTGAAATGAAAAATGGATTATATAGAATTGCTACTAAATGTTCAATTTGTAAAACAAATAAAAGTAAAATTTTGAAAAAAGAAGTTAAACCTATAATTAAAAAAGAATTAACTAAAAATGAACAAATAATTGAAGCAAATGAAATTCATGCTCCAATTAGAAAGAAATTTCTAAAAAGAAAAATAATTACATTAGGTATTGATGATTTATGGGCAGCAGATTTAATTATAATGAAAAATTATGAAAAAGAAAATGATGGTTATAAATATATGTTAAATGTGATAGATACTTTCTCAAAATATGTTTGGTCAAAACCATTAAAGAAAAAAGATGGAAAAACATCTTCTAGAGCATTTGAAGAAATAATTAAGGATGCAATTAAAATTAATCATAAATCACCTAATCTTTTACATACAGATAAAGGATTAGAATTTATCAATAAAGAATTTAAAGAAATATTAAATAAATATAATATTAAATTGTATCATACAGAAAATGAAGAAAAATCAAGTATAATAGAAAGGTATAATAGAACACAAAATGAAAAAATGAAAATACAGTTTGAAATTAATAAAAATTATAGATGGATAAATATTTTACCAAAAATTGTTAAAGAATATAATAACTCATATCATTCAACAATTAAAATGAAACCAATTGAAGTAAATAAAAATAATGAAAAGGATTTATTAGATACTGTTTTTAAATATAAGCCACCAAAAATAATAACCAAATCAAAATTTAAAATAAATGATAGAGTTAGAATTGGAAATAAAAAATCAACATTTTCTAATAAATATAAAAATAATTGGTCTAGAGAAATATTTATAATTTCTAAAATTAATAATACAAATCCAGTTACTTATAGTATAAAAGATCAAAATAATGAAGATATTATTGGAAATTTTTATGAATATGAATTGAAAAAAACCAATTTGTAAATTTTATTTTATATAAATGGAAAAGATATGTTTAAGGTGTAAATTATATAAAGATATATCTAAATTTTATAAAGACAAAAATACTAAAGATGGGTTATATTATTATTGTAAAGAATGTAAGGATGTGTATTATAAAAAATTATATGATAGTATTAAAGTTATTGAATTAAATGAAAAACAATGTCATAAATGTAAAGAAATTAAAGATATTTCAAATTTTAATAATTATCATTATAGTAAAGATAGAAAAAATACAATTTGTATACAATGTATTAGAGAAATGTTTTTAAAACCACAATTTTGTGAATGTGGAAGAAATATTAAATGGACTAATAATTATTTAAGACATTTAGAAACTAAAATTTATGACAAAAATATAACAAAACTAGAAAATTTAAAAATATGATAAAAAAATGAAGACAAAATTTTACTTGTTTTTAAAAAATTCAAATTTTATTTAAAAAATATGATTTAAACTATAAATTACCTAGTAAAAAGTGGAAATACTTCTTATATTTTTAATAGTTTTATTTCTAAGTAAAAATTATTTTTAATAAATAAAGAATTTCACCCCTAATAAATGGAACGAACAAATAAAAATATTAATTGTCCTTATTGTAATAAAAATATATTATATAAAAATTATGATAGACATTATAATTCAACTAAACATTTACTAAATAAACAAAAATATGATAATAAAATATTTGAATTAAAACATTGGTGTAAAAATAATAATATATATAATTATAAAAATAAAACTTTAGATGAATTAACAAATATTAAAGAAACATTTGATCTTACAAATTATTCATTATTTAATATAGTAAAATTAAATGAAATTGCAAAAAAATTATCTGTCAGAAATTATGAAAAATTATCTAGAGATGAACTAATTAAAAGATTAAACAAAATTAAAGAAAATCCAAATAATTTAGAATATAGATCATTTAAATATATTCAAAATTTAGCAATTAAAAATAGTATTAAAATTGTTAATAAAACTAGAAAAGAATTGATTGGATTATTAAATGATTATTTTAAAAATAGACCAATTCCAAAAGAAAATTTAATAAATATTCAAAAAGCTTCGTCATTAAAAGGATATTTTCAAGATTATATTTTAACGAATTCAAATGATGATTTAGATATTAATGATTATTTAGAAACTCAAAGAAATGAAATAAAAAAATTGATAGAAAAACAAAAATTTAAAAATATTAAAGGACAGATGGCTTTAGAATGTGAATATGAAAGAAAATTAATAAATGGTGAAATTCAAAATAGTAATATGTATTTTTGCATAAAAAGTTCAGATATTTTAAATATAGATGATTTTATTGATGATCAATTTAAGAAATTAATAGTTAGAGAACAACTAAATCAACCATCAAAAGGCTCTGGTTGGTCATTAAAAAGATGTGTTGAACTAAATCTAAAATTATCTAAAAATAATTCATTAAATGCTGGATCATATATAGAATTACCAAATGAAATTAAAAATAAAAAATGTTGTGTAAATTTTAAAAATAAAGATGAATATTGTTTTATTTATGCAATTAGATGTGCTATAGATAAACCAAACGAACATGCTGAAAGAGTTAAACAATATCAAAAATATATAAATGATGATATTTTTAAAGGTTTTGATTATCCAATATCATTGAAAGATATTAAATTATTTGAAAAAAGATCATTTGATTCTAAATATAACTATCCATCAATGTCAATAAATATTTATAGAATTGATGAAGATGAAAAAATAGTGCCATTACAAATATCTGAACATTATAATTCAAAACTAGAAATTGATTTATTATATTATAAAATTGGTAATAATTCTCATTATATATTGATTACTGATTTAAGTAAGTTAGTATCTAAGCAATTAACACAAAAAAATAAAAATAAAAAATATATTTGTAGAAGATGTTTGACTCATTTCTACAAAAATAAAGACTTGAATAATCATTTAGAGATATGTAAATCATTAGAACCTTGTAGACCTATAATGCCATTTAAAGGTCAAACTGTAAGTTTTAAAAATTATTATAAAAAGTTTGAACATCCATATGTAATTTATATGGATTTTGAAAGTATATTAGAAAAGATTGATAATTGTAAAAACAATCCAAATTGTTCATATACAAATAAAATTCAAAGACATAAACCATATGGATTTACAATTTATTTAGTATCTAGAGTAACTAATAAAATGTATAAACCTATTTGTTATAGAGCAAAAAATGAAGAGGAATTAATAAATGTACCAAATAAATTATTTGAATATTTAGATGAAATTTCAAAATATATAGCTAAAAAATATAATTCAAAAAATAAAAAGCCTATGAATTTAACTAATGAAGAAGAAATTAATTATCAGAAAACAAATATTTGTCATATTTGTGAAAATAGTGGTTTTGATAATGATAAAAGAATAAAAGTAAGAGATCATTGTCATTTAACAGGAAAATTTAGAGGTGCTGCACATTTAAATTGTAATTTAAATCTAAAATTTCCTCAAAATATTCCTATATTCTGTCATAATAGTTCAAATTATGATACACATTTGTTTATAAAAGAATTAGCTAAAAAATATGGTAAAATTGATTTGTTAGCTAATACAGATGAAAAATATATAAACTATTCAGTAAATTCTGGTTATGGTTATGAATTTGAAGGTGATAAACCTAGAAAATTTATAAAATTCTCATTTGTAGATACATTTAGATTTATGGCTACATCAATTGAAAAATTAGCTAAAAATCTTAAAGAATTTAAGCATTTAAATAAATTTATAAAAGAAAATGATATAATTGAATATGATAATGATACTTTAAAAATATTAACTTCTAAAGGTGTATTTCCATATGAATTTATTGATAATGTTGAAAAATTAAACCATGATAAAATATTAGAAAAAGATCAATTTTATAGTTGTTTAACTAATGAAAATATAAGTGATGATGATTATAAACATTATATAAAAGTTTGGAATAAATTAAAAGTAAAAACATTAGGTAATTATTCAGATTTATATAATATTCAGGATGTATTATTATTAGCTGATATATTTGAAAATTTTAGATCTGTTTGTTTGAAAAATTATCAATTAGATCCAGCACATTATCTAACATCACCATCATTAGCTTGGGATTCTGTGTTAAAATTAACAAAAATTAAACTAGAATTAATAAGTGATTATAATATGTATTTAATGATTGAAAAAGGTATTAGAGGTGGTATTTCACAATGTATAACTAGATATTGTAAAGCAAACAATAAATATACAAAAGATTATGATAAAACAAAACCTGAAAATTATATGTTATATATAGATGCAAATAATCTATATGGATGGGCTTTAAGTCAAAAATTACCTTATAAAGATATAACATGGATGAATCCTAATACATATACATTAAATGAATGGGAAGAAACAATATTAGAATTAGATGAAAATGCTGAATATGGATACATATTAGATGTTGATTTAGAATATCCTATTGAATTACATGATGACCATAAAGATTTACCATTAGCACCTGAACATTATAATAATAAGCTTTGCACAACATTATTTGATAAAAAAGATTATGTTATTCATTCAAGAAACTTAAAATATTATCTACAAAAAGGATTAAAATTAAAGAAAGTTAATAGAGTTATAGCATTTGATCAAGATGATTATATGAAAAAATATATTGAATTAAATACCAAATTAAGATCCAAATCAACATCAGATTTTGAAAAAGACTTTTTTAAATTGATGAATAATAGTGTTTTTGGAAAAACTATGGAAAATGTTAGAAATAGATGTGATATTAAATTAGGTGATGAAAAGTTTTCATTAAAACAAGCAAAAAAACCTAATTTTAAAACATTTAGTATATTTGATAAAGACTGTATTGCTTCACATATGATAAAAGAAAAGGTTAAGTTTGATAAACCAATCTATATAGGATTTTCAGTACTTGATTTATCAAAATTACATATGTATCAATTTTATTATGAAAAATTAAAGAAGTTTGATCCAAATATAAGGTTATTATATATGGATACAGACAGTTATTTTATAGAATTTAAAAAGGATCCATATAAAATTATTAAAGAAAATATTAATGAATTTGATACAAGTGATTATAAGAAAGAACATGAATGCTATAGTGAAAAGAATAAAAAAATAATTGGTAAATTTAAAGATGAGTTAAATGGTGAAATATTAGAAGAATATTGTGGTTTAAGATCAAAATTATATAGTTATGAATTTAATAATAAAAATCCTGTAAAATGTAAAGGTATTAAGAAAAGTGTTGTTGATAAAACATTACATATGGATGATTTTAAGAAATGTTTATTTGATGATCAAGAACAATATAGAGAAATGACTTGTATTAGAAGTTTTAAACATGAACTATATACAATTACAATAAATAAATTAGCTTTAAGTAATAGAGATGACAAAAGATTTATTTGTGAAAATAAAATTGATACATTACCTTGGGGGTATAAAAATAATTATAAATAAATGGAAATTTTAATTGTTCCAAAAGAATTAATAAATAATGATTTTGATATAAAATTATATTTATTTAAAACTAAAATATCAAATAAATTTTTAATATATCTTTTTAAATATAAAAATTATTTTGTATATCATTATAAGTTTAATTTTATAATAGAACCATTTATAAATATTATAAAAAATTATGTTAAAGAAAGTTTTAAAGAAAATGATCAAAATTATATTAATAATTTATAACCATATGATTTTGAATTTATACTATAATTTTATGTATATTTTTAAATATTTTCTTTAATAAATTTAAATATATTCAATAATTTATTGAATATCTAACATAAAAATATCTATAAATTTTACTTTATTATCATTATAAGTAAGACCCGTCTTTAAGACGGGTCTCAAATTTGTATATAATTTATTATATTTATGAATATTTTTGAATGTTTAAGAAGGGTAACATTTTGTTACCCTTAAGTTTTTATTGTATAATAAGGTTACCTCCTTTAAAAAAATTTAAAATAAATATTCTAATTTATATGGGACCCATTTTGGGTCCTACCTAATTTTAATAAGTTTTGTATGTTTTTCATTATATGATAGGGGGGACAAATTGTCCCCTCTAAAAATATCTATAAATTTTAATCTATCCTTATTGTTTTCTACTTTTTTTATTTTAAAATTAATAAATATAAACCAGATTCATTAATAAACATTGTTTTATTATCTATTTTATTGACGCCCTGTTTTAGGGCATCTGAAAAACATGTTTGTACATCAATTTCTAGGGTGTCATAATTTGTGACACCTATAATTTTTATGTAAATTAATTTATCATTATTATGTAAATGTAACTGTTGGTTACACTTGATATATTTTAAGTTTTATATATTTTTCTTTTACATTATCAATTAAAACTTTTCTAGAATTTTTATATTTTAAAATATAACAAATATCTTTTCTTTTAAACCAAGGTTTATTTTGTTTATTAAATACAATTAATTTATTATTAAATATAAAATTATTGTTAGTTAAATCAATTATTGTTTTTATTATTTATGTAGATAAATTATTACAAATTTTGTTTTAATCTTAAATATACAATACTTTTAATATTTTCATTATTTATTTGATTTCCACCACTATCTTGAATAGATATTACAATATTTTGAATTTTATTTATATTTTTTAAAGGAATATAATCAATTTCATTTGGTTTTTCACTAACTTTTGATCCATATTCAACATTTGGATAAAATGAATATAGAATTTCTGATTCTTTATGTAAATGTGAATGATCTTTATGATTTTCAAAACTAGGATCAACTAAATTACAATGTATTTCAATAACATCAAAAGGTCTAATTTTTGGTAGTTTTATTCCTTTTGTTAATACATTTGGTTCAATCATTTTATCATCTAATCCTAATAAATCAATTATAATTGTTGTTACTATAATTTTAACAGGAGATTTTATTATAATATATGGTCCATCATTTTTCAGTATAAAATCATTTTCATCAAATTTATTAATTTTCTTTTTAAATTCTTTTAAACTATTAATAAAAATATTTTTTATTTCTTCAATTGTATAATTTCCTTTATTTATATCAAAATATTGATCTATAATTTTATCATCTTCATCTTTAATAGAATATCCATAACAGTTTTTATAATCATTTGGTATATTTGATATAAAATTATCTGAATAAAATCCACTTAAACCAATACTATATTTTCCATCTAAATGTATTGGATGTTCTAATCTTAATTCTAGTTTGGATGAATGACCAATTATTTTAAATAATTTCATCTTATTTAAATGGAGAAATTTTTAGAAAAAAAAGATAATATAAAATTAGAATCATATGATAAAAATAATAAAAATGATCAACCTATTAGATTATTAATTATAGGAACAAGTGGATCTGGTAAAACTACATTATTATTAAATTTTATTTACAAAAGATTAATTCCATATTCAAATTTATATATTTTTAGTAAATCATTAGAACAACCATCTTATAAATTATTACAAAAAAGATTTAAAAATATAGAATCAAATATTAATAAACAAATTTCTTATTTTTCATGTGATGATATGATTCCACTAAATAAATGTAAACCAAATTCATTAGTAGTTTTTGATGATTGTATTTTAGAAAAACAAGATAAAATTAAAGAATATTTTATAATGGGTAGACATAAAAATATATCATGTATTTATTTATCACAATGTTATTCAAAAGTTGATATGCAATTAATTAGAAATAATTTAAATATGTTATGCATCTTTAAACAAAATGAACATTATATGAAAAAAATATATAATAATTTTGTTGGATCAGATATGAAATTTGATAAATTTAAAACTATTTGTAATGATTGTTGGAAAGAAGACTATGGATTTTTAACTATTAATTTATTGAAAAAATCAAATGATGGAAAATATATGAAAAAATTTTCTGATATTAAATAATGATAATGGCTTGTTGTATGTTTGATTCAATAATTGATAGAATATTTATTTTATTAGTATTATTTATTTCATTAGTATTTATATATTTAATGAAAATTACAGAAATAAAGTAAAATAAATTGTGTTTAACATAATTAGTGTTTATGTTAACATGATTTGTGTTTGTGTTAACATGATTTGTGTTTTGTGTTAACATGATTTGTGTTTTGTGTTAACATGATTTGTTTTTATGTTAACATAATTTGTGTTTGTGTTAACATAATTTGTGTTTTGTGTTAATATGATTTGTGTTTATGTTAACATGATTTGTGTTTATGTTAACATGATTTGTTTTGAACCTAAATTTTTCTTTGTAATAAATGGATAAAATATCTGTTAATGAAGCTAAAAAATTAGATGATATTGAGAAAAAATTAATAAAAGAATTTAAAAATCAAATTAAAATTGAAGATAATTATGAAAAAATTAAACAAAAAGCATATGAACCTATAACATCAGCAATTGGTAAAGTTGAAAATAAAATTGGTGAAGTCTTAAATGAAAATAAAAACCTTATGGAATTGGTACCTATTGTTAATAATTTTGCCAATATATCAATACCAGAAACTGAAGAACTAAATTTACCTTCAAGTACTCCATTTAGACCAATCAGACAACCAATAATTCAAGAAGAATCGACATTTATTGACCCAAATTTAATTTCACCTCAAACATTAGATAAAATTATTGGTCCATTAGCACAAAAATATTTACCAAGAACAAAAGATGATAAATTTGGTTTATATTGGAATAAACATAAAAAATCATTTATGATTGGTGATAAAATAACTGTAATTGATAATGATGATTTAATAATTGATGATAAAAAATATAATGGAACACATGGATTATGGAGATTGTTAACTTATGAAAAGAAACCAGATAATAATTTATATACACAAGATGATTTAAATAATTATTCAAAAATTTTATGGGAAACTAATTCAATTTATAAAAATAATGATCCAAATAGTAAGAAACCAAAATCTAGTAAAGGTGATAAATATATTAATTTAATTAAACATATTTGGGAATTAAAAGGTGAAATTGAAGGTTCAGGAATCAGACAATATACAGAAAATAAAATTGAATATAGATTTATAGAGGATTTAAATAAATTAGATAATATTATTAATTATATATATGCACAAGAAAAAGCTGGCAATAATAATTTTTTAAATGAAAAGAAAGCAATTAAAGACTTTATATCAAATAAATTAGATGAATTAATTGAAAAACCTGAAGGAATTAAGTATTTAAAAAGAATTTTGGCAAATATTTCATCACCATTATTAAAAGATGGATCAGGTATTTTAAATAATGTTATAAATAATTTACCTTTTGAATTACATGTACCTGGTTATCAATATCTAGGGCCTGGAACTAAATTAAATAAAAGAGTAAAAAGAGGTGATCCTGGAATAAATGATTTAGATAAAGCTGCTAAAGAACATGATTTATTTTATAGAGATCATAAAGATACAAAATCTAGAAATGAAATAGCTGATAAAATTTTACAAGATAAAGCATGGGATATAGTAACATCAAATGATCATAGAATTGGTGAAAGATTAATTGCATTACCAACATCAGGTGCTATGTGGATGAAAAGAAAATTTGGTATGGGTTTAGAAGTAGGATTAAAATTTTAATAAAATTAATTATATTAATCTATATTATAAAAAACTATAAATTTTTTTCTTAATAAATGGAAAAAACAAATATAAACTTGACAGATAATCAAAAATCAAAAATAAAATTAGCATTTAAAATTAAAAAATCAGTTATAATTCAATTTAATATTGATCAATTTAATGAAAATGGAAAAGATATTATATTATTATCTAAAAGACAAATTAATAAACTAAATAAACATAAAAAATTAAATAAAGGATTAAGATTTGAATTTTCATATAATCAATTAAAAGAAATAAAAAATGGTGGATTACTAAAAGAAATTTTAGATTTTGCTGATAATATACCTATAGTTAAAAATTATACACCAAATGTTAGAAAGGGAGCAAAAGTAGTAAAAGAATCTATAATTCCTAAATTTAGAAATTTTGTTGATTGGTTAGATCATGAATTAAAAAATGTAGAAGGATCTGGTTTAGATAAAAAAACATTAAAATATATGAAACAAAATTATAAAAAAATTTTGAACCACTAACATTAGGTGAATTAGAAAAATTGTGTAAAAATATAAAATATTTTAGAGGTGTATTTATGAGAGATATATTACCTAATAAAGTTAATAAATTTGAATGTGGAATTATAAATTTAGATTCATTTGATGGAAATGGAACTCATTGGGTTTGTTATTATAAAAAAGATAAAATTAAATATTATTTTGATTCATATGGAAATATAGTTAATAAACCACCAATAGAATTAGTTAAATATTTAGGAAAAGATAACATTTTATAATGATAATCGAATTCAAAATTATAATGATCCACCAATTTGTGGTCATTTATGTATTTTTATATTAAATGAATTAAATAATAATAAAAAATTTGATAATATAATAAATAAATTAATCCTTAATAAATATGGATTCACAAAATATATTTGATCTGTTTGGAAGACAGAAAAAACATCCAATTAATATTAAAGAAGATTATATAAATTCTAAATTAAATATATTTTTTAATAATTTTAGTAAAAGTTTTAAAAGTCATGTAAAAAAGACTGAAAATCTAGTAAATGCTATTGGTTTATCAAAAAATTATATAAGTATTAATGGTAAAAGAATTGTTAATGTTAAACCAAGTATAAATAAATATGATGTTGTAATAAAATCAGAATTAGATGAAGTTTTAGATTCAATTATTAAAATTGGTAATGATCATTCAGAAACTAAAAAGGATTTAAATAAAATTACAGACTTTTTAATTAATATTGGAAAATATGTTGAAAATTTAGAAGAAAAATTAGAAAAAGAACTAAAATTTCTATTTGATGGAGTCAATGAATCCATAAAAGAATTAAATGCTGAAATAATACTAATTAAAGATGATATAGATAAATTACAATAATTATTTTATATAAATGTAGTTGATTTATTGTCTTAAATGTAAACAAAAAACTAATTCTAAAGATATTCAGATAATAAAATTGAAAAATATAAATGTAATTAAATCAAAATGTTGTATTTGTAATTCAAAGAAAAGTTGTTTTACAAAATTTTCTCCCTAATAAATGGCTCTATACAGTTCATTTGATTTATTCATTATCAGAAACCAAAATCAATTAAACAAAGATGATTGGGATGATATTTCTGAAAAATATGAGTTGAGTATTAATATGATGAGATTGTTTCAAAATAAATTAAATTGGCAAAAAATTGCTCAACATCAAAATTTAACTATAGATTTTATTACTGAATTCATAAATTATCAATTAAAAGATTATATTGATTTGATTTGTAAATATCAAGATTTAACTGAATATTTCATTCATGATTATGCATTTACATTAAATTGGGAATTAATTTTAGAACATCAAAAAATATCAGCAAAATTTATACTTGATCATGCTACTGAAATTGAATATTTTAAAAGTAAAAATGAAATTGATACATAAAAATTATAAAATTTGACATCATAAAATTATAAAAATTTTACTTGTTTTAAAAAAGCTTTTGATTTAAAAAATTTATCCTTAATAAATGGCTGATTACAAAAAATATGTAAATGAAATTGAAAGAGCTGAATACAAAAATTTCTATCCATTATCTAAATTACATTTAAATGAACCTAATAAAAAAACTGAATTTAATATAGATTTTGGAGATGGATTTTGTACTTCTAAATTTCAGTTTTATATATCTGGTAAATTGACTAAATCTGATGGAAATGCATATGATAATGGTGCTAATATAAAATTAATTGATAATTTTGTTCCATTTTTATTTTCAAAAATTGAAGTTAGAAAACATAATAAATTGATTGATGAAATTGAATATCCTGGTCTATTAAGTACAATTAAAGGTACTATAACTTATTCAAAATCAGAAATAAATCAGATAAATAATGGTTTTGAATCAAATTTTAAAAATAAATTTGAAGCAATTGGTAATTTATCTCATTTTGGATTAGGATTTTTTGAAAATGTAAATATTCCAATATACAAAGGAGGTTTTAATATAACATTTATTAGATCAGAAGATAATGATGCAATTTTTAGATGGAAAACTAAAAAGGCTGATGGATCTTATGATAATGCTACATTACCAACTGAAGGTAAAATAACAATTGATGAATTTTTTATTAGAGTTCCTATAATTGAATACAAAACAACAAGTAAAATTCAATTAATTAATGAACTAAGCAAATTTGAAAAAGTAAATTTTCATTTTAATCATTGGCAATGCATTGAACAAAAAAATATTACAGGAAAGAATTTAAGTTTTGATATAACAAATATCTATAGAAATATTTATAATCCAAAATTTATTATAATTGGATTTCAAAAATCAAGAACAAATGATCAGTTATTTGATACTTCTAAATTTGATAGTATGTATGTAAAAAATATAAGAGTAAAACTAAATGGTCATTATTACCCTGATGAATTGGAAAATTTTGATATAAACAATGAAAAATTTAGAATTATGTATGAAATGTATCAAGATTACAAAAAAGTTTATTATATTAGTAGTAAAATGTATTATAGTCCAACAGAATTTCTAGATAATAGACCAATTTATGTAATTGATACTACAAAAAATCCAACAAATATTTCAAGTTCAAAAAATGATATTATTAATGCAGATTTTGATTATGATATAGTAGCTACTAGTAAAACAAATTGTTATATTATTATTGTATCTGAAAAATTACTTGAATATAATATAATCAAAAATGATATTACTGAAATTAATTAGAATGAATTATTACTATTTTAGTCAAATTTATTGAAAAAATACTACTAAAATTTTAAATTACCTTATGAAAAGTCGACTATTATTTTATTGAAAAAATACTTATAAAATGTGATAATTTTACTTGTTTTTTAAAAAAATTTATTTTGTAGAAAATTTTAGGCATATTTGTTAAAAATTTCATTAAAATTGCATATTTTTTAAGACAATTTGACAAAAGCTGAAAATTGGCCAAAAAGTGGCAAAAATATTGCATAATTGTATTGAAAAACTATGAAATTTGTTTGATTTTTGATTGTCTCCAAAAGTGTCCTAGAAGTAACATGATACTATCTACTTATATATATATATATATGTCTATCTATCTATGTGTCCGAGGTACTGATAACTTTTGAAGGGGACCTCCGATTTTGATGAAATTTGGTATGAAGGTGTAAGGCTAGGTCTATTTTCATGAGTTCGCGAACCAGCATTGTCGGGTTATGGGAACGGGGTTTAATGGGGTTTCAAAGGGGTCAAAAATGGGTTTTTGGCATTTTTTAACCTCAATTTTCAAAATTCAAGAATTTTAACTAAAACCATTCAAAAAAGCTTAACCCTAGAATCGCCCATTGCCGTATATCCGGCAATTTCAATTTCTCGAAAATCGTCAGTTGCCAGATTCCGGCAATATAGGTCAATTTTTGTTCAACTACTCATTACACATTGAAAACGATCAATAAATGTAATAATATTGATACCATTTTAAAGAGGATATTCCAAACTTTCATTTTTGTATATAATGGAACCTTGTAGCATTAAGAGATCGACGCAATTCGTATTATAATTTGAACTAAATTAAGCGCGCAAACCATTTCCGCCTCAAAAACAACGAAACGTAAAAAAACATATGTTTTAAAAAAAATTTTACTTTTTTTAATTTTTTACCAATCAGAAAGCCGTTGGTATAATTGAAAAGAACACGAGTTCTTCTTTCGTTTCCAGTGATAAACATTTGTCATATAACTTCGGAAAATAGGAAAAATAATTTTTTAAATCAGCTAAAATATGCGGTGCATAGTTTGGCCTATTTGCCGTAAATACGGGAAATTATAAATAACCTATTAAAACAATTAATAATGAGTTTAGCGTGTTACAAATCATATAATTTTGTAACTAGAAAAAAGTTATACATTTTAGTAGCGATTCCTTCCTCTATGGTGCGTTCGGTGGTCTGTGAAAGAAGATGGAAATAGTTGTATTGCTTGGCCATTCTATCTATTGCCGGTGTGAAGCCTCACGCGTCTCATCCCAAAAATGTTTATGGAACCTTAATATTTTTTATATTTTACTTGTATATATGTATATATTCTTGTTCAGAAAGATATGCACTTCAAATAAATGTATCAGTTATCTTATTATAAAATTGTAAGATAATTATATCAGCTTTTAAAAATAAATTTGGGTTTTTGTCAAAAAAAAAAAAAAAAAAAAAAAAAAAAAAAAAAAAACAGTTATTTTTTATTCATAAGTATATTATTACCAAAGAATATATTGTAAATTTTTGTAAAATAACAAGTCCTCACTACATTTACCTATGCTTTGATTGAATTTCTTTGTGTCAAGCATACAACCTAAGTTTGTCAATTTTGCCCATTTTACCTATTTTTATTAATAACTGAATATAAAAAAAAATATTTCCAATAAACCAAACACATTTATATGCATAGAAATAAATTAAATACAGTTTAATATGCATTCGATTGAGTTTTAATTAAATACTGTAAGAGTCCTAGTAGTCTAATTAAAAAATATTTCAAAATGATTTATGAAATTATGATTGTTTGTATTTTGCTAATTATATACTAGCAGCGCTTAGTTTATTTTATTTAAATGCTATGTTCTTTCGTGAACAAAATGAGTATGCATATGGTAGGGTTATCTTGTAAGGTTAAGTCACAGAGAGGGTTTGAAATAACCTCTGTAGATTTTGCTGGAATTTTGCTGGCCTGAGGGGTAGATTTTTGCTCTAAATTCGATCCGTGCATCCATTCACTTAAATGCCTTATGAAAATATATTTTTTTATTATTTCCTCATATTTATGTATATTTTCTTGTTCAGAATGATCTGTACTACAAAAATATGTACAATTGATCATATTATCAAGTTTTATAAAAACTATATGAAGCTTTAAGTAACTAAGTTAGGTTTTTTGAAAATAAAAATAAAAAATTAAAACACACATAAAGTAAAGAAAAATGTTTAATATGGTACAAAAATGCATTATTTCCAATAAATATATTGTTCAGCTTAGTAATATTACACATTTACTATTATATGTATATATTATTTACTTTTTTATCATTCAAATGTACAGAACACGTTTGTAATTTTTTTCCATTTTACTTATTTTCCCCTGTAACAGGAGTAAAAAAAATTTGTCTAACAAACTAAACATATTTCCACGCAGGGAAATAAATTGCCTACATTTTGTATATCGTCGATTGTCTGTATAAAAATTAGTGTGAAAGTTCTAGCACTCTACTTTTGAAAAATATTTCAAAAATTAAAAAAAAAAATTTTTTCACATTTTGTGAAAAACGTACCAACAGGGATTCTATTTAATTTATTTTAAACATAATCTACGTCTTCTTCCGAACAAAATGAATATGCATATGACTAGGTTATCATTAGCAGTTTGGACACTGTTAATTAAAAAAAAAAAGTCTGCAAAATGGCCGAAATTGACTGGCCGCTTAGCGCACACGCACCGATTTGGCATGGCCGCTCCTAGGGTTAAAAAACAAATCATTTAGTATTTTGAATTTTTAACTTAGCTTAACAGATTCCGGAGAAAAGCTAAAAATAGGTTCTATGTTAATCTTATGATAAACCAACAAAACCCTGTATCTCGCTTATTTATTGACATAACTTGGTAAAATTGGTACGTACATTCACTTGGTAGGGTTTAACTGATTTTTACTCACAACACCCATGTGGCGGCAAACCTACATACTCACCCCCATGGGGTTTAAGGGGAATATTAAAGTGCCGAATATTGATACAATTAGATTTTTACTTTACCCAACCATTATTTTTCCTAACAACAAACATTTTTAACAACATCCTATGGCAATAAACCTACATACTCATTGCTATGGTGTCTATGGTGAAAATACAAAATCTCAAATTTCATTGGAAATTCGCTGAGTACGCAGGTCTGCTGCGACGGGCGTATTTTGTTTATAGCACTTAACATAGTGCATAATAAATGATATTAATCATGTATAGCTTAGTTTATTGTTATTCTTATAGCTTATTCTGGCAGCCCTTTTATTACATACTAAAGACTTTAGACAACTAAACAGTTGTCTTTTATTATTATACAGTATGACATTTAAATGAGTGTGTTACTGTTTTTATACGTTAGACTATTTACAATGAAATAAAATTTGTTAAAAGTGAATTACAATCATATTTGAAATAATTTCTAAATAATATTATCCTCATTTACGATAAATTCAAATTCGTACAGTTGAAAATAAATGGGATGCTGTGGATCAGCCTGCGTGAAAACTTATAAGTACTATGTTTTACATACCATACGCTAGGTTGCAAGACAGGAGGATATTCTTTCTTAACTCAGTTTAGTACATTGATATCTAAATGTTTGTATGTTGTCACTGTGGGTCTTAACTGGTTGTGGATCATGTTGGCAGCCCTGCCCGTGTGTCCAGAGCTTCACAGAACGGTGTTCCCACGTGGGGAGGATGTTGGGTCATTCCTACGAGTAATGGGAACAGTTGTCAGATCTGCCGCTCCCAAGATGCTGGAATATCAGCGGACCTACATCTGTGCCAAGTGCAAACATCAGATGGTTGTTAAGGTGATTTGATTTGAGTGCTCACCAGAGATTGACACTGTCTGGCAATGTAGTGAGCAAATTTATCTGATTCAATTTTAGCTTTGAAATAATGTTTTGCTGAGCAGAGATTATCAATCAAATGTCTTGCAGTAAATTAGATATTACCTTCAAATTTAGGACAACTAAAATTAGGTTATTGACAAGTAGAGCCATTCATTCATGGGCTTCACTTACTAAAGACATTTAACATTTACAACATTCATTGATAAAAATATTTAATCAATGAATTTTACTAGTTACAGTCAACTCCCGATTATCGGGCGGTGGGTTGACTGGGATGCGGATTAACCAGGGTCACAAAGTCAATTTCAATCTTATTTACTGTCTCAGTTTAGACAACAATACCATAGTTTATCAATCTTATATCTTAAAATACTTTAGAAGCTATAACTTTACTATTTATTATTTGATTTATCAATGGAAAAAAGCAATGAAACACGTAAATTTATCCGTAAATCATTTGGTGGTGTGATTGTAGTCATGTGGTCTGGGAGGAACAAGTCAGAGCGATGGCCTGGCAAAGCGGGGTGGGATGGGGCGCAATGGCAGGGACCTTGACTGTTGAAAACACCTGCTTGCCCGCTGGGATGTGCTAAAAATAGAAACCAAGACAGGTCCCATTTCGTTTCCAGTTCAGTGCGTGATTATCCCTCAAATTCGTGCTGTTCAGAGACCCCTAGTAATTTTGTATTGTATTACGCTAAACAACACATTTCAAAACACATTTGTTTTGCATTTTAAGAAACGTTTGATAAAGTGACAATAAATTTTATTTGACAAAGTTTTAAATTTATTAGCCTGATTCATTTATTAGCATACATGATGAACGATTGATTGTTTTTAAATATTTACCAATTAGACAAAAAGATGAACCATCATTTATTTTTGTATGAGTTCTCTTATTTTGAGTAAATTATACTGAGCGACCCTCCCCCCTTCATCCAGCGCTGTACCCTTCCCCCTCACCCAGCGCCGACTGCCCGATGCCAAGCAATAGAACACCTGACCTTGGTTTTTGTCCACCTCAGACCCTGTTGTGTTCCTCGTTCAATAAAATATAAGATCTGTTTACTCATTCCAATGACGTTTGGTTGGTAAAAAATAATGAATTTATAATTTATCAGATCGGAAACTTGTAGACTTTTAATTACAACTTTTTTATCTGGCGTTTTTCTCGATTTATTCTTTATTTTAACCATAGTTTTGTGTTTTCCGCGACCCTTCAACTAGTCATTACCCTGAATAATCGTGAGTTGACTGTACTTAAATTTAGCAGGTTATATTTTGTAGGCAGGATGTAACCTAATTATATTGATAAATACCTTTCAAACCTAAAAGTAGTTTTAGTAATTATTTTTCTGTAATGTTATCATTTGGCAGGCAGATTACGAAAAGTATTACATCATCACTGCTCCCAGTGGTTGTGGTAATCCTGAAGGGTGCAAGTCTACTACTTTAACTGCTGTAAAAGCTATGGACCACTTCAGTTACAAGGATTATCAGGAAATAAAAATCCAGGTAACCAAATCAATATACTTGTTTCATTCATAACATGATATCCTCTGTAAAAAGGGAGTCTTTCTTTTTAAAGGTCCACATGTATGAAAAACCCTAGAGCTTTGTTTAAACAATGATATTTTTTTCCAACATGGCAAAACATGAGCACAATGTTGAACTCTTATTCTAAAAAGAATTTCATATAAAAATACTTAAACTCCTTTGGTTCTAAAAAATAAAGTATTTATATAATTAAAAAATGCTGGGGTGATGTTCATATAACACCTGGAAAGTGCTAGGGTTTCCAAGGGGGCGAAGGTGAACGCACGAAGACGATAGTGCTAGAAGATGTTATTTTGAATCTTGATTGCATGGAGAATCAAATGGAATCATTGGTGTTTCAAAATAAAAAATTGAGGCAACCAATATTCCCATTTAAGTCCTCAGTACCGACAGTGGAGCAGAGCCGATTTATCGGATGATGGCATTTTTCAGATCAAAGGCAAGATTCAATATATTGGATTCTAGTACTTTTTGTGAAAAATCTGTGACCCAATATATCGTAGCATAGCACTGGAAAGGCTAACAACTTTCCTTGAACATTACCTATATCTTCTCCCCTTACTGTCACCTACAGAGGGCAGTTTCCTTAGAAGATGGCATAGTTTAGGAACAGTGGTACCCGGAGTGAACAATAGATAATCACTAATTGATTACAAAAACAATAGTAATGTAGTACGTTCACAATGGGGAAAAATCTCTATAGTTGGACTTTAATTACTAAATATAATAATTAAGAACTCATATTTAAATAGATACCATTTTACTTTTATAATACAACATTTTCTTGCATCAACAAAAATAGGTAAACAAAACACAAAATTATTACAGATCATATGTTTTAAATATAATCTGACAACTAGAGTTGGGTGCAGTTGTTTACACAAACTAACACTCCCCCACACCCAACTAAGGCGTTGTGAGTCCAAGGCAATGTCTAAATTTGACATGCTTAGTTTCATTAAGTCCTTTTGTAAATATATCAGCAACCATGTCTTCTGTAGGTTTGTAATTTATTTTTATTTCACCACTTTGTACTTTCTCTCTTATAAAATGTTCTCGAATATTTATGTGTTTAGACTTGCTGCTTATCACTGAGTTTTTCGCCATGGCTATGGCTGACTGATTGTCACTGAATATTTCAATCACTTTATGAGGTCTTCCCATGTCTTCAATAAGCTGCTTTAAATGAATAGCTTCTTTTGCCGCTTCGGTCAAAGACATATATTCGGCTTCACTTGTCGATAATGCGACTGTCCTTTGCTTTCTTGATTCCCAACTGACTAAAGCATCACCAAATTTAAAACAATATCCAGTGTAAGATTTTCTGTCTTCACTATTAGCCCAGTCTGCATCAGCTGCACCTATCAGTGGTTTGCCAGTTTTTCGAAATACAAGAGATAATTCTTTAGTTCCTTGTAAATATCGAAGAACTCTTTTAGCAGCAATCCAATGTTCTTTACTGTAACATGAGTTGAATTGACTCAAATAACTAACTGCATGAGTGATGTCAGGCCTGGTTGCTATTGAGAGATACATCAGTGAACCGATCAATTTTTGGTAAGGATAACTTTCATCACATTCATTTCCTTTGACTAATTTCTGTCCTGGGGTTAGAGGAGTTGGTGCTGCTTTGCAATCTTTCATATTGAAATGTTCCAAGATTTCATTTATATATTTAGCTTGAGACATCCTAATTTCTCCATCTATTTCAGTAAATTCTATTCCAAGACAGTAGTTAATTTTACCCAAATCTCTCATTTCAAATGATTTCATCAGTTGAGTCTTGATGTGGTTTGAATACTTTAGATTTTTGGTAGCAATTAAAATATCATCTACATAAACAGCGACTATGCTTTTGCTTCCACCCACAGTTGAAGTATATATGCAAGGATCAGCGTGAGAAGGTGTAAATTTTAATTCCTTCAGTTTCGAATCAAGTTTCATATACCATTGTCTTCCCGACTGTTTTAAACCATATATTGCCTTTTTGAGAAGACACACCTTTTTACCTGTTGATTTCCTTAATTCATTTAGCATTTTCTTAGCTTTGTTGAATAAGGATTTGTCCTCATTGCAACTTTCATCAATCATTATATCTTGAAGATATTTTTCTAGGTTTTCTGGTAGCTTCATATAAACTTTCTCTTTTAAGTCTCCATTTAAAAATGCGGTTGAAACATCCATTTGCTCAATGCTTAGATCTTCTTCAACAGCGATAGCAGTCAAGAGTCTGATTGAGCTAAGTTTTGCTACTGGTGCAAAAGTTTCATCAAAGTCGATTCCTGGTTGTTGAGCAAATCCTTTGGCAACTAATCGTGCTTTGCGTCTTTCCAGTTCTCCATTCGGTTTAAATTTCCTTTTTAATACCATTTTGCATTCAATTACATTTGTCGCTTTATTTTCATCTTCTAGAACCCAAGTTTCATTTTTTAAATGAGCAATTATTTCATCTTTTATAGCTTTATTCCATTCCTCTAAATTTTCTTCTTTTAAGTTTTCATTGCACTTATTTGCAGACATTTGATAATCTTCAGTCCATTTAGGAGGTTTTCTCTCCCTTCTCAGTTTAGGTTGTATTTCATCATTTTTAGGTTCATTAAAATTATCATTCTGGTCCTCAAATCCATCATCCAGTACTTCAAAGTATTCGTCTGTGTTACTTTCATCTTCATTTACATTCTCATCAAATTGTTCCTCTTGACCTTGTTCTTGTTCGTTATTTTGTGTTTCATTTCTTATTGTGATTCTATTAAGCCATCTTCTATGTCATCATATTCATTTGTTTTAATTTCTTCGGTTTCTTTGATTTGTTCTTCAACAAGATCATAATTATTTTTCTGTTGCCCCTGTTCGTAGTACATTTTTGAAAGAACTTTAATATCTCTTGCAATTTTAACTTTCTTTTCTTGCGGGACCCAAATTCGGTATGCTTTAGCATTACTCGCATAACTGACAAAGATTCCTTGTTGTGCTCGAGGGTAAAACTTTCCTCTTCTTGCCCCTTTATTTAGTAAAAATACTTTTGAGCCAAATATTTTCATGTGGCGGACTGACGGTTTTCTACCCACAAATTTCTCAAATGGTGTTGAGTTCCCTGCAGACTTGGAAGGACATCGATTTCTTATGTAGTTAGCTGTGTTGACAGCTTCAGCCCACATGTTTTCAGGAAGATGAGATTCTATCAACAAACATCTTGCCATATCTAGAAGTGTTCGGTTTTTCCGTTCAGCTAAACCGTTCTGTTGTGGAGTGTGTGGGACTGTTAATCTTCTCCTAATACCATTGTCCTTAAGGAATTTGTCGAAATTGCCATTACAATATTCCCTGCCATTGTCTGTCTGTAAGTACTTTATTTTCTTACCTGTTTGGTTTTCCACTTCGTTCTAAAATTCTTTAAATCGTTCAAAAATTTCATCTTTGCTCTCCAGAAAATATACATAGCAATATCGAGAGCTTTCATCAATGAATGTACCAAAATATTTATTACCTCCTTGTGAATTAATCCTCATAGGACCCACTATATCAGAGTGAATTACTTCTAATAAATCAACGTTCTTTGGAGCTTTTCTGGTTGGAAAAGGTGTTTGAGTTAATTTTCCTTGAATACAAGTTTCACACTCTCCCACATGGTCTTTTGGATTAAAACATAATCCATTTACAACTTCATCTTTTAAAGCTAATTTCAAGTCAGATTCATTAAGATGCCCTAACTTTTTATGCCAAACTAGGATATCAGATTGTTGAGAAAAGTTTGACCTTTCATTTTCTACAATTGGTTTAGCATTTTTGACATAATAAAGACCACCTTGTCGTTCAGCTGATAAGACTACATTCCCTCTAGGATTTTGAACTACAGCTCCGTCCTTTTTAAATACTTTTTAGTACTTTAAATCCTTGATCAGTTATTTTACCAACACTCATTAAGTTAGTTGATAAGTTTGGAACGAAAAGAGTATCATTCAAGTGAACAATATCATTCCTACTCAATTCAAGAGAAACTTGTCCAATACCAGAAACTTCTGCTGTTTGACCTTTAGATGCAAGTTTTAAAGTCCCGTCCGAGTTTTGAATACTTTTAAAGTGAGATTTTTCCCCACACATATGTGACATACAGCCACTATCAAGGCACCATTCAGAAGTAGTTAGATTAAAAGAGTTCAAATCAGAAGAAAAACATTCAGCTTCTACTTTAAAACTAGATCCATTAGGTTTAGATCTGCAGTTATTAGCCTTATGACCCATTTTACCACATTTGAAACATTTAATTTTAAAATTAGAATTAGACTCCAACGGCTTGTTTTGATTGTTACCATTGAAAAAATGTTTCTTAGGCTTAAACTGTTTAGATTTACAATACAAAGTGTCTTCCTTCCGGTCATAGTTATCTTTTGATCTTGCTTCACTCTCCTCTATGATTTTAATTTTCAAGTCATCAGGGGAAGGTAAAGTGTCCCTAGACTCAATAGCTACTCTAAAGTTATCAAATGATGCTGATAGACTGTACAATAACATTATGCTAAGTAAATCTGAATTAATATCAATGTTCATTTCATTAAGTTTATCTACAATGTCCATGAATTTGTTTACATGGTCCCTAACTTTATCACCATCTTTCATTTTATGGATAATTAATTGTTTAAGCAAAGTAGCTTTCCTAGCAGGACCTGAACTTTGATAAGTGTTTTGCAATACATCCCATACTTCTTTGGAAGTTTTACAGTTCTTTATTAATTTTAGTTCACTTGGAGAAATAATCAAAATTAGTTCTGACCTAGCTTTTAAATCTTTTTCAACCCAAGCTGACTTACTTCTATCATCTTCTGGACATGTTTTCTTTACTATGACAAAATCCCATAAATTTTGCTGTATTAAAATAGCTTCAGCTTAAATTTTCCAAGTGTCATAATTATTTCTCTTTAAAGGTTCTATTCTGTGAACTGAATTCATGTCTAGTGAAATAGCTATTTGAGCCTAGACTTTTGTAAACAATAAAAAGAAATCTTAAGGCTTATCAAAGTATTTTTTACCTGGGCCCATGACCTTTGTAGTACGTTCACAATGGGGGAAAATCTCTATAGTTGGACTTTAATTACTAAATATAATAATTAAGAACTCATATTTAAATAGATACCATTTTACTTTTATAATACAACATTTTCTTGCATCAACAAAAATAGGTAAACAAAACACAAAATTATTACAGATCATATGTTTTAAATATAATCTGACAACTAGAGTTGGGTGCAGTTGTTTACACAAACTAACAAGTAATATAATCAATAGTTATATTTATGGTGTTCTTAGGTAGGTTTAAGGTTTTGTAGGTTCATTGATGTTTGTACTTAACATTACCTTAAATTTTTTAGTGATAGTTAATGCCACCACACTGAGACATACTTACTGGAGTGGGCACTAGTACCCAAAAAGGTACTTGGTCTCGCTAACACACTGTTTCCAGATGTCTCTATACTGAGCATCTTTTTCACTCCTTCCCCGGTCTCTTATGTTTTTTTGAACTTGATACTTCCATCTTAGTTGAGATCGGCCTGGTGGTCTTCTGACTTCGGTGTTTTTCAAGTATATTCTTTATAGTGAGTTTTCCTCTCTTCTCAAAGTATGGCCAAACCATCTCAACCTTCTGCTCTTGACTTCCGCTACGATGTCAGGGTCTTTAAAGCGCTCTCTAATGTTATTGTGTTACGATGTGCCTCATTCTCCATACTCTGTCTTCAAACTTCGAGCCACATACTTTCCTTAAACATGTCAAACTTTATAATTTTCTTATCTATTTGGTGCTCGGACTGGGACATAAGTGCTCTTATACTTTAGTCACTTTTCGGACTCTGGAATGGTTTTCACTGTGTATCTACCTCTCTTCAGATAGTCAAACAGGTAGTGATAAATCACTCTAAATTAATATGATCCTTACTTAGGATTTCAAAATGGCCGGATTAACCGGCAGTTTACTAAGCAAGTTGAACAGAGACCTGTATTATATATGTATTAAAAATATAAACTATTAGGTGCAACACAAATTCAACTACCTAAATGTTTCTAAGAGTTGTGTTTTCACTTACCATCAAACTAAAAATCCTAAAAGTTTACCACATTGATGGAAGACCACGAGGTATCAATGATTGATCAAGTAAAAGATCTTGGGGTTACATTTGACCTTGGGTCTACGCCCTTCTCGTCATGTAACAAACATCTGTGCTTATGTAAATGGGATGATGAGCTTCAAAGAATACTCCACACAATACACGAGAAGTACCTAGGCCTACTCTCTGATGACACTCTACAAATTTTTGGTTTGTCCTAGATTGTAGTATATGTCTGTGGTTTGGTTGCCTTAAAAACCCCTAATTGAGAGACTGGAGGCTGTAGGATGTCTGCTTTCGGATCATGAGAGTGGAGTGAAACTTGTCTCGGTTATCTAAAGGCTTGGGTTACAATTCATGAACTTAGAGAAGCTACTTGAGAAGCTCCATGGAGCTAATGAGAAGCTCCATCCACTAGATAGTAGAAGAGTCTATTTGGATACCTCCTTTTTGAGGCTTATTGTACATGGTGGCAATATTGACTGTCCTTAGTTGTAAGATCTGATTGGCTCTTGAGTCCCCATGGCACAAAATGAACGAATATCTTTAGTGAACATCTACTACTCTCATGGCAGTACCGATTGGCTGATCATGTTGGCTGAATGTAATGGTACCGTTGAGGGATGAAGAAAAAAAACCAAATGAGTTAAAAAGGAAAAACTAAATACCTTATAATAATAATACATGATAATGTACAAACTGAATATTCATTATAAATTATATACCCTTCTTAATTTTAATGTTTTTATTTAATGAGTTGTGATTTAGAGGTTTTTCCCTTATAAATGTGTTATGTGGGCAGGAACAAGTCAGCAAGCTGGGCATGGGGACAATCCCTCGCTCCATGTGGGTCACCTTGGAGGACGACCTGGTGGACTCTTGCAAACCTGGGGACGACGTTGTCATATGGTGAGTTATATAGTAACATATGTGCTACTGGCCCGGTCAAGTATAAGCTGCCTTGGTAGCTCATGACTGTACTTAGCAGGCTGCAATTTTAGAAAAAAAATCATCCAATGGGTAAAGGATATGAATGATCAAGAACAAAAAGTTAGGCTGATTCTATAGTGAAGGAGGGATGTGATTAGGGATTTTTTATTAATTAAAACGATGAACATTGTATATTTTAGTAGAAGGCTGCTCGGGTCTTTACACGAGTCAAGGTCGCACTGAGTGGCAAGCGCACTGGAGGTGGGCCAGTTTGGTTCGCTACACTATATCACACCAGGAAAAGTGCCAATCTTCCAAAATGAACTGATTTTTTACAATCTACTACTTTGGAACTCTGGCTCAAAAATAGCCTACTAAGGGCTACTTTTAGGAAACTTGCTGGCTCACATGAGAACCGCTTGGGGTCTCTGTGACAACCTTCTTTATTTGCTGTTTGTAGTTTTGGTGTTTAGTACACTTTAGTTGCAGTGGTGTAGTGGCACATTTTACAGTGTGGGAACGCTTGATATATTTGTCAAATTCCCTGCAAAGTAAGATATGACTTCCCGAATTTCCCGGGTTTTCGAAAACCAGTGTGGGAACGCCATTCCCACCCGTTCCCGCACCACTACACCACTGTTTAGTTGGATTAAAACGTCTACAGGTTGAATTAAATTGTGTGCTGCCTAGGAGTGGCCTTTCTCGTAAGGAACCATAAACATTCAGTTTCTTGTTCATAGCCTAGAATAGCTCTGTATGAAAAATCACCATTGTACCATTGGGGGGGGGGGGGAAGGCTTATAACCACGTCCCTATTTAAATAAGATCTGAACCAAACAGCTTAAAGAACCAGTGTGTCTACTGGTCGGGAAAAGTTGGAAAACTCTAAAAAAGTCGGGAATTTTGTGAGGTTGGGAAAAGTCGTGGAATGGTTGGAAATTTAGGTTTTTGGTCAGGAAATATTCATTTTATATTAAAAATTTTAGGATTTTATGGTATTTTACAATTGTGAAATTTAAATTTGACAATTTTACAAAAATACTAGGGGCAGGCTGATGTTTTAGTCAACAATTTTCAAAAAAATGGTCTGGAAATATCTGGAAAAAGTTAGGAATTTCATTTGTGAAATTTGGTAGACAGCCTGAAAACACCTGATTACATTGTCCTCACCCCTACCCTGTTGAGGATGTTCCACCCTTAACGCCTCTCTTTAATTCCCTTTAATATCCTTTCTAAAAAGTCAACCGAGACTGAATCGCTGCCTCTTTGGACAAGTGACCCATAGTTGTTGCATGTTACAGTGGCACGGTGCTGAGGCGCTGGAAGCCACTCAGCAGTGGTGTGCGTTGTGATATTGAAATGGTGCTGTCAGCCAACCACCTCGAGGTGTGCAACGACCAGAGGTCAAATGTCCTGATTACTCAGGACGTCAGAGACGCTTTCGCAGCATTCTGGCAGGATAATGCTCACCGACCACTGCAAGCGAGAAACCTCATACTGGCATCTTTTTGTCCGCAGGTTGGATTTAAATCACTCACATTATGTTGATAGACCTAATGGAAGGACATCAAAAATGTTTAAATGAGGGAAGAGAACGATCTTGTTAATCAATTTAAGTGAGATTTTGTTTTATCAAGATTTAACACTTTGGCTACCGACTCGGGAATTCGGGTCGCCCGGGAGTTTCCAGCAGACAGAGCCTAGTACTTGAAATTCTCACCACAGACCGAGACATTGTGACCAACAGTAAGCCAGAGACCAACATTTTTTCTGGTATTTTTATATAATTTGAAGTGTAATATATATAATTTACTCTTAAAAGTTGAAATAAAATATTATTTCAGTGTTATTTTAGCATTTTTTTAGTGCGTCACATATGTGTGACGTCAGTCTATAGTAATATTTTATACTGTTTGTTTGCGATAGACCAACTTTCTCACATATATGATAAATGAGTTGCATGACTGAAAAATAAATGAAAAATAGTTTTTTTACACGTTTTTTACTGAGAACAAATTGGTATCGGTTTCTAAACAAAATTATGAAACTTATCAACTAACACAATGTGTGATCAAAAAGGATAGCTAACTTTGAAAATCTGTAAAAATAAAAATAAAATTGAAGTTTTACCCAGAGACCAAGCCACACGCATATGTGTCACACATTCCTATAGACCGATAAACAGGCTTTAGATCGATTTAGTGTACCCAATGGGCGTGGCCAGTCATTTAACTGAACGATCTGTAGTCAAGGTGTTAATAAGCAAAATTTAAAGAAGAATTTAATTGAAGATTGTTCTAAATCACTTATTTTTATTATTCCTGGCTTTTATTTGATAGCTGTCGTAGAATATGATCTTACAGCTCCCACTCAATGTTTGGCTTATTGTAATAAAATGAAACTTTTAGGAAAGTTTGCATAAAAAATTTCCAATGATTTATTGTATATATTTACATTGTCAAATAGTTGTTTTTTTACGTACAGTACTCATCAATTTCTCATTGGAATTAAGATATTCCCAAATGAAAACTTTTACTGATACTTATTAAGAATCATTGCTTAGAATTTTCAAAGTAAAAATGTTCTTGTGTGACAAAAACTACATATGTTCGCGGTGTAACATGAAGGTCAACTGTGTTGGCAGGTGTATGGGCTGTACCTGGTAAAGCTGTCAGTGGCGCTGGCGCTGGCGGGAGGGGTGGGGCGGCAGGAGGGGGAGGGGGGCTCCAGACTGCGGGGGGAGTCGCATCTGCTGCTAGTGGGTGACCCCGGCACTGGCAAGTCACACATCCTCAGTTTTGCTGCCAGAGTGTGCCCTCGCAGCGTGCTCACAACTGGCATAGGCTCCACCTCTGCTGGGCTCACTGTCACTGCCGTCAGGGTCAGTAAGGGTGTTTTCCTACGGAGTTTCATTAAAACATTCGTAACTAAACCTCTCAGAGGTGTATGCAATTAAAAAAAAATTATTGTTGCTCTTTGGTAGGTAACATCTTAGGTGTGCAGTCCCACAATTTGGAATTCACTCTGGCCCTATTTGGCTTAGCAGTATATTCGGAATAATTTGACTGTTTTAATAATATTAATCTTCAGACACACTGACAAAAATATAAACGCTCGTTAATGTGACTGCTCATGCTGAGTTTGGGAAGTAAATGAATTTTATGTTGGACTTGAATTTGTAATGTGCTACTGGAATTGCCATCTGGGGACAGCAGACATTTCAACAAAAATGAGAGTGAGAAACAAATATTGTCTTTAACACTTTAAGTGCAGCTTGACCCCTGAGGACTGGCTGCGAGATGCGAGATGTCGGCTGGCCTGGTCACGTGTCGCCGGCCAAGACCAGCTAAATGAATCTGTTAGTGTGACATGGTGTTGCGCAATAGACCGGGGTTTCATGTGCTTTGCGAGGGTAACGTGACTTATTCTTTGTGTGGGTCGCCCGCCATTCCCACAGTCCGGGGCGGGTCCCTTGAGACCTGAAAATTTCCAATTACTTTAAAATTTTGACATATTTCTTTTCATATTTCAATTCTAGTTATAATTATTATTTTAGTTGTACATACAATCACTCTCAGCAGCTTCATGATATACTGTAAAAAATAAAAAAGCGAATCTTCTATCGGCATTAAAATAGAGGAAAATGGGAGTAGGCTGAGCACCGCATGACGTTTCGAAAGGAGTCCTTTCACCCCCTCTTAATCCTGTACTTTTCTCTGCTGTGGAAGACAAAATTTACTCTCCAGCCAACCCTAATTTAATGTAAAACTATCACACCATAATACTAGTTTTATTGGCGATGCACCAGACTGGTGGTAGATTTTGTCTAGATATCAACTATGTAATACGGTGCAGGAGGATGGCGAATGGCAGTTGGAAGCTGGAGCCCTGGTGTTGTCGGACGGAGGGATTTGCTGCATCGATGAGTTCAGCTCAATCAGGGAACACGACCGCACGTCGATACACGAGGCCATGGAGCAACAGACCATCAGTGTCGCAAAGGTACAGTATTGCTCCTTGAGGCTGTGATTTGAAACAGTAACTAATGTTCTAGGCTGAATTCTGAAATTAAGAAATTTACAGCTTTATATATCGTTGATGTTTTAAAAGCATTTAATCTGTGTTTTTGAAGATAAACATACTGAATGTTCGAAATTGTCAAGGTAATTAATTCCGGTACCGTATATGAGAATGGATGTAAGTTAGATATGTGCAACTATTGACGGATCAGTATTATTCATGTTATCAATTAAGTGTTAGAAAGCCTAGTCGATGATTAGCCTGTATCCTATTTCAAAGGAAATAAACTATTTAACATCTATTTAATTATATATAGGGATATATACATACAATAATAATATTATATTATGCTGAGTATCACACAAAACCGTGACAGGCTATGAAAATTCGTATTCTACACATCAAAATAAATAAAAAATGTTCAGTAAAATTTTTTTTATTTCGATTTCATTTAGCTGCTATTTGTCATTTGGTTTTTTACACAAAATAATTTTCAATTTTCAGCGGATCATTGTATGAAGTTCATATTTGGCATGGGCCTTTATCACACAAATTTTCAGAATAAAGATTTTCTCCAATGTGAATTTTCAAAATAGCGGCTATTTTAAATTTTAAAACTCAAATTTCTCAAAAACATTTTCATTTCCCATATTTCAAAGATGAAGTAAGTGGCACACACACTGTAAATGTAAGTAAAAAGTATGGAATTCAGTGTTGAATCTAGTCGTGAGTGGGATTCGAACCTGCGTCAGTGTAGACATCCTGGCCAAAGTGCCTACACCTTAGCCATCTCGGCTATCACTACCGGTAGCATAGGCACGAGAATTAGGGTTTTGAATTGAGGCCAGAAGTGCGCGCTCCTGAAGGGGAAGACTGTAGGCTGTTAAGTAAGTTCAATATGAGAAAGCTGCACTCGATTTAAAGGAGATAATTACTCCTCAAATAAGGGCAAAGCCATATAAATATATTGTGACGTAAAATAGTTTGATTAAGCTATCAAAATGTTTTTATAAATTGTTACCCTAAAATAACGGATGTATTAGACAACAAAAAATTCAAGCAGACTGTAACAAATTATTTGTTAAAAATAAATCTTTGTGTAAGTGAATTCAGATGATTTTAACTTTAGAATGTAGATGATATTGTTGTTTATGTTAACTGTGTGACCATGCCATGCTCGTAATACTTCTAACGGCAACAAAACTTCCTGATTTCTTAACAACATATGACCAGGTCAATGTTCTAAGTCCATGTCTGTGTGTGCCTTGACAACTGTTGCTACATTACGCTGCTGGTCGGCAGGCAGGGCTGGTGTGCAAGTTGAACACGCGGTGCACGGTGCTCGCAGCCACCAACCCCAAGGGAAAGTACGACCCGTCGCAGCCGCTCACGGTCAATATCGCCATCGCTAGCCCGCTGCTCAGCCGCTTCGACCTCGTGCTCGTGCTGCTTGACTGTCGCAACCCGGACTGGGACAGGTTATACACTCTCTTTACCCTTTAGACTCACCAATATGGCATCTTGCCTGTTTAACTATCATATAAAGTTTGCTAAAAATATGAGAAACGGCATTAGGTTTATAAAATGTTTCCCAACAATGTTCTTTGAAAAAAATTAGATCCACAGATACATTCCTTAACATTATTTTAATCTTTGCTATTGGAACGTAGAAGTTTCAGCCTCTGTTAGTGTTAACCCATGAGCGGTCATGTGGTAAAATGTGTCAAATATTGCTGTGCGTGTAGAAAACATCTAAAATATTACATTCTTTACTAATAGATTGCAAACACCATATTATGAATAAGTTTAACTTACTAAACAACATGTTTTTGTTTTAAGGTATTGTAATTTTGCAATCATTGTCATACTTATCAAAAATAAAACAAAATTTTTTATTATTTAGTAAAAATGTTAGGTAACACAAAAAATCTATAATATCTTATTTATAAAATTAATTTTATTACAAGATAACATTAAATAAATAATAATTATAGCCTTTTAATTTAAGAACTCATATTTTCAAGATATTTAGATGTTTTCAGAAGCACCGCAAATAATCTTTTTTGATAAAAATTACTACTTAGAATAAAAATCTCTTTTTTAGTTGACAAATCTTGTAAAATACACATATTTAACTAGACTACAAAATAATGTTGATAATTGACAATACGGACAAAAAGTAATAACACTAAAGGTTGTGCTGTTAGAAAAAATCTAACAATGGCTAGTAAGTATTTGGCTGCGATTTTGTACGAACAGCTCCTCAATCCAAGGTCAATCCCCACCCTTTTGGCACGATGAGTCATCGGACAATTAAGTGTAAACAGCATCTTATGTAGTGATTGACACAAAACTATGCATTCAAATGACTCTGATGGAAAATAAAAAGTTCACGGTGTACCAATTATTTTTGTTAGAAGAAAATCGCACAACCTCTCTTAGGTTAAAAAATAATTAAATACCTTCTAATGGCATCGATTTTGTTCTCTTTATACTTACCAGATATTACTAGTTTTGTTATGAATGTATGAGCAGTGTTTTATATTTTTATTTTTCAGGGTGTCTACTGATACTGGAAATACTTGAAATACTGGATTTAAATTGGAATTATGTTTCCATACTGGAAGTACTGGAATTATACTTGAATTTCAAAATAGATACTGGATTTTTTATGTTATTAAAATTTTTAAAGTTGTTTGATGTACCGTATATAAAATAGATTTTGTCATTTGATTCACACATACCAATTTAAAAATGTTTTCAAATCATTCTTGCTGTTTAAGTATGTTTGCAAACCAAAATCATAAAAATTGTAGACCTCAAATTAATAATTAATCAAGAAATGTATAAACATTTGGGTAAAGATAGAGCTTAGAAAATATTTGATTTCGTTCTCAAAATTTAAATTTCCTTATTAAATTATATTGCTTTTTAGACTCTTAAGTGTTTATGTAGTTAATAAATTTTCTTGTGGTTAAATGTAGACTAATACTTTTATCATAATTTTTTTATTAAATAAATGCAAAATAATGTGGCAGGAACATAGGACTTAATGCAATTGGGAGGCCCTCATAAAATACAATAAAAATTATTCAACAAATGTTATTATAGGGAGGTACTTATTCGTCATTTAAGTGTTTAATCTTTATACAAAAATCTATATTAATTTATTTATATGAATAAAAAATATTATTGTTACTCTTTGTTTGGATTAATAGTTTGTGAGTGATGCTGGATTTTTTGAAAATATGTACTGGAAATGTACTGTAATTCTAAAATCAGATTTTAGTAGACACCCTGTTTTTATAATTTTTTTTGTGGTAGATTGTGTTTTAAAAGAATTTTGGGGTGTTGAGTACACACAAGTGAGTATTTTTTAAACTAGTTTGACAACTGTGGATGTACAACCAGTTATATTTGAGCAAATTTAGTTATTTTTTTAACTTTTTTTGATACAGTATTCTAATACATAAAGAAACTACATTATTCAAACGTTGTGTGAATAGTAATTAGATCTAACTAGGCAGAAAGATTTAAAATGGATTACTTAGGTTTGATCTTCCCACTAAAGTAAAGGGTTTTCCTAAAATCGTACAAAGTACATTAAAAATATTTATTTCATCGGAATCCTCATTAAAAAGAGTTTTATACTCATACACTTTCTACATTTCAACATACAATTTTCATTTGTCTACTATTGAAAGCTCTGCAGGCATCTAATTTATGGCCAATCTTGTTCCATGCGCTGTGTAACATATTCTTGTAATCAATGAAGATGTCTCATAAATCCTTTCCTATGAATGAGCAAAATCACGGATCTTCAGAGATTGTCTGGAGTCTATGCGGGCATCTAAAATTTCATGCTGTTGTTGGGCCACCTCAACCTATCCATTTTAGACCAGAATAGAAAATTTGAAGTTATTGCACGATTCAACCAACAAACATGAAACACCTGCTTTATAAGATATAATAATAAAACTAATTGAGCCAAAGATTCCAGAGGTGACAGTAGCAATTATATTTTCATACCAATCATGATGGCACATTCATCGTCATTCATATTTAGCAGTATACTATACATTAAAAATCTGCTCATTCGTAAAACACGTAACTCAGATATTATTTTCTAAAAAATTTGATATTTGACAGTTACAAACTAAAACATTTGATGTTATTTTGAGTCAAGATGAAGTTGACATGATTCATTATATGTGGCAGGATCGTGTCTGGATTCATTCTGGATGGTAAGGAGCCTGGAAGTCTCAAGTCCAGCTCACTGTGGGGTCTGGAGAAGCTGCAAGCATACCTGAGTGTCATCAAGACACTGCAGCCTAAGATGGGGCCGGGTGCCAACAGGATACTCAGTAGGTGTGTGTAGACAGTTGAGTTGAGCCAGTTAGTAAGAACAAGGAAACTAACTAAAGCAATACAATAAGAACTCTCTTTGAACCAACATGCTCTAGTAACTACAGTTTTACCACTTAGTTGCTTGAGATTTATTTAAAAATAATTAGGGGTGTGCGAGTACTCGAGTGGTCGAATAGTTGTGGTCGAATACTAGCACTATTCGGCTCGGCTCGAGGTTATGCCAAACTATTCGAGTGGTCGAGCTGAAAATAATTACAGAAGCAACAATTCCAACAAAAGAAAAAGAGTTAAGAAGAAAACTCTGTACTAACAATTATTTGATTTATTAATTAATGGAAAAACGCGGCAATTTATAATTGAGCTGTGTGATCGCAAACAGGATTAGGGAGGCAAGACGATGGCAGGTGCGGGGCGGGGTTTGTTTACGACGCAATAGGACCACGCTAATGACCTTGACTGGTGGAGTCAACACACGCACACACGCACGCACTCTTACATGCACCCACACACACACACACTCTCACACATCCTCGCCCAAAGAAAGGTCCTATTAGTTTCCACTTCATTGTGTAATTATCGTTTTGATTTGTGTGCTGTTCAGTGACCCTTTGTAATTTTGGGTTATATTATGCAAAATAACACATTTCAAAATGCATTTGATTTGCATTCCAAGAAATGTTTTGATAAAGTTACATTAACATTTTATTTGACAAGTTTATTAGACTAATTTGGTAACTAAACATTTAAAACAATTTATTGTTCTTAAATTTTTACCACTTAGACAAAAAGATGAACAATAACTTGTTTTTGTTTGTGTGCTCTTATCTTGAATAAATTATCCCAAGCGACCCTCCTCCCCCTCACCCAGCGCCGGACCCTCTCCCCCCTTCACCTTACCCACCCATCCCAGCTGACAGATGCCAAACAATAGAACACCTGACCTTGGTTTTTTGTCCACATTGGACCCTTTTATTATTCCTTGTTCACTCAATTAGAAGATCTGTTAACCGTAGTTTTGGGTTATCCGGGATCCTTCAACCAGTCATTACCCCGGTTAATCGGGAGTTGACTGCGTTTTACTTTTTTCATTTAATGGCCAAAAAATGGCCTTTTGGGAAGATAAAAGATGGTATTTTTACAAAAAAATTATCTTTTTTTTTTTTTTTTTTTTTTTTTTTTTTTTTTTTTTTTTTTTGCTGTCTGGGCTTGGCTCGGCTCGGCTCGAAACTCGAATATTTCATTACCGGCTCGGCTCGGCTCGACCAGAAAATTCACTATTCGCACACCCCTAAAAATAATATTAGTTAGTGGTTAGCTACTTTTAGTCATGACTGGCTGATGCTCATGGGCAACAATTACCACCATGTTTATTCTTCATCAAGGAAAGAAATTAAGTTGCCTAAATTATAAAACTTTTATTCAATATTTATTAATGTTGAAGTTGTTGTCAGTCTTCCGGTTTAAAGTATTTTCGTTGTTGTTTAATTATACTGTAAAATAAATGATCCAACATGCATTTGGCATTGGAAATGCTGGTTTCGAGGTGCCTACCATGATTAGTTTGTAAGTTGGTGTTATTGTTCTTTGAACACAGTAGAACCTCGCTAATCCATCTCTTACAAGATCAGGGGCATGGTCAGAACAGCAATAAGGTCGGATTATCAGATGATTTTGTTTATTTAGATTAAAACATACTTTAACTATATTTTGAACAGAAAACATTTAATCATTATAGCGCTCAATAAGCTACCTACTGTTGAGACTACAGTAGGGCCTACATAATTTAAACAGTTTTATTTACTACAGTAACTCAGAAAAATGTTGTATGATATACTTACGGAATATTCTGTACTGAAGAGAGAGTTTGTAGGATTTTTTCCACGATAACAATCACCGTCTGGTGCGATATTTAATGTTGTTGCTCTGGCTGAAAAAGTCCGTAATGTTCTTCTGCTTGGCAGACGACAACCTCACCTTGGCTGCAATATTCCTCCATTAGGTAAAATGTTTCCATGTAGTAGACATGATTGACGGATGTCCTAAAAACACGCTTGTAATTTACTGATCTTTTAACAATTGCATTAAAAAAATACTATAATGATGAGGTATATTGCAATCTCGTACTAACCACACCAAGTGTCATCGCTCTACTGACCGAAATGAGAAATATACACATTAACAACGTATAATACATCATCGACAGGAGCTAACCTGAACGGAATGATGCACTACAAATGTTAACAAACATTGATATTCGATAGCCTGGTTGGACTATCTGATAAGGGAACCTCGCTGAGGACGTAGTAGCAGAAGCCTATTTTCCTGACGGCATGGTCGGATTAAACGATGAGTCGGACTATTGGAGGTCGGATCAGCGACGTTCTACTGTAGATGTCATTGTGTGTGGGATGATAGGTAGTTCTGTTAGAATGTCTATGTGTTAAGGGATAATCGTAGAGTCAATCAAAGTTGTTGTTTTGTAGGTGTTTCAGGAACCAAAATATTGTTTCAGATATTATCAAGAACAGCGGCGTATGGCTTCTCGCAACACAGCCCGCACCACTGTCCGCTTGTTGGAGAGTCTTGTCAGGTAGTTAATGGGATCAATAGAGCGCATAGCTTTTTTTTCTAAACCTGACTAGTAACACTTTAAAAAAATTGCATATTATTTTAACTTTTTTTTTTTTTTTTTTTTTTTTTTTTTTTTTTTACTAAGTGTTTTTACCATTAGATGGCTTGATTGAACTTGAAATAAAATCTCAAATAGAATAGAACAGTTCCAACTATTTAAGAAATGGAAATTTGGAAGTATTTTATTATTCAGGTGCGATGGTTAGTCCTGGTGATCTAAAACAAAGGATTGCTGAGTTTAATGTGATATTTAACTATAATATACAAAAAAAGTAAAATATTACTTAACAAAAATTTTTTATAACATATTTAGTTTGTCTAATAATTGAGCACAAGCAGTCTTTAAGTATTTTCCTCCTGCTGCTGCATTAGTGGCTATGCAACCCCATGCTATGCTGCTGCATTGCTAAACAAACTGTTTAGTGGGGTGCGTTAATTACTGTCTGGCATGTTTTTAGAAGAGAAATAGTTTAATCTCTACTATATATTTGTCAAATACCACTCACTCATGTATCAGAGAATCTCTATAACCATAGGGTATAGAGTGTTGAAATTTGGCATAGACGTTGCTCTTTGCTCAAAATTGTTCACTAAGAAACAATTTTGCAAAATTCTTTCAGGGCTCTGCCCCACAGGACTTCAAAATTTCTGTCTAACGTTATTCTTATGGCCAATTTTTTATAAAAAACAAGGCAACAATGAATCTGAAAAACATGAGACCTACCATGTTAACATTCGGTATGGGTGTTCTTCTATGCTTGTAGGTTAGGTTGGGTCGAAAAAAAATTTATTTTATTTTCGGAACACTTTAGTGCAGAAAAGTTGCCTACTACAATAAGGATAAAAAGTGCATATAAAATATTTAAATCGGTTAACATCTTCCGTTCGTGCACCGGACTTAAAGTTTATGAAAATTTCCAAAAACTCGTTATTTTTAGAGATTTTTAAAAGTTATTAAACCTTAAAAATTAAAGAAGCTCTACGTTTTTATGCTTATTTTAGCATGTAAAGAGTGTAAATCAATTATATTCTGTTCAAAAATCCAATAATTACCGTTCGCGCAACGCCTCAGAAAAAATAGAAATAAACCACTTTTAGCGATTTTACTGTGCAACTTTTGTAAGCAGACTGAACTGTTTTGAACAAGAGTGTACTGGTTTGAGATGGTTAAACTAGATTGAGTCGTGGTATATCCCCTCCTTGCTCTAACCCCTTCCCCCTCACCATCAAAATCGGCCTTGTACTCGCCGCCATCACGTGTTTTCCTCTTCAGTCAGTCGCTGTGCCGCGCTCTGTCTAGAATAGTTGGAAGTTGCTTTAATGCCGTGTGTGACTTGCGTGATGTGAGCTACTCCCTATTGTGCATTGTTTTGTGTTATTTCCTCGACATATGTCTTAAAAACATTTGCTGATGGTGAATGAATCACAATCTATTCTCACTAGGAGTGTGATTGCCAACTCCAGACAGGAGTTTTACTGTCCTATTTTTGGCGAACCAAGAGGATTCCTGCAAAATAAACTGCCCTCATATGAATGTGTTCTTAGATGCTGTAATGAAGAGAGATACAATCTTTCCCCCATAAGAAAATATAAAAATGTAAGCTTCGTCGAAGTAGGCTCTATGGTTGCGAAACAAATCAAATGTTTGTATTAAAAAGCATCCATTCCGTCGTTGTCTGACTGCCGAATTGTAAAGCTCATTGAAGTGTATCACGATTCTTATATTAAGATAGGGAAGTCGTATAAACGTGATAAAGACAAGCCTGTATTTAAATGTAGGCTAGACGATTTAAATACTTTAATGCCTTGTTTGTAGGCTAGACGAATAGGCTTTAAATCGTATAGAATACATTTAAATACAGGCTTGTCTTTATCACGTTTATACGACTTCCCTATCTTAATATAAGAATCGTGATACACTTCAATGAGCTTTACACTTCGGCAGTCAGACAACGACGGAATGGATGCTTTTTAATACAAACATTTGATTTGTTTCGCAACCGTAGAGCCTACTTTGGCGAAACTCACATTTTTATTGTTTCTTACGAGTGAAAGATTGTATCTATCTTCATTACAGCATCTAAGAACACATTCATATGTGGGCAGTTTATTTTGCAGGAATCCTCTTGATTCGCCAAAAATAGGACAGTAAAACTCCTGTCTGGAGTCGGCAATCACACTCCTAGTGAGAATAGCTTGTAATTCATTCATCATCAGCTAATGTTTTAAGACATAAGTCAAGGAAATAACATAAAACAATTCACAATAGGGAGTAGCTCACATCACGCAAGTCACACACGGCATTAAAGCAACTTCCAACTATTCTAGACAGAGCGCGGCACAGCGACTGACTGAAGAGGAAAACACGTGATGGCGGCGAGTACAAGGCCGATTTTGATGGTGAGGGGGAAGGGGTTAGAGCAAGGAGGGGATACACCACGACTCAATCTAGTTTAACCATCTCAAACCAGTGCACTCTTGTTCAAAACAGTTCAGTCTGCTTACAAAAGTTGCACAGTAAAATCGCTAAAAGTGGTTAATTTCTATTTTTTCTGAGGCGTTGCGCGAACGGTAATTATTGGATTTTTGAACAGAATATAATTGATTTACACTCTTTACATGCTAAAATAAGCATAAAAACGTAGAGCTTCTTTAATTTTTAAGGTTTAATAACTTTTAAAAATCTCTAAAAATAACGAGTTTTTGGAAATTTTCATAAACTATAAGTCCGGTGCGCGAACGGAAGATGTTAACCGATTTAAATATTTTATATGCAATTTTTATCCTTATTGTAGTAGGCAACTTTTTTGCACTAAAGTGTTCCGAAAATAAAATAAATTTTTTTTTTCGACCCACCCTATTGTAGGTGCTCACTAAGAAACGGTTTTGCTAAATTTTATCAGGGCTCTGCCACAGACGACTTGAAAATTTCTATCTAATGGACTCTTAAGCACGCAGTGGGCACTCTGAATCTAAGTGCTTCATAGTTTGATACTCTGCTCCGCAGTCGCATCACTGGTCTTGTGTCATTTCTCATTTGTATTTCCAATAATTACATCTTCCCACTCCAGTGCGGAAACAATTGAGTAATGTCCACTGCTTCCGAGGAATATCCATACCACCTACTGCTATGGTCGGCTGAGCTATCAAAAATTTGTTCCAACCTTGAAAAGAGTCCCAGGAAGAAGTCCAGTTTGTGTGGACGGTGAAGTTTGTGTCCATCAACTGCGATGGACACAAACTGCGATTACATTTAATAAAAAGTATTTGGGCTTTACATATATATTAACGGCTGATTTTAATATCAATATATTGGGCAAATCACAGCAGAGAGAATGCTTCTTAAATTTACTACGCTCTTTTAACATGTTCTGGTTAAATGAGGAACCAACAAGGGGGGATAAGTGTCTCGATAATATAATTACAAATTTTGATAGGAAGAAAGTTAGTTGTTCTGTAATAGAACCCCATTTGGCAGATCATTCAGGAGTGCATGGTCAATTTAGAGATTTAACTTTTTGTGGTAGTTCTGACAACAGTGCTGCAGTTAAAAGTAGAAGGAATCTTAGTTGTAAGGCAATTTTCAATTTTAAGAGTAAATTATCTCAAATTGACTGGAATATTTTAGAACAATCTTGTGATATTGACCATGCTTTTAACAAGTTTAACTCATTATTGACAAATTCATTTAATGAATGCTGTAGTGTTAAGACGTTAAAAGTAAGTACTCACAAAAAACCTAGAATAGAATGGTACACACCTGAGTTAAAACAATTAAAAAAATATGTCACAACTTTCTATGACAGATATATAAATAGTAAGGGCACATCAAATGAAATAGTTTTTAAGCAGGATTATTTAGATATCAAAAGAATGTGTAAAAATGAGATAAACAACTGTAAAAAGGTTAGGAATGAACAAATTATAAAGAATTCCTCAAATCAATGTAAAGCTGCATGGAATCTAATAAAAGCTGAGTCAAATTGTAAAGTAAGCAATACTAGTCAAGAGATAGTTATTGACTCTGACACGTTCAATAATTATTTTATTAATGTTGTGAATACTTTAAATTCATCCAATGTCAGTAAAGTATCCAAAGACCAGGCTTTAGCATTAGGTAATAATTTTATGTCACAATGTAATATAGATAGTAATAAATTCTCATGGCAACCAATTGAAACTTTAGATATAATTAAATGCATAAATAGCTTAAGTAACTCTTGTAGTGAGGACTATTATGGATTGTCGAATAAGGTCATAAAGCAAATTGTTCAAGAGATAGCTCATCCATTAACTTTTCTATTTAATAAAATGTTGAAAGAGGGAACATATCCTCAGGTACTTAAGTTAAGTAAAGTAATACCTGTATACAAAAAAGGGGACAAATTGAATCCATCTAGTTATCAACCCATTTCAAAGTTTTTATTTGCCATAAAATTTACACAATCATGGGCAAGAGTCAAATACACAAAGTTAACTAAAGCTAAAAAAATAAATGAAATTAAATCTTCAACAATAGGCTAAAAGAAACAAAACAGTATTTTCATTCCTTCAATTCTTGTAAATAATCGTGAACAGAATAATATTCCTTTGAAATTAAAAACTTTTTTAAAAAACACCTGAACACTTTTATGTTATTCTCTTTCTTTAGGATGGATGGAAGGGCATTAAATAGGGCTATACTTGATTGATACATTTGTTTTTCGGAAAAAGAGGTGTGGTGGATTGGTGGCGGGATATTAGTTCTATTTCGGAGGTTGTATGAGTGGCAAGGTAATGAGTGGAAGGTGAAAAGGTGGCTATTGCGCTTGAAAAAGGTGAGACATTCTAGAATGTAGATGCAAGGAAAGGTTAGGATGTTGTTGGTCTTAAAGTGTGTTTTGCAGGAGTCCGAGTACTTAAGGCCAAGAATGAGTCTAAGGGCTTTCTTTTGCATCAAGAAAATTGATAGTGTTTTGAGGCTCTCTGAACCCCAAGCAGGGACACAATAAGACATGTACGGATACAGACAACCGTAGTATGCAGTTAACAAAACATCCATTTTTGCAAAATGCGCAAGCCTGCGAAGAATAAAAATGCCAGAGCTTAGTTTTTTTAAAACTTTATTGATGTGGGATGAAAAATTTAACTTGTCGTCAATGATTAAGCCTAGATAATTCACTTCATTGCAGGAACTAATTTCGGCATCTCCAATGAAGATGTTATTGGATGACAATGAACCAGAAATATTTCGCATTCTGAAGTCGATCAGTTTTGTTTTTAAAGTGTTGACACGGAGAAAATTATTAGTAAGCCATTGGAAAACTGAACTACCTTGTAGAAATGTATTGATTTCAAGAAGCTCACGATCAGGAGATGAAACTACCAAGGATGTATCGTCGGCAAATAGACATAGAAGATGATCTCCCACAATACTGGAATGGATATCATTGATGAATATCAAGAATAAAATGGGTCCCAAGACTGAGCCCTGTGGAACTCCACTTTTTACAGCTATTGGGAATGAATAGTAGTCTCTCATACAAGCCCCATCATCAATAAAAGGAATTTTCACACTTTGTCTGCGGAATAGAAGGTATGATTTTAACCAGTCGAAAGCCTTCCAGCCAATTCCGCTATTTGAGAGCTTTCTTAAGAGAAGGCCATGGTCCACTACATCAAACGCCTTACTCAAGTCCAAAAACAAACCAAAGGTTGATCTTCTATTATCTAAAGCCAAAGATACCTCATTTATAAGACTGTACATTGCGTTCAAAGTTGAAAGTTTGTCTCTAAACCCAAATTGGTGAGTAGAGAGAATGTTGTATTTATCAAGGTATTTGGTGAGTCTGAAGAGAACCAACTTTTCGAGAACCTTGGAAAATGTTGACAAGATTGATATTGGTCGATAGTTAGATCGGTCAGATTTGTTGCCTTGTTTAAAAATGGGATTGACTATTGAAAGTTTGAGGGCATGAGGAAAACGACCTGTCTGAAATGAAGAGTTTGCAAGGAAGGCCAATGGAACAGATAATTCATTTGCACAATGTTTCAATAGGACAGAAGAGACGGAATCTAGGGATGAAGAATAGCTCGGTTTCAGCGAGCATATGACACTCTTTATTTCTTCTGGATCGGTTGGGGACAGAAATAAAAATGTTGGATCACGAATTTGTGTTTTATCACACAGAGAAGGAGAGTAAGGTTTTGTTTGAGCTGAATGACACCCGAGGCGCTCAGAAACTGATGCAAAAAACAAATTGAAACTTTCTGAAACCAAAGAGGGCTCATCAACTAACATATTTTCATCGTTTTTTACAACAATCTTTTGAAATGTGCTAGATGTCTTTTGTGGGTTCAGTTCGTTTATAACTTCCCATATTGCTTTTGATTTGTTCCTGGAACTATTTACATGTTTCAGAACTGATTCTGATTTGGCAAGGCGAACGCGATGTCTGAACTGCTTTCTTGCCTCAATATACATTTGCTTTAGCGGATGCGAAGAATCATAATTCCTACTTAAGGTATGGAGAAACAGCAACCTCTCTCTTAATTCCATAAGACTGTCGTCAAGAAGAACTCTGGTATGACGGTTCTTAGTTTTTATCTTGAATCTGATAGTAGGAAATGCAATGTTTATATAATAAGTAATTATGGATAGGAAGTTGTTAAACTGAAAGTCTACATCGTCAGATATTTCCAGCAATGACCAAGTCTCAGAACTTAACTTTTCAATAAGAAAAGTTGAACATTACTTTCACTGAATTTCCTTTTGAAACTAAATTTTGCCGTTTGTGGACAAGGAGGTGAGTTAATCTGTATAAGACCATTTTGAGCATGGTGGTCAGATATTCCACTGACCAAAACTGAGGAGTCAAAGATTGATTGCTCGATGTCCGTAAATATGTTGTCAATGAGAGTCTGAGATTGCCATAAGGTTGCCATAAGATTTACCAATTTCTCCGATGAGGGGCTGGTTACTGCTAGGTCGATGTTGAAATCGCCTGTTACGATGGTTTGGACATTGGGTGCTACTAGTGATTCAAGACAGCCACATAGTGAGTCAAAAAAGACTTGGAGATCATTAACACGTTCATTCGGAGGCCTATATACAGCAACAACTAACAAAGAGAAATCTTTGTTAAAATCAATTTTTGAAGCTGCTAGCTCACAGATTCCTTCTGTGCAAAACCTGGATACATCAATAAATTTAACTTTAGATTGAAATGATTTTTTGACCATGATACAGACGCCCCCCTTTTCCATATCAGTGCCGCAATAAGAAGCAATGGAGCAATATTCATGAATACAGAACATATCTAATTCCTCTTGTCTAAAAAAATGTTCAGAAGCACAGAATATATCAGGACTTTCAAGTTCCAAAAATATTTCTATCAGATTAAGTTTTGATAGCACCCTTGAACATTCTGATGGGTGAGCTTGATAAATTTGGGAAGATCTGCTGATGGATTTGCCTTTAAGGTCTCATGGTGTTCAAGGGGCACACTTCTAAAAAATGATTTTCTCTGAAAGCACTCGGATACGAGGAGGGGTTATGATAATTCTTATGTGAGTAGGTGAGGGATTTATGAGGTACACTGCGATCTGTTATAATGACTGGAATTGGCAACGGACAAGGAATCTCGGATAAAGGAGGGTCAGGAACAATATAGCTGGCAATCAATGATGCAATCATTTTCTTTGCATTGATTTTGAAATGTAGTTCCTTACTTGTGTAAAAAGAATGCATAAATAAACCATCAAGAGCAATAAATTCAGTGTGGTCAGACTCATATATATATTTAGAAATACTCTTATTCAAGGCATATATTTCACGATTAAGGTTGGGGTTATCAAGCCTGTATGGTACACCAATAACAATAAGTTTAGTATTTGATGTTTTCTGAATCAATGATTTAAAATGTTCTAAAGTGTTTTTGTGACAATAGTTAGTATGAAAATCATTTGTGCCAGCAAATACCACAAGATAGTCATCCTTCGTCAGTTCTAATAATACAGTGTCAAGATTATTAGTGACAAATTGGCAGTTTCCACCAGGTTTGACAGTCCCCATTACATCATAACATAATTCGTATTTAGTGTTATCTAACTTTTCCGTTAACAATTTCCCTAAATGACGACCATGGCTGTCTGCAAGTATTCTTACTTTTCTTACATTTTTAATATATTTGTATCATTACATGAAGTCGCATGCCTACTTGGAGGTTCAGGTATAGCTCCAATTACAGTTTCATTAGAGATTTCACTTGCAACTATTGCACTTACATTCAAATTAGTTATCGGACAAGTATCACTACTGCAAATGTTATTTTTCTTACTACTAGATGTGGGTAGGCGTACATTAGCTTTTTTGGGTAGGGAATCATTAGTGGAAGGGCCATTAGAGTAGGTTGGAGCTGAGGGTTGGGTTTCAATTGGAGGGGTTTTGGTCCTACATTGGTCGTCAACATTATCACTTAAAACGTCGAATTTGTTACTAGTTATTACAATATTTGACTTGATTTTATTACTTGATATTTTACTTTTTCTGTTTCGTTTTTTGTGTTTAGTATGTACATGTGTCCACTGTTTGTGTTTGAGTTGGTGTGCATGTTGTGTTTCTGTTGGAATGAGGTCAGATGGATTAAGCATGTGAGTTACATTTTCAGTTACAACTATAGGATTAGTTAAAGTTTCTGAGCTATTGTTCAAATCAGTGTCCTGTGAAACATCTACTTGCGGCAGAAACGGGGTGACGAGCGCCTCGCACAGTTGGTGTAGCAGCAGCCTTGCGTTGACCAGGACGTGGAATCCACACTCGAAGCTCCCGCTCTGCTGCTGCGTCTCCGCGTCGTACAATGAGGCTTCACCCAGATCGAGATTCTTAGTCAGTCTCTCAGCGTGTAGGATGTTTCCACCTTTCAAGGAATCGTAATGTCTCATCTCATTTGTACTTTTAATGTAAAGTAATAAACTCCAGTGTTTCCCACCATCTACTTTCATCCCATCGTTACAATCGTTTAAACAGAAGAATACGTAGTTCATTTCATTAAACTTAATGTCTTTTAGCGTTTGTTGAACTAATTCCTTGTCACACAGAAGTTTGAGAAATTGTGTCATAGCTGGACCAATAAATATGATGTCATTACGAAGTTTAAATGAATCGTTTTGCATCAGATCAAAGTATGGGCCCAACAAATCGTCATTTAACCACTTATTTTTATTGCTTTGTTTTACATTTGCAGCTTTATTAAGAGTTGCAATTTTACAGTTTAGCTCGTTACAATTTGTTTCCATCTTCCTTATTTGTTTCTGTAACTTGCTGTTTTCTGCAATAAACTTGCGATTTGAGTCTTGTAAACTATCGTAGTCTGCTAATAGCTTAGAGTAATCACTTTAAAGATTATTTTGGGAAATGCATTTTTGTTTTACTACTGCAAGTTTTCCTTTTCGGTTCTAGATGCATAATTTGTTCTACAATAATTTCCTTGACCAACAAAATTATTGCGACTTGAGTGTCGTGATCTTGCTAAAAACTTTTCCTTTTTTCTTTTTTATTTTCGTAATTTTTAACATCAGACAAGCTTTATATATAAAGAAAATCTTAAGTTTTTTTTTTCTCTCCTTTTTGTTGGGCATAGCGTATTTTGTTGATGTTTATATGTCATTAAAACTCCTATTCCTCAATTAGATATTCTTAGTCAATTAATTTTGTATTATTTAAGTTCATATTTAAGTTCCAACATTCGTGTATAGTAAGCAGTGAAGAGGACTGATAACTCATTCCCACACACAGACGAGAAGTCTATGTGGGAATTAATTCCATTTTGTAACTTTTTTGTGCTGCAACTTTGTATATATCATGGAATAAATGAATTTGAATTTGAATTTGAATTTTACTTAAGTCTAATGCCCTGGACTCCAAAGCTTTGTTTTGTGTGACCAGTTCATCTTGAATTTTAAGAGAATTCTCAATCTCAGAACGCAGAGTAATTTTCTCTGAGTTAAGTCGTGAGTTACATAAATCTAGTTCCACTCTTAATTCTTGCAGGTTCGTCTCTAATGAATCCAGTTCCCCACACATGGCGTCAAATTTCAAAATAATGTTGCTGGCATTGCCTACAATGTCTACACTGTCCTCAGGAAAATTTGTTACTAACATCGATAAATTAAAACAAAAGTCAGAAACTAAATGTTCATTTTCCCCTTTTAAATTTGTTTTGTTGAATAACAAGTTATCAAAATTATCCATTTTAATATTTACAACCTTTATTAAATAAAAGTCCAGTCATAGAAGTAGCTGCAGTTGCAGGACAGTAGCTGAAGATCAATATATTAACAGCAAAAAGTATAGGCAAGGGTGGGGTTTGAACCAGTAGTCATGAGCGGCCGACGCTGGCTGTCAGTGATGCGGGGACGCTCTAACCGACTCAGCCACACGGCGCCTTGGAGATCAAATGCGCTGAGTAGATGATGAGTTAAAAAATGGAAAGAAAGCGCTGAACAACGTGGTTTTCTTTCCTGTAGTAACAGTGAGGTTAGAATTATTTACACTGCATATTTCCGTACTCACTGCGTGTTACAGTTTGACACACTACAAAATAAGTTCTTTCTAGTTTTAGTAATGGCAATTATATGTCACTGTTAATGACGGCAAACTATTACCACGCAAAAAAACATAATAACTACAGACTGACACGAACACAGCTTGTCCTAGTCCGCGCATCCCTCTGCGCATCCCCATTTCTCTGGTACCTGTAGTTAGTAAAGTATATGAATTGTGTGTAAAGGGGCAAATAAATACTTATTTTATTGATAATAATTTGTTCTGTGAGGAACAGTTTGGTTTTGTGCCTGGTAAAAACACAATTAAAGCAGTAGAAAATTTGATTAATAGAGTTCTTATGAATTTTGAAAATAAAATGTTATCATCTGCATTACTAATTGATCTAACAAAAGCTTTCGATTGTATTAATCACAAGGTACTAATACAAAAGTTAAAATGTTATGGTATCGTAGGTAAGGAACTGAAGTTATTGTCATCATATCTGAGTAATAGAGAACAAATGGTTGTCCAAGGAGAGGATAAATCTCTCTTTAAAACAATCGAAACTGGAGTCCCCCAAGGCTCAGTGCTTGGACCTTTATTATTCATCATTGCAATGAATGATTTTGCTATTAATGTACCCTGTCCCTCTGTATTATATGCAGACGATACTACGCTTTTTAATTGTAATAAAAACTTAGATAATTTAATAGAGAAGGAAAATAATGCATTGGTTGTAGCTTTAAATTGGTTTGAACTTAATTCTCTGATTGTAAATAACCAAAAGACTGAGAGTATTATATTTTCTTTAGACTATTCTATTTATAAGGATGTTAAACCTGTTAAGTTGTTAGGCATACATATGGATAGTAGGTTAAGCTGGGACTGCCACTGTGAAAACTTGTGCAGAAAATTATCTAGAGTAATATTTCTACTCAGGAAATTAAGATCATGTGTAACTTCTAACATGATGATCACAGCATATTATGCTTTTTTCCACTCACACATTAGATATGGTATAACCTTGTGGGGAAATTCTTGTGGAGCACAAACTGTTTTTAAATGGCAAAAAAAGCTTTGAGAACAATAAAAAATGTTTCAAATAGGGATTCTTGTGTGCCAATCTTTATGGAATATAAAATAATGTCCCTCCCTAATCTTTATATTTATTGCTGCCTAATGGAGGTTAAAAAATCTTTGTACAATTTTTCAATTAGAAAAGATATTCACAGTTGCCCTACTAGGAATAATTATAAACTTGAAGCCATTCCAATTAGACTTGAGAAAACCAGAGGAAGCCATGTGACAATGAAGATAAAACTTTTTAATAAATTGCCGAGAGCTGCTTGGTATGTGTCCTTGAAACGATTTGAAAAAGTAATTTCTAAATGGCTAAGAGAAACTGTTTTTTACTCCATAGATGAATACTTGAACTGTGATATTAATGTTTTAGGTACTTACTTTGAATGTTGTTAACAAATTTAAATTATTTTACTCTGTTAAAGCCTTCATTGTTATTGTTATTGTTAGTTTTTATCCTTTTGGCTGTAATGTTTTTTCTGTTTTTATATTATCTATTTATTAATTTATTTATTGTTATACACTTTATATAAATGGATCTGCATTGAAATGTATATTTAAGAGACTCATACAATTAAGGCTCATGACTTTGTCAATTACACACATTGTGTTCAAAGAAAATAAAATATTCTTGATTCTTGATGCTTTCCGCAGAGGTGGTTTTTGGGACCTCAATTAAGGGCCATATCATACGAGCGCTACTAACGCCGCGTTGATAGCGTTGCGTTGATAACGCTCCAACCCGGCAATGGGGTTCTTATGGAGCATGTCATACGGACGCTAATAACGCCGGCGAGTCCGCGTTAGCCCGACGCTGAGCGCTGCCAACGCGGACGGACGCGTTAGCAACGCCGGGACCCTGTCATACGAGCGCTAGCGTCAGCGGGACGCATTTTCCCCGCGACTTCTGGCAAAACAATTGGAAGACCTTTGTAGTGATGATGTTTGACATCGAAAAATTTATTTATACAGTTGAAAATTTTCCTTCTCTGTACGTGGTTAAGTCGAGTGGCTATAGCAGGAAACCGAAGGCACAATGTTGGATTGAAGTTGATGAGCATATGCAAGAAAACTAAAATAATAATGGTTCACCATCGTCTTGGATTCTTCCGATAATAGGCCTACTTTTCGATACTATCCAAAATGTGCAAATAGCTGACACAACCTAACTGTATAGTGTCCATTTTGGAAATAAAATAAGTGCCACGACGGCAAATGCGCCCGGAAAACGCTACGTATGATGTACCTGGCGTTAGCGGGACGGTATCAACGCGACGCATTTGCCGCCACGTATGATATGCACTTTTTCCGGCGTTAGCGCGACGCTATTAACGCGGCGTTAGTAGCGCTCGTATGATATGGCCCTAATGTGCCCATATCATGCATGGGTAATCATGGATGGGCAGTTGTGAGCAGATAAGAACTTAGAATATTCGGTAATCAGTGTATTATTCCTTTACCTTATTTCAGGTGGAGCAATATTACACAGCTTCGGGCGCCAGGGTACAGGGGTTTCCATGAGTGTACCACTAAACGAGTGCACCACTAAATGAGTGTACCACTAATGGCCCCTATGGACCTATATAACCGGTCTTTGACATGTACACTGTTTAACCACAAGGGAAAGTAAAAAAGTAAAAAAGTGAAAAGTAAAAAACGTGCTTGGTTAGGAGTTTCTAGCTTTATCTACATAAAGCTAGAAACTGTTTAAAGTATTGTTTTCTAACAGACATTTTCCTCTCACAATTTACAAATTACTTATTTGTATTGTCTCAAGCTAATACAACCATATTTTTTGGCATTTATAATCATAAGAGGTTGTTTTGTTAACAGGCTATCCCAAGCTCATGCCAAGCTTATGTTTCGTACAGAAGTCTCTGTGTTGGATGCTGTAGTAACTGTTGCTTTGATGGAGTCAAGTATGCAGAGTACCGCTTTGATAAATGAAATCAATGTATTACATGCCAGCTTTCCTTCTGATCCAATTGATGAATACTCTCGCCAAGGTAATATTTTTTAGGTTAAAAAATGGAAAATTGTATGGAAAGGTAAACTGGAAAGTAAAAGAAATGTTTACTTTGATCTTCACACTACCACCTGTCATGTCCTTACTAGTTAGCTCTGTTTTTGTCTTTAGTTGAATTATTTTGCAAATATGCGGGTTTTCCAGCGACAACTCTAAATGGTTTAGACCACAAAAAATCCTGTCAAAAGTGAATTACAGTAGAGTCCCACTAATCCAAACTCATTGAGACCGGACCCTGTTTGTTGAAAGAATTTTCAGACTAGGTGGATATTACGTGTGTTAAGCAGGCCTGCAGGTTTGGTAATGTGTAAATAATGTGTAATATAATGTATTTAATGTTGTAATGAATCGTGTCACTCAGTTTAGAGAATTCTTGTATTTTAATACAAATTTTGAAATGTACATTATATGTATATTCCCCCTTTCCGATGGAAGGAGTTTCGAAATAAGCAGATTTTTGGATTAGCGGGATTTGGTTCACAGGGCCTCTACTGTAGCCTACAGATTTTTGAGACACGATTTCTTCATTTTTATTTCTTCATTTTTTCAAGAGGGGGAAAATGATTTACACTATTTTTGGAAAAAATATTAAAGACACTGAAACCACCATCAAGGCCGGAGGGATGATGATAAAACACCACTTACAAAATTTAACCCTAATTGTGTTTTCCCGATGCTTAGAGCATATGATTAAAATAAATTTAAAATAAAATAATGATTGAAATAATTGACTTAATGGAATATCTTTTGTTTTGCATGGCTTTATCAGATACATTAAAGTTTTCAAAATAGTAGGGTTGAGTTGATTGTTTCAACTCTCAGGATAAACACAATGTGGATCAAGCAACAAAGGCCCTCAACCAATGGTAGGATTTTAAGGGTTTTCTGTAGTAACTGCCATTTTGAATTGTAAAAAAATGGAGACACATGAACACAAAACAACAAAATTCATTTCTAAGACCACATAAGCACAATATCCCTTCCTACTTGGTCAGTCCATCAGAGTTTTAGCCATCCTTATGGTCGTCTTCCATGTGAAGGAGTCCATACCTTCTTTACTTCTTGCTAATAAGCCTTACTTTCTATTATTGTATTATTTTATGTTACTGTAGTTGATAATCGTAAAAAAAACTCATGAGTCACCAGCACTGACTCAGCTCAAACTCTCAAGCATGAAATGTTGATGCAGGATCTTTGAGGTGTACAGTGTGCAAAGTTCCTTTATTTTCTGCACAACTCTTGGACATCTAAATTCATTATACAACTTCTTTATAGTCTGTAGAATTTACTGTAAAACACTACTATACGAACTTTTGACATACATTATATTGAAATGGTTTTCTACAAGTGATATGTTACAAGAAATCATTAATTGTAGTCCATCTTTTAATTCTGTGTGAGTTATAACCAATAGTCTTCTGATAGATTTGTTTGTTAATAGTAACAAATTAATTTATATTGTTTTAATTGTAAGGAAAATATTTTTCTATTTTTTGGTAAACTATACTTAGGAATTTTCTATAACTCTGTTTATTTTGCAGCTGAATTAATTTTGAAGAAGCTCGAACTGTATGACATATTGCAAGACGAAATGAGCTACATCCAAGAAATGCGCAGAAACTGTAGAAAACCTCCTGACAAACCTAAAGGGAAGAAAGTCATGAAGAACTGCACTGACTATGTAAATAACAGTCAAGTTTTAGCAGCTGAAAACACCAGCAATTCTCTAGAAGAATTTAAAGAACCTGAAACAAAAATTGCATTGTTTGAAACATCAAATGTAAATGATTATAGAGATGTTGATCACTTAGTTTTCCCAACTTCATCAAAAGTCTCAGAAAAACTTAGTGAGGTACTTGCAAGCATAAGACGAGCAAGAGAAAGAAATGCTTTTGAAGCTGCTCAGCATGTGACTACAAAAAATGTAAAAAAGACTAACAATAGAAACAAAAAGAGTAAGGAGAAAGAAGTCACAAAATGTAAAAATAAGTCGTTAAAACCTTTGTCTTCAGATGAGAAAAATGAAGATGAAAGTAACAGTGAGTCTGAAGTATTTGATACAGACTTTCTTAATATTACAATCTCTCCAGATAAAGACAGCACTTCTCATGGTAACAATATTGTTAAAGGTAAAGCGCAGAAGCAAAATATAAAAAATGAATCAAAATCACCAAAACAAAAAAGTAGTAAAAATAAGGCTAAAACACCAATAAAGTCTAAATTTAATTCAAGCAAAAGTAAATCAAAATCTAACTTAACAAAATGCTCTGCAGTAAATGATAGTATGGAAAGTAATAAATGTGGGGAGTTTTCAAAAGGAAGCAGTTTGCAAACTGAAAGGATATTAGAATCTGAAAACAATTCTGTAGATAGATCAGAGGATGAGAAGATGGATTTAGGGAAGAAAACTGAGATTAGCAAGAAGGTTGAAGAGAATGTCAGGACTGAAAATTCAAAACATAAAGTCTCCCCTAGTTATGTACCAACAACTGAAAAAGAAAATTTGGAAAACATTCCATTAAAAAATATCATAAATGAAAAAAATGGCTCATCAAAAGTCGAAAGAGAAGAATTGTCCTTAACAAACGAGCATAATTGTAAAAGGAAGCCAGCTAAAGAAGAAATACTTGAAGTTTGTAGAAGTAAAAATGGTGGTGACAAAAATATATTAGATCCAAATTTTGAAAAGATTTGTGCAGTTGGAGCCAGTAAAAACAAAATTAGTGAAAAACTAGATATTTTCTTAAAAAGGAAATTTGAGTATAAACCAAGTAGTACAAATAAAAAATTTAAGCATGATATTGAAACAAGAGAAAATGATGAGTCAAATTCAAACAGTCCCACAAAAATTAAGATAGATACTGATTCATGCTTGCTTTCAGATTTTAGGATAGAAAAAAATAGCCCAAGTGTAGAATCAGCTGGATGTAAAGATCAAACTATTAACAGCGCCAAAGTCAGTTCAAAAACTCTTGATAAACTGTCAAAGTTTGCAGCAAAAATAGATTCAAATAAAACAAACCTGCCTTCTTCAGGTTCAGTATCAGGCGTTAGGGAAGTAATTCGGGATGAACTAATTGTAAAAGTTAATGAAAGTGATGATAGCTTTAATGTAACTACATATTGTGACTTAGAGGTAAGTAGGAATTGTGAAAATGAAATGGAGGAGAAAAATTTTCAGGGTGCCAATAAAACTGAGGATTTAAAAAACTCTGAGCCGTATTCAGTTACTCTTAGTGACTACTCACAACCTTTCACTTTACAAGATGGTGAAGAAAATTTAGATGATATTGATTTTGACCTGTAATTTACTTAAGAGTCCTAGTGAAGTGTATGAATTTTGTAAGCTGCAGAATAACCCAACAAACGAACAAACCTTATAGTTAAGTCTTGAAATTAGAAGCACATTGAGGAATAGATCGAATCTTTGTCTTTTTGAACATGGACACAGCAATTTCCTTTGATAAACCCTCTTGATAAGGTGTTAAGTAGTTAGAGTATACATATTTTACATAGAAAAATCAACATTAATTTTATTTTGTTGACTGTATATTTTTAACTTAAACTTGAATTACTCATTATATTATCATAATAATAGTCGTTGAAATTTTTAGAACAGTTTCAATGTGAGGTTTTGCTCTTTTAACTTCCTTCTCAAGAAGGGCTCATTTACTCTGCTCACCGTCCACCACAACATAACAAGCTTGTTGGCATTGCTCACTCACTACCAGGTCCCAGGGTGCTGCACTCTGGTATAAATTTGTCGAACGACAAAATAAAAATTCAAAACGTTGGTTTATTTCCCCATATATCAGGCAATAATGGTTAAATTGTAGTAGTAACAAAAATGTCTGCAAGGATAAAATGAGTACTTTGAACGATTTTAGGATGGAAACCAGACTTTTTCGAGTCTTGGGACTAACTCTTATTGATCCCTTGTTGCCTTAAACTCTATAAAAAAAATGCAACATCCTTGGCTGAAAAATATTTGCCAATACAGGTGAGATTTGTTTTAGAGTATCTATATGTTTACAGAATATATATTTACATATATTTATTAGTATATATATTTACAACGGTAATTATTTTTTATTTGAAATTACTGTATTGTTGTAAATTATAATATGTTAAAAAGCTTTATTTAACCGTTCAAAAATCAAAGAATGAGCCTCTGTGATATTTTTATCTCAGTTTGGAAAACGATAATTCTAATGGGATTTGATAAAAAAGGGGCTTAATAAACTGTGCAGAAGTAAAATTTTAGCACCACTTTCATAATTTGTATTAAAAACCCATATATTTTTGCATTTGAATTTAGATCATTTTTGTTATAGGCTTAAAAACACATATGTACATTAATAAACCATTTAGGCCTACTCAGAGTATTTTTGTAAGAAAAGGATAAAAATGTTCTTATACTCAGGGGCAATAGAGCAGGCGTGTCAAGGTCAAGTTTTTAACAAGCCAACTGATTTTTTGAATTTTAATTAGCTACATGTTAAATTAATTAATTGAGCTTGGAATTTATACGCCTTTTTTATTGCTGCCTGCAATATAGGGACTATAATTACTTCAATAATGTAAATAAGAATATGTAAAAAAAATAAAATATTATTTCAATCAGTTTGTTTAATTGTAACCATTCCAAATTAAAAATACCATTGGAAAAAATTTCTTCTTGTTAAAAATTATTCATTCAGCAGTTCTTAGTTAAAAAAATATAGAAAATTTTGTAGTCATGTTTTGTCATTGAGACGAATAATAGTGGGAAAGAATTTGGTTAAGAAATCTGAAATTTCCCTTGGTTACTAAAATCAACATCAAAATTAGTTTAAGCAAATAATCATTGTTATCAAAGTACACACAGAACCACACAAGTATGGCCTTATAGAAAAGTGAAATCGCCATCCCCAAAACATTGATAGCACCATCACGATTTAAACTTTATGAATTTTCCAAGGCCCGCTGAATTGAATCATGGAAGTAGAACCGGTATGGACCCTCGTGTCCAATGCGCCCCAAGTTCTGAACGTTATTTGTATCCGTGTGTGTGTGTGTGTGTGTGTGTGTGTGTGTGTGTGTGTGTGTGTGTGTGTGTGTGTGTGTGTGTGTGTGTGTGTGTGTGTGTGTGTAAATAAATGTACAGTTATGTGTAAAAGGAGTACTGTGTCCTGTGTTTGAGTAAATCAACAACCATTGACAAATGGGCTTATGTTTTTTTGTGTAGAGAACTCCTCCTACAATTCTCAACCGATTTCTAAGTTTTTGGTGTCGTTGGATAGGGCTTGGTCTGTAGATGTTTCCGCCAAAAATTGTTGAGAATCGCACGTATAATAAGAGCGCTATCCACAAAATAAATTGGAAATTTTCCCATTAGAATAACATTGAGATTGTTTTGAGCATTTTAGCTGTAGTTTTTGGTGATCACTGATATTCACAATATTGAATTGGTTTGATGTCATTGATTTAGCACTAAATAAATGTAACTTATGTATGGTACAGGGGTGGACTGACACTATGAAAAAGGCGGTGGAATGGGTACCGGAGGGGCGCCATATATATACATATATGGCATTCATATTATTATGTATATAATAAGGGTATTAATTATACATGTTTTGACTATCATATAATTTTCTAGCAATTAAAACTGTAACCATACAATATTAAAGAGTTTATATTTAATTACTTGAAAATGACATAGTTGAAACATGTGACAAAAAAATGGATACTTTGGTCTTTATTTCTAATGATTATAATAACAGAATCCATTAACATTTAAACAATTTACAATGTATCTATAGAAGTATATTACAGTACTGTAGTTTGTAAAATACAGTAAATCAAACTAGTGTTAAAACAGTAACTTCTTAATTTTCAATAAACATTATAAACTGATATTAAAAATCAAACTAATGAAAGTAAAAATAACTTTACAATAAGCATTTGAAGGCTTTGTAGGCAAATATTAAACTTGAAAGCCGTAGTTTTTTATCTTTATCAAGACCAACATATTTTATTTACATTAGTGTTACCAATTACTGTTTGTTTATATTGCTGCCCATAAAAGTTAAGTCAACATACCAACAGTTTATACGTGAAGAAGTCTTCGTAATTGTTCACTCTTCTCACTGTCGATTATCTAATAATTATTGATCTTAACAAGAATATCTCACTCCATGTTCATGAAAAATAAGGTCTGAAGGTGTTCATCAGTAAGTCGTGAGCGGAGAACGGAGCCTTGTTTTGATGTATTTTAATTTTTCAAAGGGTTGTTCACATGGCACTTGGGTAGTTGGTAATATCAAGAGATATACTTAAAAACTTTAAAAGGGTTAAGACTTAAAAAGGTTCGTGTACAGCCTTGTAAACAAAAACGTTGTACTCAAGTAAGACGTCGAATGCACACTTGAATCAAGTATTGCATTTTTACCACTTTTAGGCCTACACTGAATAGGCCTATACTGCAAATCATTTGGGTCTCTTTATTCGTCGTTGGAAACCAATTCTTCTTCCTAGAGCTCACTTTCAAAATCATCGGTTGGTTCTGTTATGTTTACCGGCTTCGACAACTGGTGATGACACGGTGATTAAAATATACTAATTCCTCCTCCAGTTTCCCCTCCTCGCAATCGGTAACTAATTCTATTATCCTTTGAAAGCTAGAAGAGTTCATGTCAATGCTGTTAAGCCGCTTGGGATCAAAATATTTTAAATCTAAGCATAGACTTTGTTTTGCTGAAAACTTTTCGTTCATACATTTGACAGCTAGATGTATAACACAGTTAAAAACGGTTACTTCAAATCGGCGATTGCTGTCCTCAATTAGGCCACGTCTCCTGATGAATAAGTTTCCCCCGGCATTTTCTTCTTCTTCCTACTCTCACCCCAGGCAGTTTTGTTTCTATGATGATTTCTTCCGTATTTGGAACTGTACCCGACAAGTGTTCGGTTTTGTTCGTTATTTCAGTGACGAAGACCTCTGCAGCTTTGAAGACATCGGCAAACTTCGACCTAGTACCTTTTAAATCCTAAAGGCGCCTTTTTTCCTAAGTCAAGGTTCTTGGTTTGCAGGTAATCTGTAAGTGGAGTGGTGTGCTAAAAAATCATAAGGAAATTCATTACAACGAAAATTGCCTGGAAACTGCTTAGTTTCTGCAAAATGCAAATACATAACATGGTTCCTAACCTGTTAAAATTGTCGATTTATTAAAATAATAAATTACAGGAGTCGTTTTAATACGCGTTTTATATTCAAAATTGTACATATTCCAGAATAAATACAAATATACACTTTGTGTAAGGTTTAACAAAATCATTCCCCTGGGATTGATTGACCTTTACTCGTACTACGTCGCAATGATCGCGCCCAGGCTGACAGCTGTTTCGCCGCACAGGTTAGCCAACTATGTCATTGCTACACGAAAGAGTTCCCAGTTGGAGCAATTTATCAAAGTTGGACATTCAATTTATATGAAGATAAACGTATTATGTTCAAGTCATGAAGTGCAAACACATAATTATCGTTTTAGGTAAAATAAAAATTCACAAATATTGAACTTTCAAAAAATATTTTACAATTCCTTGTAATGAAAAAATCTCGTCCTAGGGGCGCCGGGGCGCCTTGATGGGGAGGGCGCGCCGGGAATTTTCCCGGTGTCCCGGCGGCTCAGTCCACCCCTGGTATGGTATCACAATAAATTGCCCGATTTTGAGCAACACGAGCACTACTAGTAGTAGTACTTATTTAAAAGAGTAAATATAAAGTGGCTGTTCATGTAAGGGTTTTTTGTGTAGAGAATTTCTCATACAATTTCCAACCGATTTTCAAGTTTTTGGTATTGTTGGATAGGGCTTGGTCTGAAGTTGTTTCCGCCAAAAACTGATGAGAATCATTTTGAAAATAAAGGTGCCATGCACAATTGAAATTAAAAAATTTCCCATTAAAATAACATTGGGATTGAATAATGCATTTTAAACATCTGTTAATAGTTCAGCTGTAAATACATGTAGTTTTTGGTGATTACAGATATTCACAATTTGATTGGTTGGATGTCATTGATTTTGAAACATTTATTTGTAGTTACAGATAACACAGAATATCTTGGCCTGTGATGACCGTTTACAGTTCAAACAATTGGAGTAGAGCGACAAAGTTGCAGATTGTCGCAGACTTTTTAGTGCCATCCAATTTGAATCCAGAAGTGGAGTATGTCAGAGGCCAAAATATTCTGCGTTATCTGTTCTGCGTGTCTAAAAGTAACATTTATATTGTATCAACATAAATTGCTCGATTTCGAGCAATACATATACTAGTTTAACTTATAAAATTATTCCTTTTAGACAATGGTTTAAACTTTTTCTCAAGTTAAGTGAAAGTAAATAATTAATCGTAATAAATAGGTTAAGCCATTTTGTAAAATTTATATATTGGAAATAAAAAATGTAATGAATACAATATTTAGGTTAGTTGTAAAGTTGGGCAAAAAAATTCTTTTGTTTTAATTTTCAGCTGATGTGAAAAGGCAACAAATACAATGGTCGGGTTCACGTTCATCCACCGCAACTGGGAGTCGGTGGTTCTTTTTGCGGTTAGGAAAAAAGGCACGTGAACGTCAACAATCAAAATCCCGGTGGGTTTATAAGACGGCAGCAAAATGACGTCACTAGGATCCACCGGGATTTATCACGTGACCTTTGAGATTTGTCACGTGATAATCTAAATCCCGGTTGCGGTGGATTGCGGTGGACGAACGTGAACCCGACCAATGTATCTAGAACAAATCAAGAAATCTAGAGTGAGAAGGAGGTAGGTGACATCAAGAAATCTTGAATGAGAAGGAGGTAGGTGACATCAACAAAAACAATAACAAAGTCGATGACATCAAAGGTGCAGCACTTAAAATATTCAAAGTAAACCTACCATGTGTCAAGAGAAACAACATGACGACAAATAGGTTACAACCCTCTTCAATCAGCTTTTGGTGTCACCTACCTTGGTTTGTTCTAGATACATTGGGTGACATCAACAAAAAACAATAATAAATCTATGACCTTAAAGGTGCAGCACTCTTGATAACTCGATATTTTTAAAGCAAACTACTTATCTGCCAATATAAACAACATGACGTCAGAGGAGCAGGACCGATTCAATCAGCTGTTGGTGTCACCTTCCTTGGATTGTTTACATATTTTAAGTGCTACACCTTTGACGTCATTGATTTGTTATTGTTTTTGTTTATGTCCCCTACCTTCTTCTCATTCTAGATTTTTTGAACCAATATAACAGTGCTCCCGCTTTGTGTTCTAGGTGTTTTTGGTTCTGTGTACAAGACTGCTGTTTACAATACATATACATTATACATATCTTAAATGGTTTTTGGTCATAGAGGAACAACAAGTAGTTCAAAATTGAAACTACTGTTATTACCACTGCGAATATAAGCAAAAATCAAAACAAAACAAAATAGACAACATTGTTAGGTAAAATTAATGTTAATCAGATGCCAGCTGTTGAAATTTTGAAGCTCACAACTCTGAGGCGCCTAGTTTAGTGTATCCATTACTCGAGCTTGAGCAAGTTAATTATAATATTGATATTGATAAAAAGTTAAATTTCTTACATGTACCATTGACTATACACAGTGTATTCAGTGTGTTAAAAAAGTCCCTTAGTGGCTTAGTATAAGTTTTTAATTAATTTAGTTTAATTGCAACTTTGTACATATATATATATATATATATATATATATATATATATATATATATATATATGTATATATAAGCCTTAAGAAAAATCTAGGCATTTAGGATTTTTACCTCTCCAGGGGGCTGGCTCATAGGGAGTATGAAAAGAAACTTAAATGTAAGTATAGGTCAATATGTACATCAAATTTAAATTGAGAATAGTGCCGCAAACCCGGCCTCAAAAGGATGACCGAGTTCAAAATGGCATGTGATCAAACTTTGCATTAAAATCACATTGCCAAAAACAAAAAAATATAATAACTCCCAATAAACTTGACCTTTTGAATTGGGGTTTGTGGTGAATTGCTCAGAATGCAAAGCCTTTCAAAATTATGTATCATATGACTTAGGCCAATGAAATGTTTATCAAAACTTCCTTCAGGGGAGGTCCCTAATGGAAGAGAGTGAAACTAAATGTCCCCCTGCTTGAAAAGTAGTTGAGTACATAATATTCCTTCAACAATATTTTGTGAATTTCCATAATAAACAATATTTCAGTCAAGGTGATCGGTAACTAGTACATATTCAACCTAATACTGAAAACTCAGGTCTGCTTCAATGACCAATTTACAATATTTTTTCTATACAGACAACAGATTAAATGCATAATTTATAGTATAATGATGTAACAACTAACTGCTGTCTCCAACTTAGTCATAAACGTGCTATCACATTTTTATTCAAGCTTAAAAGAAGTATTACTTATACTAGTTGATTGTTAAAACAAAAACAAGCAACTTATTTGAAAATAATTAAATTAATAAGAATTCCTGTAAGATGTTAATATTTCAGCAAAATTTATTCACACTCATAATAATGAACTTTTTAAAATATTGTAGCTATAAAAGCAATTGTGTTTCTTATTTTTAAAATAATTAAAACCTCTCCCAAATAATGGCAGACTTAAACGACTTCTTTGCCAGAAAGGACAAAAACAAACCCAAAAATATGAAATTTACAACACTCAACAATATTGACAAGAAACTGAAAGAAATGGATCTGAAAAAAGAAAAGGCTCAACGACTTAGTTCTGACGACGAGTGGAAGCGTTTCGAGGAGAAGAAGATAGACTACACGGGACTGAAGATCCAGAACTGCACCTTGGAAGAGGAGGACTGCGGAGTAGAGAGCGAGAGGGACGATGAGTCATCATGTCCTTGGAGTGCGGTACAAAGTCAAGGAAATGTAGAGGTGCAAGAAACACCGATAGCAAAGGATGTTGGATGTCAGAAGGTTTGGAAAACGATTGAAACTCCAGTTCAGCAAGAAAAGCCTCTTCCAAAAGTAAAAGCTTACGTCCCGCCACATTTACGGAACAAACCTGCAGCCGCCACAACAGGGACTGGGCGGTTCAACAAGGTGAAGGGCCTGAGGGATGAGAATGTTGAGAACATGTTCCCATCCTTGCCGTCAACCGGGTCTGCCAGCATTTGGGAGAGCAAGTTCAAAGTACACGAGCCCTCTGTGTCTTCCAGCAACCCTCTGAAACTTACTCTGGAAAACAAATTTGATGCTTTGAACAGTAGAAGCGATTAAAAATATCTAATTCAGAAAAAATATGGTGATTGAACGTTATATCCATTGAAATTGAATTTTGCTGCTATGTTAAGGTATTTTCAATAATATTTCATTATTATATTAAACTTTTTGTTGATTGCTTTATTATTTTTAAAAGTTTATAAATTAGCTTTTTGGACCCTTAATATTTTTTTTTTTTAATTCAGTAGATTAAATTGTTAATTTTTCTGGAAACTTGTTTTGCGAACGCAGCTTAGTCAGGCCTTCAAGTTATCACCAAGTTCGAAGAAACATGAAATTGTTCTGAACTTATTGCTAGACCTACAGCTTAACCAAAACTATCTCTACAATAAAATTTAGGTCCTCTTACAAAGAAAGATTATCAAGGTCAGACTATCCACGTCTGGAACAGTCTTTTATCAAACCAAAGTTTTTCTTTGAACAAAATACTAAGCCAAGCCTTATTTGCAAATTAAAATGTTACATTCCAAAGTAGCCCACTTAAAAAATGGGTTATTATTTATTGAATAAATTATATTTTGTAAAAATAGAAATGTGACTCGTAGGCCCTAAGTGTTCTCCAACAAATTAAAAAGTTTAGAGTGCTCTTTAAGTCTAGAAAAATAATTGCACGCAATGAAGATTGAAACTTGTTTTATATCTTCAAATGCCCAGTAAATAGTTATAGGCTACAGAACAAGTTCAAAATTTGGTGTTAATAGTTTATAGATCTAAGTTAGTCTTCTCAATTTGTTTTAATTGGCTACACATCACTACAATAATAAAACAATTTTTGTTAAATCTGTATATTTCGACTTCTTATCAGAAGTCATCCTCAGCATTATTGTGTATATGACTTCTGATTAGAAGTCGAAATATACAGATTTAACAAAAATTGTTTTATTATTGTAAGTGATGTGTAGCCAATTAAAACAAATTGAGATGTTTAATACCATCACAAACAAAAGATCATACCGTAAGGAACTATGTTAGTCTGTTAATTAAAGTAATATTGCTTGAATGATTTTTATCGTAAAAATACTAAAAAAGTCATTTATTGGCTAAATTCATATATATGAACTCTGTACTATTTTTAATATGAAAATTGGAGCACCTTCTTTTAATAATAGAAGACATTAAATGGGTAAGTAGGTTAGGGCTCAGTTTATAGCCAACCGGGCTGATCCTTTAAAATTACAGTACTTTTTGATGGCCAACATTTTTAACGTCTGCAACATTTCCTCTAATAGGCTTCGTTGATTTTTTAAAACAATTTCCCCAATTTTTTTGCTACTTAATGTTATGATCCGTATTTGATCTTAATCTGACATCAAATCTCATGTGAAAACAATCAATATTAATGAAAAAAAGTAACCTACCAAAGATTGTAAACAGTAAATACCAATCAACAGGTTTTTTTTTATTTTGTGAAACCAACCAATTAAGTCTATACAGAACGCAATTTGGTTCTGTATACGTTGAAATAACTGTATTTCTAGTAAGTCTTGGTGTTTAGACATTTTTACAATTTTTGTACTTTCTGCAAGGAATTGAAAACACTGTGAGTCATAACATGTTTAATACTCTATTTTTATATTAGTATGATTTCCATTTTTAATATTTAATTTATGAAATAATCCAACATTATACATTTAAAAGTAGAGGGAAAATGTTAGAGTTATCGAAATAAAAGTATCTATGTCTTGTCCAATTCAATAGTCTGGCTAGTTTTCACTAGGAATGACACATCTTGAGCTTTGGAAATTATATAGGTTACTGTGAATACAAATTTTGAGTGTAATCAAACTATTAATGAATTTTTGGCTATTAGAATATAAAGAACAAGCCCCCCTTTCCCTCTCTGTTCGGAGTTCAATGTTTAATATTTTAATCAATCTAAATGCAATCGGTTTATTTTTCTCTGGATGAATGATGATCTGACTCTTTCAGAGAAATATATTGTGACCCACTCCTAAAAAATCAAATTCCTCAGTTTTGTTTGTGCATCTTGAAGTTTTAATTCGTATAGAGTTTTTCGATATATACATATATATACATATATATACATATATATATATATATATATATATATATATATATATATATATATATATATATATATATATATATATATATATATATATATATATATATATATATCTAAGTAAAAAAAGGATCTATAAGATAAATAGCGGCAGCGGCGAGCAGAAACTACAGTAAGAGCTCTTCAAGGTTTTAATATCGGTGGTTAAAAGTTTAAATTAAAACTTCTTCCAGCCCATTTGTAATGTAATGAAAAAAATTACCAATCTCAAATTTAAGACTATGGAATATGACAAAAATAATATATAATAGAGAATAAAAGGATAAACACATGGAAATTTAGTGTTCCTTATTAATCCTTTACCCCAAAAATTAATTGATTAAGTTTGACCTTGAGTTGCTTGTTCTTTTGACAATGATTTTAGAGCATACGTGGCATTTCTTTTTTCTTGATGTCCTCTTTGTTATGGCAAGAGTTATAATACAAGAAGCCATCAAACTGAATACATAAGAATACATAAGAACATAGAATTTTGATTGACAATATGGTTGGTATAGGTAATAAACTAGGAGAAAGTTTATTCCATGCATGTGTATGGGGATGAACGGGCAATCCTATTTTTTTCACATGCCAATAATGTGAAGACAATTCATAAACCTACTGCACTAATATTTGAATTAGGCTCTTCATTTGATTAACCATTGAGAGTAGTATAAGAAAATATATAAATAAATAAAATAAAAATAAATAGTCCCGACCAGTGTTAAAAGTGCCCCTAATCTACTGTAAGAGCGCCCCTTTGCACCCCGATCGGCGGTAAACAGTGTCCCTCATCAAATGGGCAAAAAGCGCTCATTATAGATGGTAAAGAGCGCCCAGAATAAGCGTAAATAGCGCCTGAGATCAACAGTAAACATCCCTCCAATTGACGGTAAACAGTGCCCCTGATCAGTGGTAAAAAGAGCCCTCAATCGGTGGCAGTAAAGAGTGCTCTTTACTAAGGGCGCTCCCAATTGATGTTAAATAGCACCTGCGATCGTCAGTAAAGAGAGAGTCTACGATCAGAGTTGAAGAGCGCCGCACTTGACACTGAATTTTTTTGACGTCTGAAATGGATCTTCGCAATAGAAAAATAATAGTATTGAAAATTTGGTTTACAATAATTTATGTATACAGTAGAACCTCGATAGTTCGACACTTTGTGGACTTAGAGAGTGTCGAACAATCGAAATGTCGAACTATAGGGAGTATATGGGAAATTTTAACACTGGAAGTATAAAAAACATAATTTGAATTTAGGAAACACTAAATTTTAGTGAAACCATAACCTAATTGAACTTTAACATAAACAACATTCTAATCATTCGCCAATTTGATAACATTTTCACATTTGTCAGGCTCCAACATGGACACTATCAGTCATTATTAACATGTTAAGTTGTCATGGACCATGTCGAACTATCAGGAGTGTCGAACTATCGAGGTTCTACTGTAGTTTTTAGTGAATTTCCCTATACGGAATACGCTATTACGGTAGTAGCCATGGTAAGACCTAAGCCCGGGACCATGATACTCTTTCATTTTGAGGTCCCCAGAAGCCAAATACACCATTCGTTCATTTTCATAAATGTGTATAAATATATATATGTGTCCGTAGTACTGATAACTTTTGAAGGTGACCTGTGATTTTGATGAAATTTGGTATGGAAGTGTAGATCCAGGTCTATTTTCATGAGTTCGCGAACCAGCAGCATGATCGGGTTTTGGGAACGGGGTTTTATGGGGTTTCAAAGGGGTCAATAATGGGTTTTTGGCATTTTTTGACCTTAATTGTCAATATTCAACAATTTTAACTAAAACCATTTAAAAAAGCTTAAAAAAACCATTATTTTGATTTTTTTTTACTTGGCTTAACAAATAATAAAGAAAATCCAATGTTATTCTTATGGAAAATCTTCAAAACCGTGAATCATGCTAATTTATTGACATAACTTGGTAAAATGTGGTATGTTCATTCACTAAGTAGGGTTTAACTGATATTTGCTTACAACACCCAAATGGCGGCAAAGCTCCATAATCAGCCATGAATCCCGATGGGGTTCATGGGCAAAATTAAAAAGTGCTGAATATTGATAAAATTTGATATTTATCTTACCTAACCAACCATTACATTTCCTAACAACTAATATTTAATAACAACATCCCATGGGAGCAAACCTCCATACTCATTCCAATGGTGTTTATGATGAAAATACAAAATCTCAAATTCCTTTGGAAATTCACTGAGTACGCAGGTTTGCTGCGATGGGGGTATTTATTATTCTAATTGCTTTATCAAATAATTAATTTGTAAAAAAACTTTTATTTTTAAGATTTTTTTTTTTATAATAAGTAATAACTGTAAAACGACTCATGTGTTCCCGAGGAGGGAGGGGGGTCGCCTATTAACACTTTGGCCTAGGGCACCAGAAAACCTAGAGCTGGCCCTGAATGTCGGCAACTCCGTTGTAAATTTAGGCTCGCAATTTAGTGATGCCTAATATAGCTAAAAGACCATGGTATAATACCACAAATCTCATCATGCCAAAAGTGAGTTATCAAAACATTAATGAGTTATCAACATTTGCCATGTGAGTTATCAAATCTCACACCTGGTTATTTAAAAGCTAGCAATTTTAAATCAATTTTACTCTTCCATAAGAATTGCTTTTCGAAACGTAAAAGAGGTGTAGGAATAACGAGCATTCTAGATCGAGTTTTGAAGAAAATTGTGTATACTCATCGTTCCGTATAATTTGACACACAAACCATGAAGATCATTTTGGTACTAATAACTATAGTTGAATTAAAATCAAAAGAGTATTGGGACTCGCGGTGCTTCGGCAGTGTTCGGCAACACTCGGGTAAACCCGCTGATTTAATCAGCTGGTAATGGAAAATTCGGCTCATCTGTCGAATTGATTCATTTGAATCGATCTTTTACACGAATAGAATGTTGAACCTATTCTTTCGTCCGTATGATACAGCTGTTTTTCCACACATGTCTTAATGCGATAAAATCGAATTTCATCAATTAATTGACGTTAATATTCTGTGACGTACTTTTGGGTCACTTGAATATTTAATTAATTTTAAGTTTGTACGTAACAGTAAAAAAAGAGTTAAGTTACCAGATATACACTCAGTTTGAAAGCGACGTTAATTACAGGGTTCGCGCGACGTAAATGCCTATAACCTCTTAAGGCCCGGTTCACACGAGCGTCAAAATACACTGCGTGCACGCTGCGTCGACGCGGCGTCCCCGGTGCACACGAGCGTTTACGTGTGTACTGCTCCATTTGAATGGATGTACTGCTCAAACGCCGCTGCATAATAAAGCTGCGTCAACGCAAACGCAAAACGCTCGTGTGCACCGGGCCTTAGACAATTGAATTACGAATGATGAATTATACCATTTGATTTTGTACGTTGGTTTCTCACTCATGTGATGTATTGATTGAATAATTAGGCAGTGGATGAAAGCTAATCAATTTAGTTACGGTATATTGTTTCTTCGGTCTATTTCAAAGGTTAGATAGCTTTGGCACGGTCTACAGGATTGTCCGCCGCATGTGCGCGGCGCTTGGTCTGTGGCTGGGACGATCACTGACGTTCCTGGCCAGTTGGAAACACCTGTGGATAGATTCTATTGATTCTATTCGTGGTATGTGGCGTAAGACACTGCCACTAGGGCCGGTATACAGGAAGTAAATGATTTTGTTGGTGGGCTGAGGGAGTAGCCTGAATGCCGCATATATGCGGCGGCTGGTAGCGAACGTGGTAACCTAAATGGTCAAACCTGCCCTGATTTTGGTGCTCACCATCACCAATACCGTGTCGGGGTCGTGCATTTGTTGTGTCGTCAAATGTAAAGGCGTCAACTGAGGGTTTAAATTTCTATTTATAGTTTCGTGGCCATTTTAATAAGCCTCATTCACAATTAATTGTCTATTATAGACGATATAGCTTGACAAATAAAAACAACTCTACAAGGTTATAAGCAATTATCTTAATTTTTTATGTTTATGTAACAAAATAGAGAATAAATAAGTTAGTATAAAGTGGGAACTATATAGGCGTAGGTACTTGTGAGATCCATCAAATAACGCTAACCTTTGTATGATAAAAAGGATATGAAAACTTGTAAACAAAACCGATGAAACATCTGCCTGGTTCTCAGATCGCGATCGAAACAAAGTTATCATTTTACAAACTATACGAATCGGCGAACAAAGAATTCTCTGTGGTCGCTGATTCAAATGACTCATTTATAAAATGACACATGATTCATTCAATTTCACTTGATTGATTCGTTCATTTGAACAACTCCGTAGTTGTTTACTTACAGGAGCCGACTAGTCCCGAACGTACCCGAACACTGCCGAAGCACCGAGAGTCCCAATACTCTTTTGATTTTAATTCAACTATAGTTTTGTATTTTATAACCCCAGCATAACTGGTTATTAATAATCATTTGAATCATTTGCATACATACACAAATTTTTACATACATGCATACATATGTATATGTATACTTATGTTTATGCACATATGTAGGCCTATGTTACAGGTTACAGGCAGTAGCGTAATTTCAGCGTTTTTATTGTGGGTGCAAGATTTTTTTTATGAATATATTTTGACTGCAATGATACCTCCTCCCCATTACTGTACTATTGCGCTTTAAAACATGCAGGACACAAAAAGAAGCTCAATTGAAGTAATAAATTTCATTTTGAAATTATTTTTTATAGTAATTTGATTTGTTAGATTTTTTAAAAATTATTGGGGGGTATAGCTGCCCCCGTTGCACCCCCCAAATGACGCCTATGGTTACAGGGGCCCTTATATTATGTTGTTTGTATGCCGATTGTGTATATATGTTTCTCTTTATAGTGAAATGAAAAAAAAAAAAACTAGACACTTCTCTTATTCTAAAAAAAAAACTTGATTAGTTACGGTATGTATCTTCTCTGAGAGGATTAACCTATTTGCTTATAACGCCACATTCCAAATGCAGCAAAACTATACTGTATAGCCTCTTGGTATTTGTAAAAAGTAAACGAGTTCAGCACGCAGCATTCTGATGTGATGAAACTATGAGAGTGGTCTGTTAAATTTACATACTATGTCTCGCATGTATTGTTAGATATTTCAATAACAATGGCTGAATTACTTTAGCAACTATACAGGATGGAAAAAAGTCTGGAAGTCGATATATCTTTAAAAAAAATTAAGTAATAAAACTAAAACTTTGCAAATTGGTTTTGAGTGACCTCCTCAAAACGGTCGTCAAGGAGTCAAAAGAAAATCTTACATGTAAACATAGGTCAATATGTACCTCAAATACAATACCTCAAAAGGATGATCGAGTAAAAAATGGCAGGCGATCAAACTTTGCATTGAAATCATATTGCTGAAAACAAAAAAAGCAATAACTCTCGATCCACTTGACTTTTTGAGGTTGGGTTTGCTCAGAATTCAATGTTCTTTAAAATCATGTATCTATCATATGACGTAGTACAATGCATTTTTTCTGACGACCTCCACTAGGGATGACCCTAGAGGAAGCCTCGGGAAAAACTTCATTTGCCTACGTCATATGATACATCATTTTAAAGGGCTTTGCATTTCGAGCAATTTGCCACAAACCCGACCTCAAAAGCTCGAGTGGATCAGGCGAGTTATCACATTTTTTGTTTTAAGCAATATGATTTTAATGCATAGTTGGATCGCCTGCCATTTTTGACTCGGTCATTCTTTTGAGGTAGGTTTTCGGCATTGTTCTCTATTCTTAGAGACCTTTCATTTTATATACAAATTGACCTATATGCTTACATGTAAGATTTTCTTTTGACTCCTTGTGGACGGTCCCCCTTGAAGGTCCAAGGACAATAAGTACTTTACGAAGTAGTCTTAATCACTCGAAATCAATTTGCAAAGTTAAAGTTGTGTAACTTAATTAAATATTTTTAAAATTACTAGCTGTTGCCCGTCACGGCTTCGCCCGTGTTGAATTTGTTTTTTAATCTCTTTTAAGACCTACGAAATCTTCTTCCTTAATATATTCATTTAGATTAATACATTGAAATAGTGTGAGCGGGGCACCTATGGTCAAAGAGGAACGATCATGTAAAATATTAACCCCGTAGGCCATAGAGTAATTTTTAAGTCCAGTGGGGCGGAGCCCTAAAAGGTTTCAAAAACTATATTTCCAAAATTGTTTTTTTGGTGACTTCCTATGAGCAAAGAGGAACATCCATGTCAAATATTAACCCAGTAGGTCATAGAGTAATTTTGAAGTCCAGTGGGTAGAGCCCCAAAGGACTTCAAAAACTATTTTTCCAAAACAGTTAGTTTCTTAGTACCTTTCAAATTTTAACCCCGTAGAATCTATTGTACCTTAAAGGTTCTGTGGGGTGTAGCTCTAAAGGTAATTTGCAAAATCGTTTCCTATAGGGAATGCCAGTGAGTAAAGAGGAACGTCCATGTCAATTTCCAACCCCGTAGGCCATAGAATAATTAATTTTTAAGTCCAGTGGGATGGAGGCCTAGATAAATTAAAAAACTATATTTCCCAAACGATTTCTTAGTGACTACCTATGAGCAAAGGGGAACATCCATGTCAAATTTCAACCCCGTAGTCTCTTTAGTAGTTTTTAAGTCCTGAGGGGCGGAGCTCTTAAAGAGTTCAAAAACTATTTATGCAAATACTTTTTTTTGTACCTTTGAGGAAAGAGAAATGTCCTCGTCAAATTTTAACCCGTAGGATCTATGGTAACCTAAAGGTTCTGTGGGGCGGAGCCCTAAAGGAAATTCGCAAAATCGTTTCTTAGTGAATGCCGATGACCAAAGAGGAACATCAACAACGATAATCTATCGTTGTTATTAATATTATTGTATTATTTATTGCCACTTAACTTATTGATTATTGTTGTAAAATGGTGTATTGCCGTTTATGTGAATAAATAAATAAATAAATAAATAAATAAACATCAATGTCAAATTAATTTAACCCAGTAGGCCATAGAGTAATTTTTAAGACCAGTGGGGTGGAGCCCTAAAGGACTTCAAAAACTATATTTCCAAAACCGTATTTTTTCAATTCATATACCGTACAGTATATGAAGCAAATCACATCCCATTAGTTTAATAATTTACTTTCAATATCATATCTTATCAATATTTGTATTTTAACTCACATGTCATTGTTAAAATTATTTACTCTTGTTTTGAATATACCTCCATCTCATCTCTCTTTTCAAGGTCTTAATTTCTTTTTAATAGTTTACCTCAGGTCCTTAAGTAAATTTATTGGTTCCCCTCCAGTATCTAGTATCTTAGTGAATAAGCTAAGAGCAAAATGGCCTTCTATGCAAAAAATTAACCCTGTAGGCTCTATCTTAATTTTGAGGTTATTTGGGGCAGAGCCCTGAAGTAAATGTGTAAGCCACATTTTATTGAGCACCTATGACCAAAGAGATTACTCCAAATTTCAACCCCGCAGGCCCTATAGTTCATAGATTCGTTGTTTCTTTCAATTCGTATTGTAATTGACCATAATTGTAACATTATATTGAAATTTCGAAGACAACTGGGGTGGAGCCTGAAGGGATTTTTGTGAAAGCGTTTCTTAGTGAGCACCAATGAGCGAAGAGGAACGTCCATGCCAAAATTCAACCCAGAAGGTCCTAAAAGTAATTTTGAAGTCCCGTGGGGCGAAGCCCTAAAGATGCTTTACAAAAGCGATTTTTAGTGAGCACCTATGGGCAAAGTGTATCTTCCATTTCAAATTTCAACCCCTTAGGTCACCTGGCTTTTCATATTCATTGTTCCTAGATTCATATTTAAAATTGGCCATAAGAATAACATTAGAACAAAATTGAAATTGTGTATGGCAGAGCCCTGATAGAATTTTGTAAAACAGTTTCGTAGTGAGCATGTACACATGAGAAAAGAGGAACGTCCACTTCAAATTTCATCATCATAGATCCTATAGTTTTTCAGATTCGTTGCTTGCTTAACTCGAACTAAAAATTAGCTATGAATAACATTATAATAATAATAATAATAATAATAATACTTTATTGCACAACAATAAATTGCATTGCAAATATACATGATTTATAATTATAATAACTTTTTATAACTTACCCAAAACCGGGTTATCGCCTTTTGGTGTCACTAATTGCGGTACACCGTGGTACCGGTTTCAGACCTATGACGGTCCATCATCAGCCACTCCTCTTCTTATTTACATACTACTGCACACATTTTTGTGGTTGTCGAATGATAAAATTGTTTACACTTATACATAAAAACACAAAACACACGAACACATTAAGACGGCTTCCGGAAAGTACAGTACATACATATCACGCACTGCTCGTAATATTACCGTGCACGGCGAAGGTCGTAGCGCTACTGATTTGTGCGAATTCAGGTGAATCCCAGCGTTGCGTCACAGGTCTAAGGTCAACTATGATATGATATCAGCTGTTCGTCCCTATTGAATCCAGCCCGCTGAGTAACTTAAATGTAATTTTTTCTGAGAATTCATCCTTTTTGTTGAGCATTCTATTTTTGTCCAATCTAAAATGTTTATAAATAAAATACTCCTCCCATACCTGCGCTTTTGTTTTGTTATTGCACTGCTTTAAGAGTTTTACCGAGGTGTCGAAATCTACACTGTGATGGGGATGCTGTTTTAGGTGCTGGGCTACCTTGGAAGATGGATTAGCGTGATTTTTTGCCAAATGTTCCTTAAAACGTTCTTTTAATGTCCGGTTGGTGTAGCCTATATACATTTTATCACAACCAACACTCTTATCACATTCTACCAAATATATGCCCTTTTTCTCCGCTTTATCTAACTGATTCCGAGCAACACCTACGTCCAAACTTTTATTCACCCTATATCCTGGCTGACAAAACGATTTCTTTAAAACATTTCCAATTTGCGCAGAGTATTCATTAATATAACCTAGCGGCACGTACTTCATTTTATTTTGGTCCTCAGGTTTTTGCTTTTTAAAATTAGTTTTTCTTATTAGATCATTTATTATTTGCGTGTCGTATCCATTATTGTAAGCGATTAACTTAATAATTTCTTTTTCTTTTTCATACTCTGTAGGTGACAATTTGTAGTTTACTAGCCTATTTACCATTGATCTAAATGAGGCCATTTTGTATGAGTAAGGATGGTTGGAGTCGATCGGAATTACCAAATCAGTTTGCGTGGGTTTTCTATATATTCCGAATTCAAGTTTGTCACCCGAACGAATAACTTTGACATCTAAAAAGTTTATAATGCCGCTATCTTCACAATCCATTTTGAACCTAATCGGTGAATTTAATGTATTAAGTTGATTAATAAAAACCTTAGCTTGCCTTTTTGTACCTTTGTACACAATGAACGCATCATCCACATATCTACAATAAAACATAATATTTTTGTGCTGTGTATTATCAGGGCCTAAAATATTTAGCTAGTAATTAAGAAGAGGAGTGGCTGATGATGGACCGTCAGGTCTGAAACCGGTACCACGGTGTACCGCAATTAGTGACACCAAAAGGCGATAACCCGGTTTTGGGTAAGTTATAAAATATTTTAGGTGTCAAGGCTCTTGATTGATTCAATAATATAATAACTTATGATAAATAATCTATTTTATTTAATCTTCATAATAATATTTCCTTTTTCTATCTTTATATATAGTCAATTTGTTTTTTCTTCATAAAGTCTTCAATTCTATAAAGTGCTTCTTCCAACAAAATCAATTAATTTGTTTCATAAAAATCCTTATATCTTTTTGATTTTTCAGGTTTTCTGGCAATTTATTATAAAATTTAATTCCTTGGTATTGCAAATGACTTTGGAATAATTTTGTATTGTGTTGAGGAATTTCAAGATGAGATTTGTTACGTAATTTTGTATTTTTATTTACTTCAAAATATTTCAAATTATTTTTTACAAACAGTAATGATACATATATGTATAATGAGGGAAAAGTCATAATTTTATTTATCTTGAATAGATCTTTGCATGCATAGTATTTTGATTTTTTAAAGATGGTCCTAATTGCTAATTTTTGTAAAATAAATACTTGGTTACTTCTTGATGTTGCATATCCCCATATATTTATTCCATATTTCATTTGTGAGTAAAAGAGTCCGTAATATGCAGACAACATTAGTTGGATATCAAAAAATTTAGATAATCGTTTTAGAAGAAAAATCGAGGTGCTTAGCTTTTTGCAGAGGTTGTTAATATGTGTATTAAAATTAAGATTTGCATCAATTGTTAAACCTAAAAATTTGACATGTTTTTCACCTTCAATTATGTTTCCGTCCATTTCTAATGTAATACTTTGATAATTTCGATTTCTTATATGTTTAAAATCTATAAATTGTGTTTTTTCGAATTTATCTTCAACCCATTCATACTGCACCATTGTATAAGAGAGTTAGCTTCAATGAATGCATTAACTTCTAAATTTTCTTTTTTTAAATCCTATACTCTTATACGAGCAATGTTTGCTTGTTTGCTTGCTTGCTTGCTTGCACAATTATCTCAAAAACGGCTCCGACGATTTCCTTCAAATTTTGGAATAAACTTAGTTTTACCTTAAAAATACGATTGAGATGGGTCTCGCCCCCAGGGAAAATCTAATTTTGCTAAAAATTAAAGTTTAAAATTACAAAATTTTAACATTGGGCTTATGGGTTGCCATGTTGGCAACGAATTAACAACATATAAACAAGAAGTACATTCAGAACTTCAAAAAGAAATGTAACAGCTGTTTATGTACTGCATATTAAATGTCAAAGTAAGAATCATACGGTTAAGTATAAACATGAGATTTATTCAGTAACAGTAACACAGGGAAAGTTATAAATATTCTGACATTTATTGAACCAGTAAAAATGTTGACATATGATTTTTAGTCATAAGTTAATAATTAAAGTAAAGAATAGGTTTATGTTTTGTAAACATCTTGCCTTTCGAAAATTATTCTTCTAAGAATATACATTATGAAGCGTGGACGTCCGCCCAACAAAAGTTTAAGGAAGTTGGGAAATTTGTTCAAAAGACCCAAAAGTGCTGAAGAACAGGTAAGCATAAAATAAATTTATATTTATGTTATATGTAATCAGAAACCTATATATTTTCGCTGTAGTTTATGTGGACAAGATACGGTAAATAATTAGATTTTATTTTAAACAATAGTTTAAAATTAAATAATACTTTTAATCCCATAGTAATTACGTTCTCCAACAAAAATGTGAGACTTTTTTTATTTCAGGACGCAAACGGACAAACGTTTGGGTCTGGACAATCTAACTCGGAGGTTCAACCAGAAGGAATTCAACCCGAAGGAAATTTGCAGGACGCAAATGGACAACCGTCTGGGCCTGGACTTTTTAACTCAGAGGTCCAACTAGAAGGAAATGTGAGTTTTTCTATCTATCCGAATACAATTATTAATACTTTAATTAATAAACAAAAGTTATATTTTCAATGTATGATAAATTAAAACCGTCCTGTATTATGGCGAAGTGTAGGACGTAAAATACGAGTTAGTTGCTGTGGCTTTTGTATAAATTCTTAGGCAGGATGAATTAGAGTTTTCAGATCAGATGATCAAATCATAATGTTACAATTTGTCCGTAACTAAAATTGAGGTATGTTTTGAGCAATTTTTAAGAAAAGGTTGATAGGAATGATTCTTTTATTAGTAGTTTTTAAGTTTTCGGACTGAAAAATGGAATATGAATTCAGAAACCGTAATACAGTTTGTTACAGTTTGTCCGTTTGTTCAATGTATAAGAGTTCATAAGGTAGAAAAAGTATGTTTACCAAGTGACAACTGGTAGTTAAATAAGTGTTTAATTTTAGATTATTATGATGGTTAAAACGTAGCCTAAACTAAATAGCGGAAATTAGGGGTTTCAACGAATATTCGAGATCTTTTTGAATTTCAGAACGCAAATGGACAAACGTCTGGGTCTGGACTTTTTAACTCAGAGGTTCAACCCGAAGGAAATTTGCAGGACGCAAATGGACAACCGTCTGTGCCTGGACTTTTTAACTCAGAGGTCCAACTAGAAGGAAATGTGAGTTTTTCTATCTATCCGAATAAAATTATTAATACTTTAGTTAACAAAAGTTATATTTTCAATTTATAGTAACAAGACTACAAGATCGCGCACCACAATCATGTTATACTCATCTCTCATTCTCACTTGGCTTAAAATACCTGCTATTGGCTAGGTAGGTCGCCATTTTAAGATAAGTATAACGCATGATACATAATTCCTACTCTCATTAAACCAGGCCTCAAGATTTTCAGAGCCTCACACCATTAATCGTAACCAGAATACATTTTTTTTATTTTTTTTTTTTACAGATGGCTACAACCAAACCAATTAGATGTGCAAAGATAAAGGCTCTAGAAAAAATTTCAGACGCAAGTGCTCAAATAAGTCAATCAATAGTGGCAGAACGGGTAAATTATTTTGAGCGAAAGAGGATGTCGGAGGACAGACAGGAACGTGCTAGACGCCTTGAGGAACAGCGGCAACGAGACGCCACGCGCAGGGCTGCTGAAGAGGCGGAAGACCCAATGAGCAAAAAATGGGTTTAAAACTGTTTTAAAATAAGTTTCAAACTCTTATTAAAACTGTTATCAATATAAGTAAAGTTAACAACGTTTTCGTATTAATACGAGTTAAAAATTGTTCAAAACTCTATTAAAACAATTTTAAAATTGTTTAAACTTGTATTAAAACAATTTAAAAACTGTTATCAAAACATTTTAAAACTGTTATCAAAACTATTTAAAGCTGCTATCAAAACAATTGAAAAACTGTTATCAAAACATTTTAAAACTGTTGTCAAAACATTTTAAAACTGTTATCAAAACATTTTAAAACTGTTATCAAAACAATTTAAAGCAGCAAAAAGTATATGCCGCTGGCAGGATTTGAACCCATGACCTCATGGTTACTAAGCCGCCACCCTACCAACTATGCCACGCTGCTCTCCGCTTTACTCGACAATTGTTACACTACTTGGCCAGTTGATACCCAAGTTTTTTGCGTTGATCAAATTGAACGCATTTCCCGTGGCATATATTTTTATGTCTTCCCAAATAGGTCTTAAACTAGAGTTCTCTTACATGTTAGTTTCATGTGTAAAGGTTTAACAAATTGCAGTTATCTCAATTGATGTAAAACTTTTGACTGTGTGATCAAATACTTTACATAATTTTTACATCAAAATGATGTCAAGTTTTTAACGAGTTCAATTGTTTTAAACAAATAACAATGTTCTCTTGTTGTAAAAGACTTAAAGAAATTTTTTTCTTCATTTATTACATTACCTTTTAAATTTAAGAATGCAAAATTTTTACATCATTTTGACGTCAATACTTGATCTAATATTTTACTTTGACGACTTTGATCACTTTTTGACGTCAAATTGACAACGTGTGCTATATGTGGGTATGTACTCAATCCCATGGTTTTTATGGGAAAATAGAAAAAATACCAAATTTCTGTTGGAAATTCGCCGAATACGCAGGTCTGCTGCAAATTATTTGCTGATTGATAGCAGTTTTAATATTATTGTTCGATAATTTTATATGAGTTCCAAAACAGTTAGTAAAACAATTTAAAAACTGATATAAAAATGTTCTAACAAAATTTTTAAACTTTTTTAAAAACTTTTATTAATAAGCAAATAAAAATAATATAAAAATCGTTTAAATTCAATTTCAATATTCTTGCAAACTGTTATTATAATAACTTTTTAAACTTTTCTATTAAAATGGTTTGTAAACAGTTTTAAAATTGTTTAATCTTGTATTAAAACTTATATTAAAACAAGTTTTTTATAACTGATATCAAAATTATTTTAAAGCAATTTTAAAAGTGTTTAAACTGTTGATAAAACTTGTATTGATATAAGTTTATAAACTTGTATTAAAACAATTTCAAAAGTGTTTAAACTGTTATTAAAACTTGTATTGATATGAGTTTATAAACTTATATTAAAACAATTTAAAACATTTTAAAAAGTGTTTAAATTGTTATTAAAACTTGTATTGATATGAGTATATAAACTTGTATTAAAACAATTTTAAAACAATTTTAAAAGTGTTTAAACTGTTATTAAAACTTGTATTGATATGAGTTTATAAACTTGTATTAAAACAATTTTGAAAGTGTTTAAACTGTCATTGAAACTTGTATTGATATGAGTTCATAAAACTTGTTTTAAACCATTTTAAAATGATATAAAACTTGTATTAAAGTTGTTTTAATACCAAACTTATATCAAAATATTTTGAAATTGCATTACAACAATTTTAAAACAGTTTCCAACAATTTTTATGCTCATTGGGAGAGCGTGCCCGACGCCTTGAGGAACAGCGGCAACGAGACGCCACGCGCAGGGCTACTGAAGAGGCGGAAGAGCGTGCCCGACGCCTTGAGGAACAGCGGCAACGAGACGCCACGCGCAGGGCTGCTGAAGAGGCGGACGAGCGTGCCCGACGCCTTGAGGAACAGCGGCAACGAGACGCCACGCGCAGGGCTGCTGAAGAGGCGGACGAGCGTGCCCGACGCCTTGAGGAACAGCGGCAACGACAAGCCACGCGCAGGGCTGCTGAAGAGGCGGACGAGCGTGTCCGACGCCTTGAGGAACAGCGGCGTCGCTCAGCTGAAATTCGACAGCATGTGGAGCGTAATCGGCTTCAAACCTACAAAGCTGCTACCTCATGTCTCGTAGAGTACAGTAGTGTGGGAAAGTTTGACATTGCATGTGTGCACTGTGGTGCTGTTCATTTTCTGGAAGAAAGGGTGCAGAACAGAATTCACCTTAATTCGTTTGGTGACTGTTGTCTTCATGGTCGTATCGAACAGCCTGCGCCACAGTTTCCCAATGAATTGGCGTTGCTGTACACAAAACAACACCGACTAGCCAACCAATTCCACGACAAAATTCGAAACTTTTCTGCCTGTTTTGCATTTTCTTCGTTCAATGTTGCTGACGACAGAACATTTAACAGTAAAGGTATATACTCATTCACTGTTGGTGGACAAGTGTATCACAAGTTCAATTTGGCGGCTCAACCAGTCAGAAATGGTGAGGGCGAATTAGAAAGACCTAGATATGGCCAAATGTATTTTATCGACCCAGAAACAGCCGTTGCAGCACGCATGAATGAGCCAATCAATCAAGGTGTCAATCCAGAGGTAATGCAGATATTAGAAGAAATAATGAGAAGCCAAAATCCATTTTCGCAGGCTTTTATGATGATGCGGGAGGTAGTTGACGAAACCAATCAGCGTGCTGAAGCCCTCGGCATCCAACCACCCCAAGTCAACCTCCTCTTTGCTGAACGTGCATTTAAATTTACTAATATTTCACCGAGCAACGCTCGGTCCTCCTGGTACTTTGACATAAATAAAGTAGTGTCATCAGCTTTTTATATATAGAAATTTTTAGAAGTCCTATGTGGAGGAGCCCTGATGGAATTTTGCAAAACCGTTACTTAGTGAGCATCTATGTGCAAAGAAGAACGCCCATGGCAAATTTTAACACTGTAGGTCATATAGCTTTTCTGATTCGTTGTTACCTTGATTTGTATAATATATTGGCCATAAGAATAATATTAAATGGAAATTTTGAAGTCCTTTGGGGTAGAGACCTGAAGGAATTTTGCAAAACCTTTTCTTAGGGAGAATTTTTTAACACAGAGGAACGTCCATGGCAAATTTCAACCCCCTATACCCTATGGTTATAAAGATTCGATGACTCTGAGTGAGTGGTATTTGACAAAGTAGACAAACCTAACCTAAACTCTTAACTAATAAACATAAAAATGTTGTCATAATTACATCATCATATAAATGTATTATTTCACTAACAGCTGATAGCTTTGAATCTTCAACAGCTAAGTACATCAAATCTTTGAAGTCGTGTGGGGCGGAGCCCTGAAGGAATTTCACAAAACCATTTCTTAGTGAGCACCTACAGGCAAAGAGGAACGGCCATTCCTAATTTCAACCCTGTAGGTCGTATAGTTTTGGAGATTCGTTGTTTCCTAGATTCGTATTTTAAGTGTTCCATAAGAATAACATTGTAACGAAATTTTGAAGTCGTGTGGGGTGGAGCCCTGCAGGAATTTCGTAAAACCATTTCTTAGTGAGCACCTATATAGGCAAAGAGGAACGGCCATTCCAAATTTGAACCCGGTAGGTCGTATAGTTTTGGAGATTCGTTGTTTCCTAGATTCGTATTTTATGTGCTCCATAAGAATAACATTGTAACGAAATCTTGAAGTCGTGTGGGGTGGAGCCCTGCAGGAATTTCGTAAAATCGTTTCTTAGTGAGCATCAATAAGTAAAAAGTAATATCTATACCAAATTTCAATCCTGCATGCTCTCTACTTTTGGAGATTCGTTGTTGCTTTGATTTGTATTAAAAATCCCTCATAAGAATAACATTGTAACGAAATTTTCAAGTGTTGGGGTGCGGAGCCCTGACGGAATTTTGCAAAATACCTTTAATACGCTTTAAAATCGTTTCTTTGTAAGCGTTTTTGAGCAAAGATAAACGTCCATGCCAAGTTTTAACCCTCTAGACCTTACAGTTTTGGAGATACTCTGATACGTGAGTGAGTGGTATTTGACAAATATAGTATAGTAGATTAAATCGTTTCCAGACTTTTTTCCACTCTTTATATGGTTGCAGCCCCGTAAGAAGTGCGTACACCAAATTGATACACCACACAAGCAACATATATTTATCTATTGTTAGGGGAGAGTTGGGTAATCGTGCGTGGTGGGTAATGGTGCGCATCGTAGTTTTTTATGAATGAAATAAGTTAAAAAGCTCCAGTATGTGCTGCAGCCTAGCGGGGGAATCAACAACCAATACGCGACCTCGTGGTTTTCGCCACTGAAATTTTTGAGGCTATGAGAGGCCAAAATCTAAAAGTCGTGTGTGTGATGTTATTTTTGCGCCTGAGAAAATAGTAAGGTCAGGGCAGATCTTTATAACTTAATACTTAGGCCTATTTAGTATTACAAGTAATGGTAGTCTTTGCTTTATCGTTTGAACAAATTAATTAATGGTTTCATCCCTTCTTAAGATAGTGAGAAAATAAAATACTTTCGAATGCAACATAGGGTAATGGTGCGCGGTGGTGCGCACGATTCCCCCCCCCCCAAGTAGTTATAGGTAAGAAAAAAATTACTTCCCGTTTTTACATTCTTGTTTACAGATACTCATAAACTGTTCGTCTTGGAGTCATGCAGACTGCTCAGGTGCAGACACAGCAGAAAATAGCCTACTTGTGCTAATTTTGCACTAACCCTTGAACAATTTTGTAATTTTTAATCAAAACTTTTGTTAAGTGTATTGTAAAGCTTAAAGAAAGTATTGTTTAGCTTTAAGACATTCCATATGTTATATTGATACTGAGTTTATATTAATGAAACACATTTATTCTAATTATTTCAACAAATACGTCCCTGCGCACCATTACCCACCCCCATGCGCAAAATTACCCGTTGAATTTATATTAATAAAACACATTTATTCTAATTATTTCAACAAATACGTTCTTGCGCACCATTACCCACCCCCATGCGCAAAATTACCCGAAGGGTAGGGAAATTGTGCGCAAGTGCATATTCTTTTATAATGTTGTATATTTTATTAATGGTAATATATATGATAATGGTAATTTTTTATAAGAAACTACATTAAATACCAAACAATTTGACACATGTATTGGTAATTTTTGCCCGCATATTTTCTGGGTAGATTTTTTTTTTCTTTTAGGTGCACACCATTACCCTTCTTTCCCCTATGATAAATAAAATTCATTGTTTATTTAATTTTATATAGTTAGTTTTATTTGTTTATTAAATTTTAAATAATAAACATAATTTTCTGTCGGATAGGAAATGCGTCGAGTCTTAACTATAAATTATTTAATAACAATGTAAATCTAATAAAATTTGCTGAAGAAAGATCATGGAGTTAAGAGCAACGTTTTTTGAAAAAGCTTTTTAATAAATTGTATCCTAGACTATGTTGTGATATCGCTTCACACTTACATACCTTTGTATACACAGATGCTTATAAACCGAGTTTGCTTGTGAAAATTGCGAAATAAAACTGTGGAAAGATGACCTAAAGTGACAGACAAACTCGCTTTGTTTCATGTAAATTTACCCCCCAAGTTTTCCAATATTCCAAGTCTGATAGGGCGGTAAAGTGTGTTCCTGGACTGGGAGAGTTTGTTAAAAACCGCCCTTTGTGGAACAATAACAATTTTAGAAGTATTTTGTTGACAAAAATACTGTAAAAGTAAGCCCTCCATTGTTAACTCAAATATTAAGTACATTTTACCAATATCATTTTTGTTAATTATATGAATAATACAAGGATACATCACAAGTTCTTTATATTTTATTATTTTAGGCATATTAAACATTTTTAAAGGTTTACAAGTCTAACTACAACAGTAATTTTGCATGAATTAAAAATCGTATTTATAGATTTCCTTTATGAAAATAGTTTCATCGATCATTCCTTTCTACTCCAAATTGGTTTGATTTTATCAATTCTATTCGCGTTTCAGAGCTGGTGTTGGGATTGGCCAACACGCCGGCGTCGGCCTGCGGCTATGCCGTTTTACTGTGTAAATTTATTCAAAAACTTCCCCAATAAATTGTCTAAATGTGTCCTTTTTACAATACAATCAGACAATATTATTTATGATAAGACCAGCTTATGTTCGAATCAAAAGAATTTCATTTTTTAAATGTAAAGTACTTAAATTGTTTTAATCGAAATTCAAGCTTCTTTATTTGGTCATTAAACATGAAACAGTAATAGACCACGTCAAATACAATCAAGTGTTAAAACAAAATTAACTTAGGCTAGAATAAGTTAGACAATAACAAAAGATAACAGCAGTAAAAGAGATTTAAAGTGTGACAATAATAATACTAATGTAACATGTTTAAAACACATATAAAATATGACCAACAGATTTACATGATTTACAAATGAAAACACTACGAGCTAAATCACAGCCTATTTCATGAGTTAGCGAACCAGCATGATCGGGTTGTGGGAATGGGGTTTTTTGGGGTTTCAAACGGGTCAAAAATGGGTTTTTGACATTTTTGGGCCTCAAATTTCAAAATTCAACAATTTTAACTAAATCATTTAAAAGAGCATAAAAAAACAAATAATTGAATATTTTGAATTTTTAACTTAGCTTAACAGATTACGGAGAAAAGCTAAAAACATGTTTCCCACGTTAATCTTATGGGAAATCAATAGAACCCTGTATCTCGCTTATTTATTGACATAACTTGGTATAATTTGGTATGTACCTTCACTGGGTAGGGTTTAACTAATATTTGCTTACAACACCCATATGGCGGCAAACCCACCCAGATAGCACAAAAACGTTATTTTCACGTGAAAATAACGTTTCTTTTTTACATTTTCACGTAAATTACACGTGAAAAAAAGGAGAAAATCACGTTATTTTCACGTAAAAATAACGTAAAAATTGCACTGAATTTCACGTGAAAAAAACGTGAAAAAAGACGTGAAAATGACGTTTTTGTTTCTCTTAATTTTTACCTTTTTAACTTATGTTTTACTGAACATTTAACAATTTTTTTCGACGAAATTTGTAAATGAATGCTTTTTTTCTAACCAATACATTTAAAAAATGTAAATAAAGTCGATCAAAAATTTCTTACCTTCATCTGGTTTTGAACCCAAAATCTTTCTGTTAATGTCCTAGCGCCTTATCCCTCTCAGCCACTTTTGATGTACCATAAATGGATTTAAATTACTATTTATACATTTAATACTCAACCTTCCTTGTACTTGAGCAAGTCAAAATTAAAACTCTGGCCCAATTTGAAATAACTCTGTGTTTGTTAATAATAATAATTTTTTTAATCTTTTATAACTATATTTACTATTGCGTATTAAATATTTAATGTGTTATTAAAATTAGTATAACCAACGCATGAAATTACATCCTGTTGGAATAATGTAAAGGCTAAAAAATATAATTATAAATTGTTGATACCACAAATTGAAATTTAAATTGTCATTTCGATAGCTATAATTAGACAATATCTCTACATAAGTAAATCTGATACTTTGACAGTCAAATGAAATTATCAATAACTAAAAAGTAAAATAAAATTGAAAAAAAATTTTTGGGGGCAAGCCATTTGGCCGAAAAGGCGTTTGGTACCCAGTAGCCTCGAACACACGCCCAACCAATCAGAGGCGAGTAGCAATTGACCCCCCAGTCGAGACTACAGCCTGTATGTTTCCTGGTCAGGTGTGCCAACGTTAAACAACAGTTAAAAAACACGAAATAACTCAATGCAATGTTTAATTAATCTTAACTATTATTATTATTATTATTGCATACGTTATTGATATTTAAACACATATGGATATGTATTACATTTAAATAAGGTACAGCAGTTAATTTAATTGAATCGGCTCATGCTAAAAGGGGATTTGTCAACTAGATATAGTTTTGAGAAAATTAAAAAAAACATTCCTGTATAGTTAATTTTATGCAAACACATGTGGTTTTTTTTATATGTTTACCTTGTTATATCACTTATCATGCTAGAAAGTTTAATTGAAGGATTTATTAGGATTTTGTACCAAAAAAAATTTTTAAGTTGGTTGACTCATCCCCTTTTAGCATACTTTAAAAAAAACTGGACAAATTTGTATTAAAATCATTTAATTGGCTAAAAACACAAAAGAAACAATGTTTAAAATTACACTTTAATGGTTTAGGATTAATTATTGCTATATAGGCTATACTAAAATATTGATTTTGAGTCTTTGAGCGGGACAATGGGTGTTTACGACTTAGTCATCATCTTCATTTACTTCTTGAGCTGTGGGCCACGCATAAATTTCTGCATAAAACTCTTCATAGTCTGTTGGTATGTATGGTTGCAGTTTTTTATGTCGAAATTTATGCGTGGCCCACAGCTCAAGAAGTAAATGAAGATGATGACTAAGTCGTAAACACCCATTGTGCCGCTCAAAGACTCAAAATCAATATTTTAGTATAGCCTATATAGCAATAATTAATCCTAAACCATTAAAGTGTAACTTTGTTTCTTTTGTGGTTTTAGCCAATTAAATAATTTTAATACAAATTTGTCCAGTTTTTTTTTTTTTTTTTTTTTTTTTTTTTTTTTTTTTTTTTTTAAGTATGCTAAAAGGGGATGAGTTAACCAACTTAAAATTTTTTTTTTTGTATAAAATCCTAATATATAGTAAATTCGAAATTTAAAGTAACTAAAAGCACCACTATAACCCTTTAAGCATTAGATCACATTTTAGTTTAGGCTAAACAAAGCTTGAAAGCTAGCAAGCCCACAGCTGGAACAGACAGCTGGCTGGTATGGTCTGCAGGCAGCACGAGGGAGATATATGCTAAAACGGGATCAGTCAGTGACTCAACTCCTTCTAGCATGAATACTTCAACAATATACTGCAGTTACTGTGGTAACCGAGCATCTGACATGTCTCCTTTTAGCATAAATGTTTAAAACGTACCTCTAAAACCCTGAAACCATTGTTAACTCGATTTTGAAAAAAATTTGACTGATCCCCTTTTAGCATGACCCTATTCAATTGGAGTTTTTATTTTAGTTACTCACAGAAATGCGGCAATACAGTTAATTTAAGCCATTTTACTCAGCTTCAAACTGAATTTTGTTACAAAACATACAAATAAATTATTTGTTTATTGATGTTTTACTCCTATGAGTTTTATTTGTTAGTTCAATTGCACCAATTTTATTAGTATTATTCTTAGTCTTAATAGTTTCAGTTGGAAATTTGAAAGAAACACGTAGGCTAATAATTTTTTAAGTACCGGTAATGTATATTTATGGGTCGGTTTCACAAAATGTTTTAATTTCCTGGAAGAAAAAAAAATAAAAACTAACTTCTTTATAAAAAATTATTTTTTGGCCTAATCAATTGAACATACTAAACTGATCTCAAAACAAAAGCAGCTAAGCTGAATTTTTATTTTTTCCCCATAAAAAGTTGTTTTCTAATGCAAAATGGACACAAAAATACAAGTCGTTCACACAAACTCATGTGTTGCCGTAAACCACTAAAAACAAAAAAAAAGAAAACACTTTACCTAAAATAAAATTGCTATCTTAGTAAAAAATATGTGTTTTATCACCAGCAATAATCAAAAAGTATATAATTCTATATATTTACGATTTATCACGATTTACTACGTCACTCACGTGAGCGACTTGAGCGTGAGTGACTTGTAAATTCCACATCTAAACTTCAATAGCCGGCAAACAGCCGCATGTGGGCCGGTTTAATTTGGGGTTAGGTTATGTTGTAACTCTTCTAACATAAATATGACTTTTTCGTGGGTAACATATTCAAAATTTTGTGCGATATCAATTTTTTTTAATAATGGGTATAAATATAACGGGTATAAATGCATTTTTTTTAGTATCACATAATACCTTCCTGGTATCTATATGCAACTGTATAAGTGCATTTAAATAGCTATTACCGATATTGTCATAAATTTACAACGGGGAATGTGTTTCTTATAAATATGCTGAAAATTGCTCCATAAATCTAACATTTTGAAACTATTTAACCCCAATAACGGTCAGAGGGTTTAAAATTATTATTTTTCCAATCAAACACCATTAATAGTTTAGAAAAAATCACATAATGTAACTCCATTACCATATTTACACGTTTTAAAAGCGAATATAGGTATGGAAACCGTTGCGGCTTAAAATCTAAGACGGTTGTTACATCGCCATACCTGTGACTAGGCCTATGCTAATTACTTTTAACACATACATGAATAGTCTTTTTGAATTAAATGGAAATTTGTATTGATGAAATGCAAGAATGAAAGTACAAAATTTTATATATACCCCTACCCTATGGCTGAAAACAGTCAAATTTCAGAAAAATCCAACGGCGACTTACATGGTCTCATTATCTGGCCTCTAAAATATTAACATATATATCATTTCAACTGGGTGTACACCATCCTCCATGTCATGTACAAGTATAATAAATGTTATTTACCGCTTCAAATATGTGTCAAAGGCATAGGCGACAATTATACCGCTAGCAACATTCAATGCCCAACGGAATTTTAGCGGCCGACACAGAAACACTCTTGTTTTTCTCCATATACATACCAACCTTCATTATGACTTAAAAATGGCCATTTCTCAACATATTATAACACATACGACTTATATAACAATATAACAGTATCGTTCAGAAAATGTATGTTAGGCCTAACATTGTGAACAACTCACCTGGTGTTTTTTAACTTGTAGGGTGTAGTCAATTTACAATTTGTCAATTAATGACAATTGGATATTAATTACTTTTCATATCAAACTGTTACAAATCTTTATTATATTCTTCATAACTTAACATTGAATGTAAGCCTACACCTACGTCAAGAAAATTCATTCAGGGCCTAACTAAGGTAAGCAACTAACTTCTCAGGTGCTATAAAAAGTAGGCTACTAATCTATTCCAAATTATACACAGATATTTAAAAAAAACATTGTCTACGACATACATGGCATGTTTAGGTATAACAGTTGGTTTTAGAATTATTATACATAGTGATCTGCATAATGTAACTTAGGCCTACATTTGGTTGTCACAACAATCACATAACTTGTAGGTCTAAACATGTAGGAATATAATCCCCTTCTTGCTTCTTGCGTAGTCAGATGGACTATAAACTCTTATGTGATCCACCCAATGACATTTTTCAACTTTTTCCCGAATGCCATTGTCTTTATTAATTCTCACCACACATAAGTTAAACATCAGAAGATTTTATATTAAATTAATAGATTTAACTTAACGTGTTGCGACAAATCTTAGCAAGCCTACAATTTTTCAATGACATTTTTTCTAGTGTTAATTTATTACGATTTTTTATTTACTCTGAAAACTACTCAAATTATCTGCAACTTATTTGTAACATTAATCAGAATTTTAAAGAAATGCTATATATCGGAATAAATAGGTTTGATTTCAGACCAAGCCTAAATATAAGTTAGATTTATATTGAAATATTGATTCATAATTGGGAACATTAATCAATTTTTGCTCTTTTGTAGACACATATTTAAAAGTAAAATAATATATGCGTAATTGTACAGAAATATCATCAAATAATTCTTTGAACTTGTATAAAGGCCTTTTTCCAACAACAAAAACAAAAGTATAACACGTTTTAAATAGTAATTGCTAATTAAATATCTATATTTTAAAATGTCAGTTTTCGAGTTTGTTTATTAACATGAACAGAAAATACTAGTTGAGTAATTTGTTTTTTATAAAGAACAATGGTTGGCAAAAGAGATCAGTGTTTCCAGTTTTGAGTAACATTATATTCGCGTATTTAGCTCTTAGATAATGGCGTTCGACCAGTCAACAGCTCCCGCTCCTATTGGCTCATACGGAATTTCGCATTAAAAATCCCAAACTGGGTACCAAACGCCTTTTCAGCCAAACGCGAGGATCCCAAATTTTTTAATTTAATTTTTTTAAATATACATTTTTACATAGATTTTAAATGCAAAAATACTTCACTCTCTCGTTTACCCGGTTTTTAGATTTAAATTTTGCCACATAATTTGTACATGAGAAATATTCTATTATTCGCCTTTTTCTCATTTGACATTTTTCACATAATTTTCACGTTAAAATGATATTATATTTTCATCCGTTTTTGACATTTTACATTTTTAACGTAATTTTGACGTGAAAAAATATTCTTTGTTTCGCCTTTTTTCACATTTACATTTTTCACGTAATTTTGACGTGAAAAAATATTCTTCTATTCCCTTTTATATAATTTTTACATTTTACACGAGAAAAAAACGTGATTTTCACATTTTGTGCTGACTGGGCAAGATCGTGCCACAACCATCCTACTCATCTCTCATTCATATTTAGGTTAAAATACCTACTGTGTGAAGTCCCTGTTTTAAAAAAGTGATTTAGTGAATATAAAACATAAAGTAAAAAAATGTAAAAAAATTTTGGTGAAAATCACGTTTTAAATTTCACGTTTTTTTACTTTCACATTTTTACGTTATTTTCACATGAAAAAAACGTATTATTTTTTACTTTTACATTTTCACCTTTTTCACGTGAAAATAACGTGATTTTCACATTGTGTGCTGACTGGGCACTTACTCACCCCCATGGGGTTTATGGGGAAAATTAAAAAAGTGCCGAATATTGATAACATTTTATATTTACCTTACCTAATCATTATATTTCTTAACAACTAACATTTTCTCACAATATCCCATGGCAGCAAACCTACATACTCATTCTTATAGTGTTTATGGACAAAATACAAAATCTCAAATTCCAATGGAAATTCGCTGAGTATGCAGGTCTGCTGCGACGGGGGTATTTTGTCCATAAGATTAACATGAAGTAAAATCTATATATTAATACGCAAGCATGTTTCATTTCCTCCTTTTTTCCCAGCTCGTGTTCATCGTAGGAGAAATCCAAGTATACCGTTAGAAAAGTATAGTCCTGTAGATGAGCAGAATCACACTCTAATTCACATCGGACACCAGGGCTACGCCCCACAGGCTTTCAAAGTTCCAATGTTAATCTTATGGAGGAAGGAGAATTGATCGAATCATTGGACAGCTGTTGTAAAAACAACTGCTAGAAAATTAGGAAGAACAGATGTTTTAGTTATAAAATGTTTTAAGCTTATTGGGGCCAGATAAACTGAAACTTTGATCGAATCTCGATCATGAGGCGATCTCTAGTTTTTATTGAACTGCAAAATAAAACAGCTGTTGATAGTAAAATAAACAAACACATGTTAAAAGCTACCGTATAGCTGACTACATACACTAACGTGAACATACATTCTAGTGTACATAGTCAATGATAGAAGAAATTAAACTACTTTTACTATATAAATAACAACACAAATCCATACTTTAATGCAAGGAGTGTCTGTATTGTGTGGAACAAATTGTGTGTTTTAAAATGTAGCAGGTACATTTTGCTTGAACTTTGTATTTATGTGTATTTGGGCACAAAAATAAGTTTAGTAACGGAATAAAAAAAAATTTAATTTTCCTGAACAAAAACAAGTTTAGAAATTGAAATTTTTGACGTGGTTCTTATTGGTATTGAAACAACAACGAAAGTTAAAAACTAATGATCTTTATTATGTTTATGGGGAACATTATGAGTGCCAGATCTTGATACAATTCAGTGTTTACATTCACCAAGTAGGGCAATGGTTAAATGTTAGGGTAAATGTTGTTACATTTTCTAACAACACATGTGGCAGCAAACCTTCATGCTCTTTCCTATGGTATTCATGGGGAAAGTATAAAATCTCTCCAATGGAAATTCGCTAAGCTCGCAGGTCTGTTGCAACGGGGGCTATTTCGTATGTCAGTTGTTCGTTATTATGACCTTGTACGTTCTTCTCCATGAGGAGTCGAAACTAGCAGTCATATTGCGATTCTTGGATTACTGTAAGTGGGTATTGAAATTCAAACCACTTCAAGGATTCAAAGTAGAGGTAATCAAAAACAGCCTCAACTGCGTCTCGGTCATAAACCACAACCTCGGCTAGCAAAATTACACATTCGGTCTTTGAAACGAAATATACAATTGGGTTCTACAATTATTCTCGAAACAACCCAGAAACTAGGTACAACAAATAGTAACAGTTGCACGATTAAAATATAAATGATATGATGCTCAAAATCGATCAAAATATTAATATTATACATCGTCAAAACATTTGTTATCAGCAACGGCGCAGCGGTGGAGCTCCCCAAGGCCTACGCTCGTCTGATTGATTGTTGGGCTTGCAGCTGATTGCTGATGGGATGGGATTGCTTTCCAATCTTTTTCCTGTATTAATGTAAGTAATTTGTAGGCTTTAATGAAAACGTATCCAAGCCTGAAAAATTGCAAACATGATGTTTATAAAAGAAGGTAGGGATATAGAAACATGTAATTATAAAATAGTATCGGGAACCAAGCTTCGCTCTAATAAATTTAAAACAATATTAGTTAACACTTAGTTAACGTCTGATACTGTCATAGCAGGTATATTTCCTAAGATACTAGTGGAAATGTAAGTAATACCCACAAGGTAACTTACTGTCTATGGCAACATTTTATGAAATATCTCATGAAATATTCTTGAGTACCAAAGGTTGGCTTAATTTTGGTGTTATAAATTTCAATAATATACAGAAATTACATGATAGAGGCACTTAAAACCCTTTAAAAACAATATTTTGGCACAGAGTTTTCGATTTATTTTCGCCCTTAACGAACGTTATTAATCAAAACATCTTATGGGCACCAAAGACATCGTGCACCAAAGGTATACTTAAAAAAGTAACCATCGAATTTGAATTAAATCGAACCTCTATCGTGCGAGAACATATATAGGTATTATGCAGTGCCAATAGTGTCGTATATATACTCGCCTCCACCCTCTTTTTGCACCCTCGCACACTGCTCAGAAGCAGTGAGTGTTATGACTATCTCTATGACCACTTCATCTGATGTTTTAAAATGAATTAGTGTTTCAATCGCGTACTAACATATAGCATGAAATTAAATATTTTCTGTGACCTTCAAACATTTCACAATTCTTACAATATTTATCAGAGCGATGATCGGTTTCCTGGTACTTAATTAAATTTGAGTTCAGGATTGTATTTTCAAATATTTCTTAAAACTACAAGTAATATTTGTATTTTTCTAGCATAGATATCTTTAAAAATATTGTATAAATTTTATTGTAGAATTAAGTTAATTCCCGATTTGGGGGGAAAGCGTTTGAGCTGTTTTTGAGATCAATGTGCAGACAAACCAGCGAGCACCGCTGCTGAGACAAACACACAACTCACACAATACACAACACAATTCACATTAGTGTATGAGATAAAAAGAATTAAATTTGACAAAGTATTATTACGAGAAATTTAATTTGGAATTAGAAAAATGTCTATAGGTTATACGCTAAGCTGTAAAGCCACAAACACCGCTTGAGAGGATAGGAATTTAATTAGTTAAACAGATCAAACGTCATGTTTGTCAGTGGTTTAGAAATACGTCTTTCCCTCCAGCCATTCTATGTCAATTGTTTGAATTTAATTACGGGAATAGTTCGGATCAATTTATAAACACCAATAAAATGTGTTTTTACATTAAAATAGAAAATGTTGTTCTAAAAAAAAACATGTAAAGAGTGTGATTTTTATTTAAGGATAGAAAGAAGTTTCTTAAGATTTGTTTATTTAAATAAAGTGCATGATTGCGTTCTATTTGATAATAAGGAATAATCATGATGCTCCATAAACTACGCCATTCAAAGACTGTTTTGTACGCAAAGTTTTCAAATCCCCCCTTCTTCCGGACCCTTCCTTTACTAAGCATCCTACCTATCACAGCCACTGTAAACTAAACCGCTGTTGGGTATTTTAGCGAATTTCCCTAGAGGGAATACGCTATTACGGTAGTAGTCACATGACCTAAGCCCATGATACTTTTTCGCAGAGCATATTTTAAGGGATTTCCACTGGGCGACAAGAACCTATATTCACCGGGGGGTCTGGGGGGTATGGAATACCCCCCAGGAGAAAGGGGGGTCCGGGGGCCCCCCCGGAAAATTTTTGCATAAATTAAAGGGTAAATCACAGATTTTTATGTATCTTTTAATGGATTTTCGTTCTTATTGGCTCGTAAATAGTCCATGTAATCTCACTTAATTACGTATTCCAGAATATTGTAACATATCAAATATTTCCTCAAACTGCAATTTTTTTTGCTTTAGAATTCTGAACATAAACGGAAAAGAAAAAAATTACAATTTTAAGCTATTTTTGGGAAGTACAGTATTTAGTTTGAAATAAATTAGATCCTGATGCTGGAAACGACTTAAAAATGTAAAGGGCTATTTAATCTTACATTTACGAGAGCATTGTACAATGTACAGTAATTTATACCTATTTATATTTATTTATATGTATGTACCTTCACTTGTGAGGTAGTAAATAACACAATTCTTTTGTTTTTTTTAATTGTTTTTTATTTCACACAAAAAACTAGCGTCAGGAAATACTTTAATACATCAAAACTTTTAAAAGTAATAAAATTACTTGGATTACAAAAATATTTTGATAAAAAATAGGAAAAGAGGAATTGAAGAATTTTTAGTTTAAAGGTTACTGTCCTTTGCAAAAAACTTTTTTACAAACTCTTGGTCTTGATAAAGTTCTGAGTCAGGCAGTTTTCTTCTTCTTTCTTTTTTATCTAAGAACCTCGCCACCGATGGCCTTGGGTCGAAAAAAGCAGTCCCAACTCCGTTGAGAGCGATGCGCATTCTAGAGTTGAGAGCTTCCCGTGACAGGCCAGATTGTTTGTTTGATTTTAAGGTCGTGTGTACTGACACTGCCCTTTCAGGACCTGCACTGTGTGGTGTCAGAGAAATGTACGACTGCACCAACTTCCTAAAGATTGAGTGAGGTTGAGATACCTTCAAAAAGTGGTACAACTTTCCAGTTGATGATGTCATACTAGATGATGCAGGGAGTTTTTCAGTGGCAAACAACTCTACAACGTCATCAGTGAAATCTGACATTTTGTCTTTACCAAACAGACCTTCAACGTCTGCACGAACAGCGTTCACAAGCTCAGTAGGATTTTTAGAATTTAATAATCCCTTAATCCTACTATATATTTCCTTCTGGTCGTCGGGAAGTCGTTGTAAGATAAACTCTTTGCAACTCATTACAACCTCTCTTCTTACTGCCGACCAGTCTCGCTTTGTTGAAACAAATTGATTTACGTGGCGTCTTCTAGGAAGATCTTCAATATCTGATTCATTTGTTTGAAGTTCTCTTGAGCCTTCTTTTTCCAACTTTTCTTCATATCCACCAGGATAAAAGTCTTCTTCCATCAAAGACAATGATTCGACAAATATTGTTTTAGATACTTCAATATCAGGGATTGTGACGAATGACCTCTGACAGTCTTTTTGCAGTTTTTCCATTCGTTTTAAAATATCCAGCATAAGACTGGTAAGTCGCTGTTGTTCGCCACCTGTCTCCCACAAACGTATAAACCCACGTACTGTTGCTTTTTCAACTTTTGTGGATTGAGTGTTTTCTAGGACATTACTCCAATGTTGTTGCATCAATGGGAGGTTGTTCCAAACTGCTTTTGCTAAGTTGTTGAGGTGTTCTACGAACCGCACATCAAAGTGGGCTGGTAAGCGGTAGACAGTTTGCTTGGTCGACTCCGCCAGTTTTTCTAGTTCCTCAAAACGTAAAGCTGATGCTCTATAAAAAGTTCCCACGGCTTTTAAGTTTATCTTCCAGTGCTAAACTTCATTGACTGCAGATTCCAAGTCTGACATGGCTAGGTCAGATCGATGAGCCACACACCAAATACAAAGCAAGTCTCTTCCTAAGTACTCTTGCATACGAATCCATAGGCCACTGAATTTCCCTGTATTAGCACTTTCTCCATCTGTAGTCAATCCTGTCAACTTTTCTTTTGCTGTGTCACCAAGGTCTAAATTTTCCAATACAATCTTGACTGATTCCATTAGACCTTCTGCCCCTCGCAGACTCGATTTGCTTTCACCTAAAAACACAGATTTCATCTCGTTATCTTCTGAAATGAACCGAGCAGTTATGAACTTGTTATCAACTCCGTATTTGTCAACAGAGCCATCAACCTGAATGGCAAAACATTCTGAATTTTTTAACTGTGTGACCACATTTTCCATTATTACTTCCCCTACAACATCAAGCATCTCGCGATACATTACAGGGTTTCTGTACTGCAATAAAGCTGGAGAAGGATTGAGAGGAGAAAACTCGGATTCCAAACCATTGTCCTTGTAAGATGAAATTTGGGTGTCTGCGTGAATCTTGGTTAATGATCGTGACGGCCAAGAATGAGCAGAAAGAGTCATTGTACGACTGTCATTATATACATCCAATGCTAGTTCAATTAGCAGCTTTACTTTCTCTGCAGTGTAAGACTTGAGGGTTTTAACCCAAGGGTGCTTATCAGATTGTGCCATCCACTTTGTTTCCATTTCATTGAGGTTGACAGCTGCTTTGTGAGCTTCGCTGCTAAAATGGTCGACAATTCTTTCCAATTCCTTTTTTCCGTCACATCGGACACCATCAGCAATGGGCAAAGTGCCATTTTTTGAAAATTTGAGTGCTTCTTGAATATGTTTAGAGCAAATTTCACATTTTACACCAGAACGCTTGTTTCCTAATTTTACTTTTGCAAGAAAGTCGTAAGTTTTTAACAGCCAAGAAGAATCTAACTTGTTACCTTTATACCATTCAACACACTTATCTTTTTGTTGGGAAATTTTGTCTTGACTCTTAGGTATGGCGTTACCATGATTGGACGCTTCTATCTGTTGAAATTCAATTTGTTTATTTGAACTACTGCAACCTGGTTGATTATTGTCACTTAAAGTATTGATTGGGCTTGCAGTTTCATCTTCTTTACTTTTTTGATCGGTTTTTGAGCGTTTTTCTGATCCAAGACTAAAGAAATCCCGTATTGTTGTTCTCTTAGCCATGGCATTTGGTCGAATTCTTACGAACTTAAGTCATCAAAGTTAGTAGCGTGTCATACACCTAAAATAAAGGAAATGAAATAGAAATTGGCTTAGGTTTAGTTTTAAAAGTAAATTGCTATATCTAAAAGTAGTGCATGGGCGTAGTTAGCGATGTTTTGATTAGGGGGCTTATGTTAAAGTCTAAAGAGGAAATTACGAAATAACAATTACTTACCTACCTATAATTAGGCTACTTGATTCGTACATATTTAGTTGATATTACTTTTTTAAAGGTCGCTGTACCGGTTAAGGTAGGTTGTGGTAAATATCACATTATATAGGAATTACAGGGTATTTGGACCCTTAGTATTTGTTTCCTGCCTCGCAAAAGACTTTATCGGGGGTGGCCATGATGTAAAGACTCTAGGGTGTGCTCACTCGCAGGTTGCTCCGCGAGCGGGAGTGAGGATGACGTCAGGTGCGAGTCACAGCGCCGCCCGGCAGTGTGTAGTTGTATTGTCTGACAGTGCGCGCATGTGTTTTTAATTCATGTTTAAAATTATTTCTTTGTTTTTAGTGCATAATATGGAGTGGTTTTAATAATGCCCAACTGTGCAGTGTTTGGGTGCTTAAATGGGAATAAATATTCAAAAGGGAAAGATATAAAATGTCATAGATTTCCAAAAAACGAAGATATTTCTAAACAGTGAGTGAATTTCTGTAGGTGTGATTATAACATAAACGTAAAGAAATACAAAAAGCTAAATTTATTTATCTATAAAATATTTGGACATTCCTGACTAAGGTTGTTAGCAGATTAACACTGGTCAGAACCATCGAAGTAAATAATACAACTGTAGAGTCTTTACATCATGAGGGGTGTCCATACATTAAACTCAAATTGTATATTGTTACTTATTACGGCATTTTCCTATCCGTCACTACTCAGGCATATAGGCTACTGGATTTTTGATAGTCAACAGAATAAACTATAACTATGACTTCATTTTGAGTTGCATATACAATTAAGTTACGGGTAAGAACAACCATACTTTGTTAGAACTAACATTTAGGCCTACATTGTTTCAGTATTCCAGCAACCAACCGTCATCTATTATAGTCTGGCACTACTCAGGTCTGATAGCCTAGAGTTTACAGTGGAAATAGCTCTTATTTTTGTTCTAAATTCTAAATAATTAGGCTACGTTTTATTACATTTACCACAATATGAAGAATATTATTCAAATAAACGTTTAATCCACAAGTGTTTTAATGTTTGAGCCAACAAAAAATATGTAGATTAATTTAGTATCATATTATCTAACTATTATTGCTTTCAATCAATACTTTGTAATCGACTTTATTCTGTTTAGCCTATTAGCATTCGGGGTATCAATACTTTAAACTAAAATTGCATAGCTTATTATTACAAACTTGCTCGATGTCGAGCAACAGGCTACCTAGTGAGGAATAATTATTCCCAGATTTCTCTTTTGTTGAAAAACAACATTCTAAATTCGTGATATTCACCAATACAGAGCCTGAGACAAGATGAAACACTGATTAATTTACTACTAACCAACCATAACATAAAAATCATCATTGATCGGCATTATTAAATTCTTAACAGAATTTTAAAATCCACTTACCGTTCACGACGTGACGTAGAGTTTGTAGCTATTTCCTACCCTACCCGAAACGACAAAGGAACTCTAACTTTAGTTAGATCAACTCACTACTACGCTACACAGATAGTTAAAATTGCATAAAAACAATCACTCTTGCCACTTTTGGTACATTTGAGAAAGTAAACTGGCAAAACGTACACTAGTACAGGCCATTGCACGAGACGTGAGACAGTCCGCGCATGGGGGAGGGGAGCAAGAGGGCTGGGAGGGGTATGGAGTAGGAGTGGGAGGGGCGGCCGACGGTGTACTAGCCTGGCAGCGCACATTTACCAAATTGTCCTAGCTTTGATTTCGCTAACAAAATAACCATTAAATATGTTAGACAAACAAAAAAGTAATAATACAATACAGCTCAACCATCATTAACAGTAACCATAAACAGTTATTGATAATCACTTGATTTAAATTCAATGTTTCACTGACTATTATTGAGTCAATGTTTTTAGGATGTTTTTAGCGATCGGCACCTGACAAGAGCTAACAGCTGACTAGCGGTGCTGCACTCTAGCGGCGAGTGGGCGAGCATGCGCAATAGCCTCTTTTGCTCCCGCGCATCTGGTACACTGTCTCACGTCTCGTGCAACCAACTTGTACAGTACAGTTAAAGTTATGTCCACTTCACTTGTCACACCGATGCTCTCATTCGGAACTAAAACAAAAACAAACAAAAAACATACCCATTGGCATTGGCTGTGGACGGTGTCCGCTGTCGTGGTAAGGAAGAGAGGGGACGAGGGTTGATTCAAGTAGCAACATGAAAATCAGTACAGACCGCGTCGCTCTCTGCCGCACACACGCACGCGTACTTCCTGCTGCCTATCTGCCAACCAGCTCCCCCCCTCCCCGCCTCTCTCTATCCCTGACTTAAGTCAGAAATCGCAGTTTCATTCTCTTGCGTGTTTATTAAACGAAAACTGAGATGTATTAAAATATTTACTCAATGTTGTTTTTTAAATAATTTTAAAATTCCGATAAATATAAAATGTGAATTATTAAAAAATATAAATTTGCCGGCACCACCCATCGCCACTGGGCGACAAAATCTCAGCACTGGGCGACACAAGTGTCGCCCAGTTAACATGTTATTTTATGCCCTGCTTTTTCGTTTTGAGATTTATAGAAGCAAAAAAACACCGTTTTTCCAATTTCATTAAATGGATATGTATACATGGTGTCGATGAACCCCTAACCGAACTTTTCAGGTGTTATTCCTAACCTAAAGGCAAGCCAACAGATCACATTAAACATTTCCAAAACTCCAAAACGCATAGCCACCTTTTTGTATTTTTTAATTTTTAATTTTAGGACGACTTGTTTTAATAAGTTGAAACTAGTTTTTTGAGGTAAAAAAATCAAGAGCCTAGTTTAATAAAAATAATTTTTTTTTTAACAATTCATATATTCAAAATGGCGGCTGTTTAACAACTATCTATATATATAATTCCGTAAGCGAATCGGTCCCCACGAAATATCTCGAGTTAGAAGAAATATAGGGTAACTTATGATGGCTCATTTTAAAGCTTTATGGCCAAGGACGCAAGGAAAAATACGAGAACTATCAAGTTACCGGGGCTTCGCCCCATTGAACCTTGAAGTTCCAATGTTAATCTAATGGTAAGATGATTTTTAGATCGACACTTGTGATTAAGCAGATGATCCAGTGTTTTATCATAAACTCAGCTGGTTATTGAGCAGATATTTTGAGTTAAGATAACCGCATGGTTATAACTTTTTAAAATTAGCAATGTACTATAAAATAAAAAGGGGAACTAATGGACATGAACGGATTACGAATCCACAGGAGATTTCACCTTCGTGACCCCATCTATGTCATTAATGAAACAGGAGTAAAATGATTAGTATATTCATAATAAAGTTAAATTTGGGTTAGAAGTGGCATGGTTGATAAAATTGTCACACCCTCCTGGTGACAGGGGATGTGGGGGGGGGGGGGTAGACTCAAATAAAAATCAAATAATTTTACCTTATTTATTTCCCTTTTGTCCCTTGGTCACCATCCACCTCCTATGGCCCTGCATCACACCGCAAAGACTGGAAGGCCTACGCGGACATAGCAAATCTTCTTCTGGCCGTCTCTCCCTCGCCAACCTCTGGTCACCCCGTCGTTGCTCCGTGGCCGTCGGTGTCGCCCTCCCCGGCCGCTGCGCTGCACTCCAGCGTGGTAGCGTCTCGTCGCTCGGTGGTCTCCACTCCCGACTCTAACTCGCACTCCGCACTGCCGCCGTGTCGCCGCAGGCTGTCCATCGTACCGCCCCACCACACCACATCAGTCTTGCCAACAGGCCAACGGGCCTAGTTACACTCATTAAAATGTCCCACGAGGGGAAAACTGGGGCCCCCTCGTGACACTCCCCCCACTTAGAAAAAAAACGAGAGTTTTTTTTTTGAATTCTTCTAGGAAGTCTTTCATCAACAGGTGGTTCTTCCAGGTCAAAGTCCAAGAGCTTTTGCTGCCGCACTATAAGTCTACGTTGCACTGTTAGGGGCGTTGGGGGGGGGGGGGGGGGGGGGGGGTGGTTGAAGTCTCCATCTTCCATCACCGTCGATGTGGGGCGGCTCACTGTAGAAACAGGGGCGCCTCCTTGTGCCTGCAAGACCATGTGTGTCTGGTTGCTGTAGTACGTGAACACCGCTGTGCTGTCTTCCGTCTCGTATTTCGTCGTCTGCGAGGGTGGTGAGGAGACCAGAGGTGGTTCGGGCTCCCTAACACCTAAGCTATATACAATGAATTGGGGCCTAGCCTGAATTATTACATAACTATCAAGATCAAAGCTAAACAAAAACAAATTTATTTTTACTGGGAATCCTGAACTAACCTACACCTACTTTGTTTTGAGGGTGGATGGTGGCCGTACATTTCTATCTTATAATCTGCTAACAAGTATTTTACAAACATCCACATGGTTATCTCCGATATTGGTGAAAATCAATTAACCAGCATTGGGTATCTCACAATTCCATATCAAACAACAAAATAATATAAAACAAAACATAGAATACATTTGAAAGAATGAAACAATACTAATTTAAATTCTGAGTTAAACTACAGGGGTCAATATTCATTATTCATGGTAATGGCATCAATGATAAATCTATTTACAAACAAGTGCGAGACATTTCAACGAATCTACTTTGAGTTGCCTATCTGCTAATTCTCTGTAAGCCTATCTTATCTGTCTCAACATAAGCAACACATATGTCCTATCACATAAACAGCAAGCAAGAAACATGTTTATCAAGATCAAGTGACAGTACGTAAGCACACGTGCGCTAGCCGAGCTCTGCCTACGTGGCCAAAAGCGCTGACGGCGCGTCCTATTTCTACTGGAACTACGTCTCAATTCCCGCCTACGGAATATTCCCTATTCCCTACCTCCTCTACAAAACGGTAAAGTTAACTAAACCTCAAATACATTATTTCCCATTTATTTTCAAGTATTATTACATTATTCCTTTAATGACAATGAAACCTTCATAAATAAAACACATCACATTACACAGGCCAAATTCTTTGTAACTGGTAAAAATACAATTTATGGACACCTTAAAACATTAAAGTTCGATTGTCTCTTGCCGCCGTCATTGCTGTAGTTTACTTTTAAGTCTCTTTGAGAGGAGTCCATTAAAATAAAACTTGGGCACTCACATTATTTCAGTTCATCAAGTACCAGCGTTAGCTTTAGCCAGCGAGGAGTGGCGACATGGTCTACGTGACTCCCCGTGCTGAGGCAAGCGGCTGGCGACGCCAAGTCAGTCGCGTCAGCTTCCGGTGCCCTCAATGCCTGGCCCATGACTCTGCTGTGAACAGCTTCAGCGGGGAATTATAATACGATATTTATACATTGAAACATATTTCAGCCACGGTTAACCACAACAAAAAAAAATATATTTTTCTACAGAACCTCTTGAACAGCACATTAATCTCTCTTGTACAAACTCATACTTGCAAGACATTACATAATAACAATCAATAGTAGATAACTATATTCAATGATAAGACATCAATAAGATATTATTGTATACCTAAAAATATTAAATTATTCACATTTACTCTCTCACTCACACTACAGTGGCCACTGTTTACTCACAGATACAACTTCATATTTGATTGTTATTATTTCTTACTTTAACACACTTAACACACAAAATCTGAATCGCATGTAAGCTTATTAAATACATTTCGCACTGAAAAATGGTCTTAAACTTATTAAACACATTTGCAATGATAAATAAAATATTAAAACGCATAATATTGACCCTTGAAACAAAATTGATATTGACACTGACTGTTAACAAAATAATAATCTCTTCTTCAATTTCCTATAAACTAAATCTTATCTATGGTTATCTGGTGAACCCATATCAAGACACATTATAACTTTTTACATTAATCTGACAACATTTTTCAAAATTCATGTCTCACGGTGCTATTTTACTCATTAAACTTGACATCTTACATCTGTAGGCCTACAATATATCTTTTCAAACAATAAGGCCTTTCAAGGCTCGTCATTTACATTACATAGCAATTAAACATCCTCTATAGTAACAAAATCATTATGGCAACGTTATTTAAACATTATTATTTATCATCTAAATGGAGCGCTCCCCTAGCGCGCAACATAGAACACATCTCTGTCTTTGACGCATGTTCGGCGTCCTTGACCGTCAGACGCTCTCAGCTGATCTCCAGGGTCGCGCCTCTTCTCTGCGGCGTATCTCCTGTCTCTCTGAACTCCCTGTGAACAAATTTACTCTCGTGCGCTCTGCGACTTGCTCAATTTTCTCATAACATTTACGACATTGAATACCTGTGAGCTCTGTAACTTTATCTACATAAATACAAAACACAATAATAAACCACATTATACATCTATGCGCTCAGCGTCTTGTCCTATTGTCATAACATGTAACATCTGTGCGCTTTGCGACTTTTTCTCTACATTGCAACCTGAAACAAATTATAAAATCAACAAAACAAGTGATACAACAGCGATTTCATCATGTAACAGACATTTTAACAGCAATAAACCCTAGTAACCAATAATGCATTCTAAAACTTTACTTCCATAAGTTTCACCTAATGCTAGACACAATTAATACACAGGTAACATATTAGAAATTATACACACGTCCCATACTGAGAACACCTATAGAATTACACAGAATCACATACATCTTACATCTTATCAGTAAACTTAAATCAATAATCTGTAATAACAACGCTAAATTATCACCATAACCCTTGATATCCTGATACTACCTCATAACACATTTAAGAGCAAATACAAAAGTTCATTACACTTCTTATACACTGTGACTACTTTTTACCCTGCTGGTCGTGGGCACCCTTCTTCCACCATTCCAAAGTGATCCTCAATTCTTTTCCATTTATCTCGGCCAGCGGCATGCTCTGGGGCAGTTCATCGTCCTCTTGTGGGTCTCGCCGTGCGGTCATGGCTATTACGTCATCGCTTCTCACCATTCTCAGGCGCCGATAGAGTCGTATCCCCATTACCCAAAACAGTAAACAAATCAAAATTACAATTACATAACAGAAAATATCAATATACGCACTTTCTGACACGGATATTTCCACGGGGTTGGCTCTAACCTCGTGCGCTAAGTTGAAACCAATTAAATGCGGGTTCCAAAGTACGATAATAGTTACAACAAAGAAATACAATGTGTGGATTAATGCTGATAAAATGATGACACTAAGTTTTCACTGCAACAAATGGGTTATTTATAATTGTATAAGTATCTTGAATAACATTTCTCTAAAATGAACCTTGTACCTGACATTTTTAGGAGGGGTGGCACTTGTAAGACACTACTAGACCTCAAGACTTACACCTAAGCCACACAACTTATAACATAACGTCAGTTTGTGCACACACTTAGTTTTCATCGTCGTTCTCTTCTTCTTCTGCTGAGTCGGCCTTCTTGTCAGTCTCCTTTGGTCGTACACGTCGGCCCTTTCCAGGTGTAGACTTTGCCTTTGCCTTGGAACCAGCCTTCTTTCCGGAGCCCTTAGGCCTTCCCCTTCCTCTCTTGGCGGGGGTGGCTCCTTCCTTCTTGGCCTTCTTGGCTGGGCTTGCATCTTCAGTTGCCGACACCTTGCGACCCCTCTTCTACATAACAACACTACTCATCACACATCACTGTCACGAAAATCACTCAACGCGGCCGCCACGCCTTTCAGATTCCACTCTTTCACTTATATATTACACTAATATTTTCAATTACAAACAAACACTTCATTTTCAACTTAAAATATAAAACTCAAAATTCACTTTAAAAGAAAATGGAAATAACAATATCAAATTAATAAATCACTTCATCAATAGGACCCTTGTTCAAAATGCACAAAATGACACTACTCACATAAACAATGATTCAAAATCTCCGCGTCACTGTCGATCAACAGCATAACTTCACTCAACTTCACAGATATCGCGGTTCGCGTAAATCAAAATAATCCAAAATAACCCTTTCAATAAATCAAAAATAAAATTCTCATACAATCCTAAAATATACGTTTAAACACCTTCAATGAAAATCTTACTATCTTATTCTAAGTTCTTATTCTAACATGCTAACAACAGTCTGCCATCCTTGCTCTACGAGATTGTCCTGAGTGAGCCCCCTCTTTAACTCTTTACCACAGCACAGAAAAAACAACAAATAAAAATAAAATACTTTTAATCTAATTCAACTCATTGGTACACAAAACTTTACATTTTACTTTAATTTAAGTGAGGGGGTGACACCTGCCACTCGTATACCGGTACCAGAATAAATCATCGCAGTCAGTTGAAATAAATAAGTTCCATACTTTACCAGATCTTTCCCCGTCTCAGGCCTACGCCTCAGGGGTACCCGGCGCCTCCACCAAAAACTTGTCACACCCTCCTGGTGACAGGGGATGTGGGGGGGGGGGGTAGACTCAAATAAAAATCAAATAATTTTACCTTATTTATTTCCCTTTTGTCCCTTGGTCACCATCCACCTCCTATGGCCCTGCATCACACCGCAAAGACTGGAAGGCCTACGCGGACATAGCAAATCTTCTTCTGGCCGTCTCTCCCTCGCCAACCTCTGGTCACCCCGTCGTTGCTCCGTGGCCGTCGGTGTCGCCCTCCCCGGCCGCTGCGCTGCACTCCAGCGTGGTAGCGTCTCGTCGCTCGGTGGTCTCCACTCCCGACTCTAACTCCAGACTCGCACTGCCGCCGTGTCGCCGCAGGCTGTCCATCGTACCGCCCCACCACACCACATCAGTCTTGCCAACAGGCCAACGGGCCTAGTTACACTCATTAAAATGTCCCACGAGGGGAAAACTGGGGCCCCCTCGTGACAAAATTGTTAATTGTCTTTACTCAGTAAATGTAGTTTAGTTATTACATTACAGCTTTATATATTGGCTTTCAGTAGAAAGAGTTCAAGAGTTGAATCCTTTTGTTGATCGTTTGTTTCTTTTATTATAGACTCAATATAATACGAGACTCAATTATTATATGTAAACTAACATTGGATAACCTCCATTTGAGGAATATTTTGTTTTGGTTTTATCAATTCTCTGTTCTTATTTCTTTACGTAGGTCGTAGGTAAACAATAAACGCCCGTTAATCCATAAGGACGTCGAGTTTTTCATGTAAATGATAGTGGGAGAAAACTAATAGTATATCAATCAGTGTTCTACTTCATTGACGAAAAGACAAAATAGACTACAATCAAAGTACGAGGGACGTCGGTGGGACGAAGGGTAAGGGGACATGGGAGCACGAGGGAGACATGGAGAAATAGGGGAAACGGCGTGGGCACAGGAGGGTACGGAGGTATGGGGAGGGACGCAGAGATGGCGGCAAGGGACCATGGGAGGGTCAGGGGTTTAGGGGATATGGGGGCAAGAAGGGCACGAGGGGTGTCGGTGGCACTGGAGACAGAGGGGCATGAGGGGCAGGGTGGAGACATGGGCAACATAGGGGCACAGGGAGGAAAGGCGAGCATAAAGGCACGAAAGCATTTAGGGTACGGGGATGCGGGGGCACAAGGAGCACTAGGGGCGTCGGTGGCAAAAGGGGTAGATGGGCAGGTGGGCACAGTCGTCAAGGGGAGCAACGTTGGGCAAGGGGCACGGAAACATAGGGTGCCCGGGGCACGTGGTGGCGCGGGGGTGGGAAAGCATAATGGACACTAGGGGCGTTGGTGGCACGAGCCACGGGGCGCAGATGGACATGGGGGCACGGGGGAGGCTTGGGGGACATAGTGGGCATGGATGCCACGGAGAAGAACGGCAAGCATGTGGGCACGTGAGTACCATGGGTGCGGGGCATGGGGGCACTGAGGTTAAGGGGGTATGGGGATATAAGGTGCACAGGTGGGCATGGGGCACGGGGGTATGGGGGCATGAGAATGGGAGAACAAGGGGGGAGGGCCTACTAGAGACGTCGGTGTCACAGAAGTTGATTGAGCATGGGGGGCATTTGGGAGGAAAGAGGAACATAGAGGACACGGGAGAATGGGGGGCACAGGTCCATGAGGGGGCAAGGGTGTACGGGGGCATGGGGGTGCTCGGGTCCTGGGGGCATAGGGGGTACAGGCAACACGGGTCAGGAGAGGTGAACGGGAGCACGGGGAGGCATGAGGTCAGGGCGAGTGTTGGGAAAATTCGGGCACAGGGGTCCAGGGTTCCAGGGTGAAGGAGTGTAAAGTATTAATGGACTAATGTTGTATCGAACTACTTTATTTATTTGAGTTACAGAGACTTCAGAGACTTCAGAGACTTCTCAATGAAAACTCATCATGAACATGTTTAAGTTTAAAACTATTTTTACCTCGTTCGTTAGTATAATAGTTTTTTCTTTTTTTTCCAAAAAATACATTATTGTATTTTAATACAGAGGAAATTATTCGTAAATTACTGATTTGATACCGATCAAAATGTTTTGTCAAGAATAGGAAATATTTTATTAGAAAATCCAAACGTGTAAAATCACACAACAGCTTGAGGAAATTAAAGTAATACTGCAAGGAGGTGATAAATTAAAATTATTTTTGGAGACAACATCACCATTTTGATTTTTAGGGGCCTTTGCCCCTACACGCAACTAGTAACCTTAAATTGCATAAAAAGTATAAACTCTAGGTGGTTATATTAATCATGTTCATTCATCGTCACCATCCCTCTATTGTTTTAAAATCAAAACAAAACACATGTTCTAATATACACAAAGCAGACGTTTTCGTATCACCATATTATTATTAAGGAGGATGTTTTTACCTTATTTCTCTTTTCCTTGTAACTTTATGGACACGCCAATATTTTTCCCTTGTGAATGAGACCAAGACCTTTAATTTGAGACTCCTCCCACCGTCCTACATTCTGTGAAACGCTCACAATTTTATTACAAAACTTTCTAGCGTGAATTAGAATAATATAATAGAATATTTATTTCCAAAAAATATTACAGCAAAAATAAAACATAACATTGACAGGAAATTAGTGCCTTCTTTTCACATTCTGAAGACATGAAGAAAATATATAGATAACAATAGCAGTTCAGTTAATTCTCTCCGATACTGTAACGAGTGTGGCTCCCGTGGCCTTCACAGTTCGTATACTAATTCCTAACTAACACAACCAAATTAAAATGAATGTTTTTCTGGCAAAATTTGAAACAAATAATTTGCTTTGGAAATATAACAGAAATTTATTTTTAATAATTCTTCTCCAGCAACAATTTAAAATCTTTCATTAATTAATTAAATATAATCTAAATTATTGAATAATTTTAGATTTAGTTCACCTTAAAAGTGTAAGACGTCATGAACATTATTCAGATTTAAAAACCACTTCTTTATGTTTCTGCCAAAAATCTTGACACTCCTTTGACTCTCTCAATTCAAATGGCAATTGATTGTAACGTTTAGGACCAAATATACAAACAATTTGACAAAAGTTGCTCTATTTACTTTAGGTCTGCGAAAAGCGCGCATAGTGTGGTTCCTATAGTTTTATATTAATGTTGAAATCTAAAATCATTTCCCACTTGTCCGCTTCTTTGATAAATTACTTTATCATCTTCACTCAATTTTATCACCTGTCTTTGGTTTTAAAATCAAACCAATAACATGTATTTTAATGTATACAAAGCAGACGTTTTTCAAATCCCCATACTATTGTTATGAAGGACGTTTTAAATTATTTCTCAATTCCGGGAAATTTTATGTACACGCCGATATTGTTACCTTGGGCATTGGATCAAGATTTTTAATTTGAGACTCCTCCCATATTCCTACGATTTGTGAAACGCTTACAATTTTGCACAAATTTTCGCTTATAGAATTATATAGATAACCGATATGTTAATGTGAAACCAACACAGAAAAATGCCGTCTTGTCAAACTATTCATTGGGGCGATGTTAATAAAATTAAAACAGTTACTACATAAACTAACAAATGTAAATAAAAACATGTTATTTTCTTTGCTGCTTGAGTCTTTGTTTCCTGCAATAACAATTACAATAGCGTTGGAACCTGTTAACATAGTATCGTAATATATACTATCAAAATATGTAAGATAATTTGTAATGTAAGATATTTGTACTTCGGAACCGGAAGAAGGATGCCCGTCCGGTCTCATTCGGAAGTCGATAACAACTAAACTACTGTTGAATCTTCAATGGAGGAATAATCTAATTTAAACCTTAACTACAGTATAGCAACAGAGCCCATTGTGGTTAGATACAACTGTCTCTAGAAAAATGGTATGGTACTTAAATGTTAAAAATGCAAAATTAAATAAAAGCCTTAAATTATAACAAAATTATGTTAAATATTAAATATTTGTTGGAAGCTGCTTACCGTTTTGAAAATACTTTTGAAGGCCCGGAGCACACGAGCGTCTTGCGTCATTGTTGACAGTGGTGTTTGAGCAGTGGGTGTAGCCTACTCAAATGGAGCGGTACACACGTAAACGCTCGTGTGTACCGGGGACGCCGCGACGGCCCAGCGTATTTTGATGCCTAAATGGCAAGGAAATCGACTGGAATCGAGTCTGCAGTACCTCCTTCACTTTGGTATTTTGTCCCATAAGAACAATGTCAAATTCAAAACATTACTGTGAGTTTGTTTTTCGTTAGAAAATGTAAAATTTTAAATGTTACCATAGTATCTTTCATTTGACGCGATACAAAATTAATAAAAAAAAAAATATATATCCACTCGAATAACGAATAAAATATAAATACATATTAACACCATTTTTAAACCATGTTAAACCATTTTTAGGAGGATTATTAAAACATTTATACACGTCATATAAACCACCATACCATTTTGGTGAACATATTCAAGTTTCATGCGAATCCGATGCAAGATTATCTAGATAAAGTTTTTTAAAGGCATCTATAAATAACAGTAGGCCTAATGTTATAAATTAACATTGTTCTTATGGGACTAAAAATCTGAGATGGCGGAGGTACAGCAGACTCTTAAGTGGAAGGTGATATTCTGAAAAATCATGAAACGTTGTACAAAATCACCTAGAGTATTTTTTTTTATAGTACCTATCAAACAGAACTTGACTACAAATATAAACTTTTTAAAACATTTTGTAATGTACCGTATTTATTATGGAAAACATAACTGCTCTAACCATAAATCTTAATCTTTTTTAATAATTTCGACACCAAAAACTTGAAAATCGGTTGAAAATTGGCGGTGGAGTTCTCAACGCAGAAATACCCTAAGCGTATTATCCATATTAATTTACTTTACACTAGTGCACGTGTTGCTCGACATCGAGCAATTAATTTTGATACAATACAAAAGTTACATTTAGTTATAAATCCTTGACATCCGACCAATCCAAAATTGTGAATATCACTGATCACCAAAAACTACAGCTGTATTTTCACACATGTTTAATATGCTCAAAACAATCTCAATGTTATTCTAATGTGAAAATTTAAAAATTTAATTTGTGGATAGCACCCTTTTTTAAGTCCGATTTTCATAAATTTTTGGTGGAAAGAACTACAGACCAAGCCCTACTCAACGACACAAAAAACTTGAAAATCTTTGAGAATTGTAGGAGTTCTCAGTTCTCTACACAAAAAACTCCTTAGCGTAGGCCCATTAAATAAGTCGATTTAATTTACTGTACTGTTCAATTGAATATTTTTCATGCCAGAAATAAATACATTAAACTTGATACCTAACCTTTTTTATCATTTGGTTGTCAGTAGTAGTTACAAAAACTTCATGGCAAATATACTAAACACAGTTGACAGGCATATTAAAACTGTCGATACCAACTTGTAATTTGAAATTGACTGGCCTGGGGAGTTTAGACACACTGCCCTCAGCATTCTAGTTGACACATAAGTAATTAAATCTCTGTCGCGAGTCTTTCTTTTCAATTGAAAGACTTCTATTAATTTGACAGTACAGTCCGAATATTTTGTACTAGACATATAGTAAGTTTCACGAGAATAGTCAGATCAGAGTAGATGCATTGTTGCCAAATCTATCGAGAAACATACTTTGATACTAACATGGTAAAAAAGACAAAAGTGACAACATTTATATATATACTAACTAACTAACATTGAGATACACACACATCGATTTTTAAAAGAAAGATTTGTTTGCAAGTGTAGCTGGATTTCGTTTACTTTTATTTGTTACTTGTTATAAAAACAATAACATTTGATAATGCTTGATTACGTTTTATATTATAAACAAAAATTATCAAATACTTTTCAATTTAATTTATTATAAATTTTTGTGATTTTATATATAGAGTTTGACAGTTTACAACCAAGTAAATTACTTGCTATAAACTAATATATTTCTGTGACCACGTTTTACGAATAGCAGTTTCACTTCTATAAACTAGTTTAAACACCAGTGTCAGGATTAGTCGTATTAATTTAATTATACGACTCATGGTGAATGGTCGCCACAGAGACGTTTACTAACCAAACTGTAGTTGTTTGGCTGGACATTGGTCTCCTTTCTTGAGTCTCAGTTAATGGAATACAGTAGTGCTCGCAGAGGCAAAGTGATGAGCGAGTGAGGCAGACCTCCAAAATAAAACATTTAAACTAAGAGAATAATTTTTTTATTAATGAATTGTATTTTATGGTAAAAATAAAGTTTTAAACCAGCTCTGCATGATAAGGAAATAACATGTTCAATGTCATTAAGATTATCCAATATTTAATTTTTTTTTAAATATTCAACAATAAAGTGTAAATATTTTTTCGGCACGAGTAGCTTTATGCAGACAGAATCCAAACAAAATAGCAATAGAAAATAAATAGGTTAAAATATCAAGGCCAAGTTCATTATTTAAATTTATTTTTCATAATTTTATGTAGTTTAAACAATATTTATATCTAATGTTCCACGAGTGTCTTTTAGTACTTGAACGGTTCACCGAGAGAACACAAAAATTTCAGTGCAATATAGATTACATAATAAACTTTTTGGTATTTTGAATGATAACTTTAAACACAATTCTCAATAGTTATACTTCAGCCAGAATGGGAACCTCCAGGTAAAATTTGTATAAAATCGCCACACATAAATAAAAAAAAATGCCATAAAAAATCAAGATGTTTTTCATGAGTTTGTCGATAATCTTTAGAGCTCAGATTAGAAACATAGGTATCTCATCAATAATGAATGATCAATGAACCTTTTTCATGCGATTTGCTTCTTCTCTGTTTGGTACCCTGATGCTGATAAGTTATATACCAGACTAGGTAATTTAAACATTTTATGTAAAGTACGACATATAGAGACTTGCCACAATACCCCTATAAGCACATGCAACAGCCAGCACATGCAGGGGCCTCAGCTGATTAATTAATTGTTAATTGCCTTTTGAACGAAATGTTTTCACACACTCAATCCTATAAGACAAATTTTGTTCTCTCTATTGTCCTGTGAAACCACAGCAGAAATAACTTCATCAATTACATAGGCGTTGATCCTGGTTGGCTACTTGATCATTCTTATTCGAGTCATCAAGAGCATCATAGATGACAGTCCTTAGTACACCCCTTGTTGGCATAAAGGAAGTATTGTGGGTTACAAATGTCATTGTTATCTAAGAGTCACTGGTTGAATGCAGTATTTTCGCGAAAACTTCCGAGTCATCAATAGTATAAACATAGTTGTAGTCCTTACATAGCAATCATTAATGCTTAAGTCCTTACATAGTTGTAATTTTAATAAAGTAAAATTTCGGCCAGTTTTTTTTTACACACTCAATCCTGTAAGACAAATTACGTTCTCTCTATTGTCCTGTGAAACCATAGCAGAAATAACTTCATCAATTACATAGGCGTTGATCCTGGTTGGCTACTTGATGATACTTATTCGAGTCATCAAGCAGAGCATCATAGATGACAGTCCTCAGTACACCCCTTGTTGGCATAAATGAAGTATTGTGGGTTAAATAATGAAATGTCATTGTTATCTAAGAGTCCCTGGTTGGATGAATTATTTTCGCGAAAACTTCCGAGATATTCCTTACATAGTTGTAATTTTAATAAAGTAAAATTTCGGCCATTTTTAAAATTTATTTTTAGTTTTTTTTTAATTTTATTTATTTTTTTTGGAGAGGCATGAAAATGCAATTACGCACACAGGCAATTAGCCCGTTGTGTGGGAATCCTTCTTTACCCACAAAAAAACTCCTCTACTCTCTAGGACTCTAACCTGGAATTTCGGCCAGTGTAAGATACCTAGTTATTAGTAATCGCGTATTTAGTTTCTTTCGATAGCACTTCAAATAACTTTACGTATACATAAAAAATGATTAGGGGAGTGCTTCGATAAACTGGATTTTAGTCTGTTAATGTAACGTTAAAGTGATTGGAAAAGAACACAATTATATTCAATTCATTTCAAATAACATTAGCCGCAAGTAGTGTGTTTTGGTTACTTCTGCGCCGGAAGTCGTGCCATCTGCCCGAGCAGCTGCTCGAGCAGATGGCGTCAGATGCTGGGGTGCAGATGGCGAGAGCATATGCCCTGAATTTGAAGTAGAATTGGGCATGAATTAAGAGTTAATTTAAAACTGAAATTTAACAGTTATAACTGGGGCTTGGAAAGTATGTCAAGGTCATCCAGAGTAAGTTTTAAAAAAGCCTATCCAACTACCACCAGAAATAGTTGAAAGTTGAACTAGTTGGTGATAGTGGGATAGGTTGAAGTAACTTTTGAATTTTATTTGTGAACATACAATTAATGTGCAACAGCAGAGTTTAAACAAGTTGAACTTTTGTGATGAACTACAGAGTTGTAAATGCAAACACCAACGACGATGAGAAGGTAAACGCAGAGTCCCCAGATGATGTATTTGAAAAGCTTGAACAAACGTAACATTTCGAATTGGTTTTCCCGTTCCATTTCCAATCGTTTAATTTCCAATTTCAATTTATCCTCTTCCATTCTAGTTATGAAGGGAACTTCATCCATCATATCCATCATGATTGTGTTAGTGTTTGAAATTTTAAAACAAGTGATGTTGATAGTTCAGAAGTCGAAGACGGAATGAGAAGTGAAAGGGAGAAATGTTAGTTAAATAAAGAAGTGGTGGGGGGAAGGATGAATTACAAAGAAGTGGTGGGGGAAAGACGTTGCTCTTCATTATTACCATCAGTAGTGTCAGATGGTGCAGGAGTTAGATTTAGTAAACTGTCTTCGTCCAAACTTTCAACCTTATCACAAATAGGACAATCGTATGTTATTTCCAAATTCATTTTGATGGTTGTAAAATTATCTACAAGTTCTTGTAAAATATTAAAAATGTCTTGTAACTCTTCTTTAGAGTTTATTTCAAAACTAGAATTCATTCGGGCCAATGGAGAGTTGTTCATTATTGGAGAGTCGGTGATGGAATGAGGATCGGCGCATAGGGAGGGGGCTTATATAATGGTGACCTTGAGCAGGCGTCTAGGGAGGGGGGCTGTCTAGGGAGGGGGCTTTTATATAGGGAACCTTGAGCTTATGATTGAATAAAACGTTTAGTTCTTCTTCTCCATCTTTTAATTCAATTATTTGAACCGAAGTAGTTGTTTCATCCTCTTCACTCGATGAAGAAAACAATTCACCAGGATTTAAATATTGAACTACAATTCTGAACCATCTTATAGGATATTCGTCAATGATAGAAAGTAAGTTTTGAAACAATTCTTCCATCTCTTCCCTGTCAGTTATTATATGTTCAAACTTGATAAATTTGTTTTCCATGTTGTTAGTTAGAGTGTTGGAAGTGGAATGATTTAATATTATATAAAAATTAGAACTAGTGGTGGGGGAAATCTCAAGGTCATCCAAATGAAGTTTTAAAAAAGAGTGTAAAACTGAAATTACACATTTGATGGTTCTACAGGATCGGAATACCAATCTGATCTGTATTTACATCTTTTTATCATATGTGTACAAAAATCATCTTGATGAGAATTGGTGCGTTGACAATGAGCAAGATCTAGAGGGTGAAATTTGAAACATCTTTGAGGACAACATGTATGAAAATATCTTGATTTGTAAAATTTGAAAGTTCGCAATTCCGGTGGTGGTAGTTGTTTTGTTTTGCATTTGCAATAACAAGATCCGAAGAATTCACATTTAGTACAAGCTAACCCATCCACCATCATTGGTCCTAAATCTGTACACTGTTGTTCACAACAGTAACGAGGTTTGTACTTGTATTTTTGCTCTTCCATGTTGATGCTGCGGAGTCCAGTGAAAGAATAAGAGTGTATAGTGTTGAATAGTGAGTTTTATGTACTGTGAAAAGTGGTGGGGGTAATTTCAAGGTCATCCAAATGGAGTTTTAAAAAATTATACCTTACAAGTGTAAGGATTATTAAAATTTAGGAAGTTTGTTTCTCTTTGTTTTCTTCAGACTTTTTCTCTCTCTCCGCCTTAGCCATAGCAACAAGTTCTTCTGTTGATAATGGATGTACTTCAGGAAATTTTAAAATTAATTTAGCTTGATATCCTTCTTTAGTTAATACATCTAAATCTTGGGTCATTTGTTCAATGGTGTTGTAGTCTTTTCCATAGATTTTTCCATCAAGTTGAATCATCATTCTGTACAACATTTTCTTAAATAGGTCTTGTCGTGGTGAGAGCTGAGAAGCAAATGATTATTTATACAAGTATCACATCCTTTTTATTAACTCATATTGATCATGTGATTCTTTAGTTGTAGTTTTGTCTGTCAAAAGTTATTCAACATTGGTAATACTTTTGGAACTTGATGTTATGTTGACCAGTTGGCGATGAAGAAGTTGTAGGTTGTGTAGAAATAAATATTTCATCATCGCAATATTTTGTTTTAGTGAACATCCTTGTATTAGTAGCACTAACATCAACAGTTAAGTGATAACCACCGGTAAGTAAAACTCGCATTTCGTTGGTTAAATCTTCGAGTTGTTCAAAAGTTGTTATGGTGTTAGTATCGTAAGATGCACACTTGACCTTTAGGGACATGTTGCAGTTTTATATTCAGGGATTAAGAGCGAGATGTGTACGGTATGAAAGGTAGCAGTAGACTGATGAATTTTGCAAGTACATTTCCCCTTTTATAATTATACAAAATTGGGTCAAGGTCATCCTGTGGAATTTTTAAAAAAAGCAACATATTGTAATGTACAAAAACATTACAATATGTTGCTTTTTTTTATTTTTATTTTTTTTGTTTTATATCATATTTATTGAAAAAACAAATACAAAGAAATATTTACAATGTTATGTACAAATTAATCAGTAGTAGGTGTTACATGAATTGTAAGTTCAGTAGAGTTGTTTCCACTGGGTCCATGTGATACCAAATAGAGTGTGCCGGGTTGAATTATACGAAGATCTTCATTTTGAAGTAGTTGTACGAAGCGCTTTGGTAAGAAGATCTGAAATTTTGCTTCATCACCAATTGTATAAGGTGCCTCGCTCAAAGTGCAATTTATAGCATCACCTACTGAAGTTTCCATTTTCTTAATAGTATGAATGATGTAGTGTTTTTCTTCTTTTAGTTCAGAACATTTCTTCGTAGGTAGAATTGATGATTTAGAATGAGCGTTGAACTGATCAACTAAACTTTGAAGTAAGTTCTGTGATGCCATATTGATGTTGTTGTTAATCTTCTTGTTAATAAGAATGTCCGTCGGAGATGTTGTCTCTTCGGAGGTTTGAGTAATACTCATGCTGTGTCATGGTAGCGCTCTCACTTTTATAATCGACACTACCCCCACCACTGACACTACCCCCACCAGTTTGTTGAAGGAAATTATTCAAGCGGTAGGCATTCTTTAAAGCGCACTGCGACCTTCGATGTTTAAAACTTTTTGATGAAATACAAAGTTCGTTGAAGTAGCATTGGAAATCTTTATCAATTATTGCATTAATCACTTCGTTGCTTGTAAATGATTGTATCCAATTTGCTTTTTCCAATCCCCTTGTGTAGATAATTTTAAACTCTTTGCAATAATGATTCATAATGTGCGGCATCATGTTATAATTAATGAAACCTTCATCCCATCTTAAGTTGTGAAAATGTTTGTTCAACCATTTGTTTGTAACTTTCGCTTTAGTTGTTAGTCTATTAAATGGTACTGGAGGTTTGAACAAATAATGATAAACTACTGATGTGTTCATGTCCAAGATTACTAATTCTTTAATAATAAAATTACCATCATTTCCTCGGAAAGCTTGAAATTAAATTATACCTCTTTTAACTTCCATTATATGTGGCGCATTAGAAAACGAAACCCGTTTATTCATGATGAAGTCTTACTAACAACTGACTTAAAAATTGAATGAGCCGATGTTTATAACAGACAGGATTGTTCTTCTTCTTTCACTTCTTGTGCCACTTCATCAATATTAAAATTGGTGTGATAGTTGTTTAATTGTCTCCACATTTCAACTTCTTGAGGTATTCTATTAAAGATTGAAGTATCCACGGGACCGTATAAAATTGGAACAAAAGGTTTTTTGTCCAATGTATCAATTAGATAGTCTTTAATTATTGCACTTGAAAATATTAGTTGTTTCAAATATCTGGTGACGGGACCGGTAGTACAACTTAAAGTATAAAATTCTTCTTTAGTGAAATATAATTTAACATTATGTGTAGTTAAATCTCTGAAGCGAACAATTTGTCCTCCACGATGTTTTACTATATCAACTTCAATATTTGATTCCAATAAACTTAATCTTGTTCTTCTTCCAAATGTGTTGTTACTTAAATAGCACTCCAAAAGATGTAAATGTTTCATGAGAGATTCCCAAGTAGTTTCACTGAAAGTAACCATTTTGTTTCCATGATTTAAAATAACAATTGGTGAATAATCCATTGATTTTAAAATTCCAACTGATATACTTTTTGTCATGCATGAAGAAATTGGGTAGATAATCCGAAGAAATACTTCTGTTAAAATATTGGTTGTAATGTTAACTTCAACCTTCTTCCTTTTTACTTCTTTTTCAGCTTTTTCTTCTTCTCTCTTCTTATGTTTGTTGAATTTTAGGAACTCGTCCATTTCTCGTTCAACTTGTTTTTCTATATCTGAACTATTATCATCCATTAGAGGTGTATTTTCTTCTCCGTTAGTAGAATTCATCTTGCGAATGATGTTTCCCATACGACGGTTGAAGATAGAATGAAGTTTCTACTAATTATTTTCTCGCTTTTATATTTTTCGTAAATCCTTGAAATTTATACAATTACATAATTGTTTGTTTTCAACTTGTCTTTCACAAATGAAATTCTAACCTCAAAAATTAAAGCAGATAATTCTAACCTCAAAAATTTGCAGTTGTTGTACAATTCTTCTTAAAGTACATTCTTCACAATTCCGGTCAGCGGTGTGTAAGTAACTATTTTATCATGTAGAATTAGACAGTATGCCGAAGTTCCATCCGCTACTGGTTCTTCAAATTCCATTTCAATTTTTATATCCACACTTGATGATTTTACCGATTCATTTTGTTTTGAACAATCGATTACAATTATTGGAGCCTTGGAATGATACTGGTCAGGTGATAATAGTGGTGTATTAGTCTTTCCATAATATGACGATTGAAATCTTGCATACATATCGTATAAAATAGAAAAACGTTTTTTGCTGAACATGACATTCAAATTGTCATAGGGAAAGAATTGAGAGTTTAGGAAAACTTTACAATTCTTTATTTTACAGTGATCAAATTGACCAGCATTTGCAGTGATAACATCTTTTCGCTTAGTTTGAAAACCGAGTATTATGTACCTTGCTCGTTCCAAGTAAGTTGATGTCTTGACGGTCCATGTTTGTCGTTCTGTCTGAGGTAGTGTAGGGTATTCATGAAATTCCCAACTTCGGAATGGCATCACAATATCACGGTCAGATTTCAACTTTCTCAATAATAGGATTCTATGTTCATCAGCCAATCTTACATGAGGTACTCTCCAAACAACTTTATCCAACTGTAGTTGCCATTCCAGTTTATCTTCCGTAGTTGCAGGGTCTGCAAGTATCAAGTCCTTATTAGTTGAAGATCTGAGTAATACTAATTCTTGTTTGACATTTATTATTACCCGTTTGTAATCTTCAGCGAATCCCAAAAGCAATCGTAAAGGTACATGAAAATCAAAGTGACCGTTGGAAGCTGGTGTTATAGTGTCTTTATCGGGGGCAACCCATCCGGCAGTGACTATTGAATTCTTCTCATGCGGTGTTAATGATGTTAATCCTTTCAATGTCGTTGTTAAACCAACCTTTTTTGTTGAATCAACCGTCACCCCTGATATTTCATATCTTATTTCATCAAAAAGATATGCCATCGGGTTATTTATAAAAGGAACTGTTGAAGCAGTTTTTCCATCCAATTTTAATACCCGTCCTTCAATGTACAAGTAACTTTCACACGGTAAAGTGTAAATATCTTGTTGTTGAATGGGGATCCTTATTTCATCGTTATTGTTTAATTTTGATGAAGTGTAAGGGTTGTGCGTGTGATATTCCTTCTCCCATAGTGTTTCGTCGAACGTTGGTCCTTGAGATATATCCAGGATATCCATCGCTGTTAAGTTTCAATCCAATCTTCTGTAGAAAACGAATGTTTTCCGATGTTAACTCTTCCAATGTCGAGGAGCTACTGAGCTCCCGACTCTTCCGTTGCGGTTTAAATGATAATCCCATGTTGACTTTTATGTTGCTGCTCTGATGTGTATCCGTATAGTAATTGTTTCTCCTCTAAAGTCAACACTATGACCGTCTTGATCCAATATGTTCAGTACGATGTCTGAAATGAAACTGGTGTTTAACGGTAGGTATATCAAGTTTTGTGGCTTCTCAACAATTTTAAAACCGGGAGCCACTGTTGGATAAAATGTATGTAAAATATGTTGATTAACTCCATCTCTATACGATCCGTGTATAATGTTGCACGTGACATCAATACTATTTACTTTCAATATTGTTACAGTTGAATCACCTGAATGAGTAGTTCCAGGAGTTAAGATTTTCTTTTTTGTATCTGTAAATCCAAGTAAACTGCCAATCGACTGTTCCAAGCTGACATCAATATAATATTTTGAAGTTATTTCTGCTTTTAAAGTATTATTGTTTCCTTTAACGGTGATATTGTCTTCTCCGAGTTGTTTCTGTAATAATTGGTTTATATCATCAATTTCATAAGCTCCAGTAGGAAATGTAATTATTTTCAATTCTGAGTATTTTCCTGCAGCATCCTTAGTTTCATAATAATGTAGTAAATTGTTCTTCCCTTCCGTAACATTGGGAATTGAGTTGTAGGTAGTCAAATCAAGTAATGCCGCTTCCCATAATCGTTCCTTGGATAGACGCAATGCTGGGAACAGCGTACTTTTTAATGTGGATGAATTTCCACTCAATGACACTGTATACGATGACATCTTAAAGCTGACTGACACTTTTCGCTAGAAACTCCAAACATAAATGCCCACATATTTCAGTATTGTTAGGTTGTTCTCTTTTGTAATTGTAAAAAATGTTTTTTGAGTTTCGAAAATAATGTTGAAGTTCTTTTGGCGGTGGTAGATTGCCAAAACTGTCAAAGTAGTAAATGGTTTGTCCGAGCTTTTTATAGCATACCCAATGAGTACCTGGACCATAGGTGGAATCCAAATTTACTATTCCAGTTTCATTTTTCCATATTTTAGTTGGTAATGCATCTTTCATAAAAACTCCTCGAAAGAATGGTATTTTCAAACATTTTACATAATCATTTAACTGATGATTTGTTAAGGCTTTATTTGGAATTATTAATTGATTCTTCTTATTTAGTACACACGGTATGGTCTTAGGTATAAACCTGCTCCGTTTTTTACCATTTGCCAAACAGAAGTCTTCTTTATACTTGCTTTATGAGTTCTACGACGTCCTTTTTTAATGTTTCCACCTCTTTTGGGTGTGCCTCTCTTTGCAGGTCTTCCTCTGCGACGTTTTCCACCACCTAACTTTGCTTTCGTCTTCATGGCTGTAGTTACTGCCCAAGCAGCTGCTTTTTCTGCAATACTTGCGTCACTTGATTTTACTCTTTGCCAAGCTTTTTCTGCTAGAATTTTATCTGCTATTGATCTATTTGTTGAATCTTTATACTTTGAATATGCTATATCGTGTTCTTTGCAAGCTTGATCTAATTTATTAATTCCAGGATCTCCTCTTGCTAAACGTTTTGCCAACTTAGTTCCAGGTCCACAATATTGATAACCTCCGGGCAGATGTAATTCGTATGGTAAAGCGTCTATCGCTCGATTCACAACAGCACCAATTGGAATCCGTCTGAGCAGGGATAATGCAGCTGATGTTAAACCACGTCCTCTCTTGCCGCTGTCTTGACGACGACTGAGCGATACGGTCTTCATTATGCTGTTTTATGTAACCAACGTCTTCACTCTATGAAATACTTTATGATAATGAATCCTTTTTTGTATATTCCATACTTAAATATTCATAAGTTTTACTAGTATCTATCAATGATTTCATCTTTAATCCATTGGTTTCTCTGAGAATCTTCGATTTTATTGTGTTTCATCGATGCATTAATCAAATGATTATGCATATCAATAACTACATTACCTACAAGATTCATTACATACTCTACATTAGTAGCATCTTTGTTACGTGTAGGATTATCAAGATATGTGATACGTTTACCATTACATGTATACGCAGATGGATCGTTATTAGAGGTTGCTATAACTTGATTAATAGTAGCAACATCATTCGGAGCTATTCCTGCTGATATGTTAGATATTTTTTTATTTTTTCCATCATATACGTTATTTATTTTATCTAAAACTATAGTTTGTTTTACAACAACACAATCCTGATCATCTTTACCAGATTTAACTTGGGTTAATCGTCTACCTTTACATATAAAATTAACACCAGTAGCTGATAGTTGTGGTACTTGTGTTAAAATAACAGCATCATGTTCTTCCGTGCCTAAACTTATATTTGACAATCTTTTATTTTTTCCATCCCACTTGTCATTTTTTAGTTGTAGTAAGGTAAACTTTTCACTGCCTTGCATAAACTCATCACCTTTCTTTGACACCACCTGATTCTGTTTAACAAAAGCGGATGTTCCTTTTTTCAAGCTTTCATTCATTTGTCTCACGGTAGCAGCATCAGATGGAGTTGAACCATCTTCCAGATTGGACAACACTTTTCCATGACAATCAATAACAGCACTATTATATAAAATACAATTATCTTTAATGTATTTTATATTAACACCATCACTTTCTTCTTTAGGATATCCAATATCGTTTATAGTATATTTATAGAAGGAAAATCCATCTTTTTTCTTTTCTGGTATTACAGAGTGCAAATAACGCTTATTAATTGTATCTGTATCCTCGGTTGGATCTGCCACATTAGTTATTTTATAATTTAAAGCATTGTACTTTTTTCCACTTTTAGTCTTTTCCAACAGTAAAGCATATTCCATCGCAGATAGAAAATAGCCTTTATTAACAACATCTCCATTGTTGACTGGTTTTGCAACGTTAATAACCCTGTGAGATTTTGCATCATACAGTTGGTTGTTGTCGAGTTTTAAACTTGTAGATGTTTCCTCCTTTACTGTCTTTAAATTTGTTGCATCTCCATCTTCTTCTGGATCTTTAACAAACTTTAAACGTTTATTATTTATGTTATAGTCACCTTCGGGTGTTTGCGGTAATCCACTTCTTTTTCTGTTTTCTCCAACTTGCACTCCTAACGCGGAGTAGCGTCCGAACTTGTCGACGCTCATGTTAGAACTGACACATTATACACCTGCAACTCTTATATATCCGCGGACAATTATACAATTATGTCGCGATTCCTGAGTTCATCAATCAGAGCTACCCATTCATTATTTAAACCTGTATGACCAGCTTCCATGGCTTCATGCAATAGTCTCATTCTAGCAACCAATTTATTGATGTCATTGTAGTAAATCACATTTGTATTGTATAGATTTTTCATCAATCCTTTACCAGATGTTGAAGTATCTCCTTTACTCTTTTTACCATGTTGTTCAAGAAGTGATAAATCCATAAGTGATAAAGATTTTCTTTTCAGTGGTTGTCTTACCGCTGGTGCAGTACGTAATGTTGGCAATTTTCGTGGAGGAAACAACTTTTTTATAACGATGTTATATTTTGTTGCACGTGAACGATTAATCATTCCATCCTTTAAGTAGTTTCTTTTATGAGCGCTAGTATTTTGTAGAATCTCCTTAAAAACACTTAAATCTTTGGATGAATATCTTAGTGGTATGTTTTTAAAAATTAATTCATATAATCCTTTTGTTCCTTTATATCTATGCTCACCAATAATGATGTAATCGTCTTGTGTTATTTCAAGCTTTGAATCGCCAATCTTCAATTCATTCCCATCAATTCTTGCTCCGTATACGTGTGATCTACTCAAATTCGGGTTTGATTTCATGTCATGTAGCATTTTCATTATATATTTTCTTCCAAGAGGTCCATGTTGTAGTATATCGCTACTCAATTGAGTTAAATTTGGAATAGATTGTTCAGCTTCAGGTATTGGCTGTTCTTCTTCCTTTTCAACAATTGGTTCTTCTTCTTTTGTTTCTTCTTGCTCACTAGCACTTGTATATGAATCATCATCTTCTTCTTTTTTTAATGCTTGTACTTCTTGTTTAGAAACTGGTAGTAAAACATCTCCTTCATAACGAGGTTTACCAATAGTTTCCGATATCTGTTTTAAAGGTTCCGTAATAGGTTTAAATGTAGTCTCTAGAAATTCTTCTCTTTCACTTAAACCCATCCTCAATGCACGATTCTTCATCCTAATAGAATCACTGAGTGATTTTATTTCTTTCAATAGTTTTTCTTGATTCACCATGTTTACACTGTGAAGTTCACCGTGTAACTAGATGTAGCATCGGTAGTTCAACGCATAAATACAAATTTATCCAACCCTATACGATATCTACCATTTTTAATATCTTCTTCCTTCATAATAACGAGAAAGCTATATTTCTCATTCCATGCTTTGCCACACATCTCTTTAAATTTTTCAAATGGCATATCCGCATTTACATGATCATTATATATATGCTTTAAATTTGTTTCATCTTGCTTGAAGATGATCAACATATTTGCATTGTCTCTTATAAGTTGTTTTGGAATTTTACTGTATGTTTGACCAATATAAATGCTATCAATATTATGATGTCTTCCCATAGCAAAATAATTCCTTATTGTGTCATGATTTTCACAAGAAACATCGTCAAATATAAAAATAGAAAATGGTTTTGCTTCATTTGGTTGCATAATTGTTTCACTGGCATTAAACTTGTAAAAATTCACTTCAGGTACACTTGCAAGTACTTTATCCAATAATTGATATTTTGGTTGTTGCAATGATTTTGAAAAAATGTATATATTATTAAAACGCAATCCTTTAGGATTAGTTATAAGGTTAAAAACAACATTAGTTTTTCCACAATTTGAAGGACCAGTTATTAGACATCTTATCGTATTTGGTAGTAATTCACCATGTTTTCCATGATTTAACTTATCATTGTCAACTGTCAATTCATCAATGTTATTGATATTAAATCGGTCTTTTTGTTGTACAATCTCCATCTTGTATAAAGGTTAAACACACAATGAGCTATTAAACAACTATACTAAGTCTTTTGAAGGAATCCAAGAGTCTTCACTTTTATCAAACCCTAACCACCGGACTTTAACCATATCCTTTTTCCTTTGTAAAATCTTCTCGACAAGATATACATCACCGACTGTTGATTTCAACAATTCGTGTCCGTAAAATCCACCTTGAAGTAATTCACCCTTGTTATCCTTTAATAAATAGGTTTCAGGTATAGTTGGTTGCACTTTATAAATTGTAAATACTTCATTAGTCCAATTTGGTAGATATCTTTTACTAAATACACCTTTGTATTTGCTTATACGAACTTTATCGTTGACCTTGAACTTCTTTGGTTGCAATTTTTCCAATTTCGGTGTTGTATTATTTTTAATGCGTTGTAATACAATTTTGGCATTAGCACTATTTACCTGGATAGGTTTCATTCCAATGGTACGATGATATTTGTTGTTATACTCTTTTATAAGTTGTGGTAATATGTCATACCACACGTATGATCCTCTTTTTGAAAATTGTTTATACATCGCACCTTTTAATGTTCTATTGAATCTTTCAATTATTGAAGCTTTAACTTCAGAATTTGTAGAATAATGATTTATTTGATATTTCTTCATCAAAGCTCCAAAGTCTTTATTAAAATATTCTTTTCCATCATCGGTCTGTAGATGTTTAATTTTAAATTTATTTCTTTGTATTGTGGTTTCCATAGCTTTTGTAACACTTTTACCAGTCTTATCCTTCATTGGTAAAGCGTCAGCTATTTTAGTAAAACAGTCTATAATTGTTAAAATATATTTAAATCCTTTATTTAATTTACTGTGCGGTATCATTTCAATGAGATCAGCTTGATAAAGATCATTCATTCCTTTAATGATTGTACTTCTTCTTGGAAATCTTCTTCTTGCTGGTTTATGTAGTTCATTTACAATCTTGTCCTTCACACTTTCCATCTTCAGATGTTGCTTGTACACTGCATGTAAAAATACTGATCCATAGAATAGTTTATTCTCATTTATATAGTTTGAATATAGGTCAAGGCCATTTCATATTAGTGTAAAAAAGAGGGAACATGGCATTGGGCTTGCCATGTCCCCTCTTCTTTACGGAAAGGAAAAAGGAAGAAGGTAGAGGACGAAGAATAGGTTTACTGGTCGATAGGGTTTAGAGAGTAGTGGCCGAATGGTAAAGTATTAATTTTATCTTCTAAAATATGACGCTTGTCATCTTTGTAGCTTAATGCCCACTTTGTTTGTTTGACACTAAAAAGTTGATGATTATAACTTCTAATAGTGTTGAACGTTGCAGTTGTTTCAACATTTTCAAACAAACATCTTTTATAATGTTCAAACTGTACGTTCTTCTTCAGGAAAGAAGTTTTTATTCCTTTGGCCTTTTTCGTGACTTGATGTTCGTTCCTTTCGTTTATGTACAGTTGAAATGAATACAGTTTGGACATTAATGCTACAATTTCCATCATCGGCACACCATTTGTTTCATCTTTAAATTTTCCCAATACTTTCTTATTTCTGTCATAGTCGTAATTTGGATGATCCTTAGGATAATCGGAAAAGTCGAAATCATCTTTATATATAAAGGTGCGTAGATCTTCATACATATCATTTGTTTTAATCCAGTAAATTAGTGCATCCGTGTCCATATATGCAATACCAATGTTCTCTCTTCCATAATAGTTAACCATCTTCTTATAATGAAACTCGTACATATGTGTTTTTGAAATATCCAAGATTGACATTCCAAGATACAAAGGACGATCCATTGTAACTGACTTCTTGTTCATGGAAATAACAACTAGATTTTCATTAATAATTATAGATGAACCAAAGTTTGGTTGTTGCACCAATTTCTGTAATTTTACTGGATCAGTTACCAATTTGATATCCTTATGTTTCCTTTTGTTTTCCAAAGTCTTGCCAAATATTGCGTTATTCATTAATTTGAAAAAATCTTTTTGAAAACTTGATGTAGCGGTGGCTCTTCTTCTTGTGTTGTTGTCGATGTAAGGTTTTAACCAACAAGATTGAGAAAATTGTAGTACTCGATTAATTTTTGTAATTCTCAATCCTAAGTCTAAAGCTTGTTGTATCATCCAGTAGTGTCCAACATATCGAGACTTGTCGGTTAAAGTCATCATTAATTTTGGCCATCTTCCAGTAGGGGAAATTTCAGTCTTCGGAAGAAGTGGTAAATCATAATGTTGATCATGAAGATGTTCAGGATATTCAAAATTAACATCAAAAATGTAACCAGTTTCACCATGCTTCGGTATATCCATTATGTTTCCAATCGATTCTGGATCTATCCATTTAAAATTATCATATGGAAGGGGATTCGACATTGCCCATCCGTATAAGTTATTTGCATCAAAATAACCCAGGAATGTTGTTGGTTTTGATACATCATAATCGGGCAGATACTTGTTGTTCGCCTTGAAATGTCGTGTAACGCTTTGCGTCAATCCCCCTCGAACTCCTGACTCTAACATCATAACCATATCTATATCAGTAAGAAGTTGTATTTTACAATTTGTTTCTTTCAACATAGCTTGCCATGCTAATCCAGGTGAAGTGTACGAATGAAGAGGGTCCAATCCATATGCCGCAAAACATGTATTTCTAAATTCTTCCATTATATCACATAGTAAAGTTACATCCAATTTAACATAAAAATCTGAATATTCTCCCAATGTTCTAAATCCTAAATCGTTCCATACTTTACATGCATGATCATAGTCCTCTTGAGATATGTCCATGTCATAAAGTTTACTTTTGAATTCTTCTTTAGCCGGAAGTGATGTTTCATTAAATCTTTCTAAACTGTCTATGTAATCATATGGAAACACACCTTTCCGAAGTACCAAATCCAGTTTGTCGTTATTTACAATCTTCTTTGTTTCGATGAAATTTTGTTTCCTTAAATTTTCTGAAAGTTTGGACAAACTCGACGGCATAAATCTGTAGGAGTCCAAGAATCTTAGTTTTATGTTTCCAACTTCTTTGGAAAAACTTATAAACTTCTCTGAAGTTTCAGCTAACACATCGATTTTACCATCGTCTCTTCCTAGTTCAGGTATTATAAAATGAGCATCGTACCCACTGAGGTTATGCAGAACCACAGGAATATATAGTGGTAAACGATAGCTCAAGTTGCATTTATTACAAGCAGCACCCCTGTAATAACCTGTGAGGTGATCGTGATCTTTAACTTTATAATTCTCAATAGTAAAATCATTTTTGCATAAGAAACATAGAGTTGCATTTTCATGTTGAATTTCTTCTTCTTCCTCCATCGGTTTCATTGGTACAATATTTGTATATAATCTTTGTGCATTTCCAGCTATTGAATATAAGTGATCAAGAAATATTTTTTCTACATTTTTACCACGATATACTAGAGGTTCTGAAGTTAATCCATATCTGTTTAAATGTTCTTCTGATAATGTTGATTTAACCATTAAACAAAAACTATTTGGTTTGTGCATTTGATATTTGACACTTTTTCTAGCTTCACAATTTTCATCTTCTATAGGAATTAGTGTTGATTCAAAGTCCGCATATACAACTATAGGGATACGGTATTGATGATGAACCTTTTCAAATTTAACGAATGCTCTGTTTTCCGCAGGTAAATTAATCTTTGCTTCATAATTATTGTTACATAGTCTTTTGTGCTCTTGTAACCATTCTCTTCCTTCTCTTCCTTCTCGTTGAAAATTAAAACATCTCTTGCAAATTATCTTTTTGTTTCTATTTTTTGAAAGTTGCTTGTTAACAAGACGATCAAATTGCTTTATGTACACATAGTGAGACACATCTCCTCGCGTTAGTAGTAGTAAATCCGTATGATCTGGTAGCTCTTCTTTTGCAATACGTAAAGGATACACTTTGTTTGAACTATCTAATGCAAAAACATTGATAGACGTACCGGGATTTTTCTTCTCAAATTTTGATATATCTTTCAGTGATACAGGATAAGTGATTCCTTGAAAATTGTATCTAAATCTTTGATTTTCATATTCTTGGTCAGGTCTATTCACATGATGTGGTACAAATTTAGTTGTCATTGCATAACGAAAACATTCATTGTCTTCATTTTTAACATTAATACAAGATTTTGTATCTTCAATTCTTTTTGGCAGAGGAATGTAACTTGATCCCATTAGTCCATATCCATGTTTGTGAACTCTTATATCTAATACTTCAATACTTGTAAGACTCCATCCGGATCCTCTTCCTTCGTGTTCCTGAATTTTTGTTAATATTTCTTCTATACAGTTCTCTACTATTGAATCAATGTTTGAACTTTCCATAATGGTTCGGTTTTTTGTTATGAATCCTCTTGGTGATAATTCTTCTTGTACATTTATAAACATAGCTTCTAGTAGTAAACCAAATTTAAGAAAGTTCAATCTTTTTAATTCTTCTTTTAAACTTTTACTTACAATTGGTTTTGCTTCTCTAATAAATTCTTCTAGCTTCAAGTTTTCATTTTGAATCTTATGATGCATTACTACTTTACCACGTAATGCAAATACTTGTAGATTTGGTAAAGTAGTTGAAGATGTTGCTGTTATTTCATATTGTTCTTCTTGTTCTTCTTGTTGTTCTTGTTCTTCTTGTTGTTCTTGTTGTTCTTGTTTTTCTTCTGGGTTGTTGTGAATTAGTTCTTTATGACAGTCTAATAGAATTTCATCGTGAAACGATTCCGAACATTTATCGCAACGATACATGTTGAGATGTTTACTCTTCGAAATTTCACCAAGAAATGAAGTGGGCTCTCACGTTCCTCCTATTATAATGGTTCCCCCACCACTATTTCATCCTCTTCACTATCCTAGGAAATCAAACATTTTCAACAAAATATTAACCTTCTACAAACTAATTGTTCATTCGTGTTCTTTATTCCCATTGGAGTTTTAGTATATACTTCTTTATATTCAAACTTTAACAAACTTTCTTTTAACATCTGTTAGGACAGATGTTAAAAGAACAAATGTTGGAGTGGAAATGGCTAGAGCACAGGCACTTGGTTGAACTAAATTTGCGCATAAATTAACTAGAGTTGAACTGAAAATTCGCATAAATTAAAAGTTAGTTCAAAACTAAAATTCGACAGTGTTAAAAAACTCTAACAGTTGAATAAAAATAAACATTAGTTCAAAACTGAAATTCAACAGTGTTAACCAAATTCTAACAGTCAAACAAATAGGTCAAGGTAATCCAATTTAACGCGAGAACGAGGAATAGAGCACTAAGTGGCATGTTAGTCCATTACCACAAAGTGATCTATTCCTCGCTCTCTATTCTACATTTACTTTTTTCAGTTTACTTATTTATATTAAAATGTTCAAATTTTACTATGTAGAATGTCCATTCTTTCTCTTCAACTCTTCGATTGTTTTTAGCAATTGTAACAAATATTCGTTAGTTTTCACCAAAGTCTTTAGTTTGCTACATCCAATTTCAATGGAAGGTATTATAAGTTGTAATTTTATAAGTTCAATCTTTTCTTTCTTGCGAATTTCTTTCTTTATTATATTATTCCTTATTTTTGCTGAAGATTTAAACTCCATGTTGTTTCTGCTAAAGCCACAATAATAATAAAAGTCTCTTGAAACAACCTGCATTTATACACATTCCCCCACCACTTTATAATCCCCACTCCTTTCCCCTTCTTCTTTATATGTGGAAGGAAGTATTATAATTAGATTCCTAATATTTCTTTTCCTTTTTCACTACGTGGGGGAAGGGTAATTTGTTATTACACTAGTTGTGCAAGAAAATAGCCGCCAGTGTCCACACCTTGTTCGTAGCACTCCATCATAGATTGTGCCCACTGCAACATGCGGTCTCTGTCATTTGGTGTGACAAGGAAAGAATGACTATCACCATACAATATAAAAGAGTCAATTCGTACATAACATCCTGAGTCCAACCATTTATTAGTTTCAGCCATAAACTTTTCTATTGTATCAAATGGAAATTGTGGATCAATTGCTATGACTTTACGTTCTTCACTAAGTTCAACAGTATAATCATCATCGTCCTCATCATCTTCACTTTCACTGTCGTTACTTAAAGTGTCTTCAGATTGTTCAAAAACATCAGAAATTTCAGAAAAATTAAAATTTTCATTCAGATGAGGAGGCATTTTGAAGCAAGAAATATTGTAAACAGCAGAGACGAAACGACAAGAGCGGCGTGTAGAAGAAAAATGAAGGGGTGACCAACGCTCGCTCCGCTTTTATAATAGTATGCAAATGAGGGGTAGGTGCTGACCATGACCAGTCATCGACCCAAAGGAGTGGGGGAAGTACTTTTCTTACTACTTGGATGGAAGTAGGTTAGTAGGTCACGAGACTTAGAGTGTTAAAAAATAATGGGGGAGAAACACAACGCTATAACGCGTTGTGTTTCTCCCCCAGTATTTTTTTAAGCAATAATTTGGAAAAAGCTATGTGAATTTACTTGCTACGCCCCCACCTTGTAATACCATCCAGTTTGTGTCTGAGGAGATAGTCTTTAGAGTCTAACTCATAAACGGATTTCTCTTTGCGCAAGGATTCAATCACTTTAATATTATATCTTACGCCGTTACAAGTTGCCAAAATGTGTTCGTTGTCAATAACACTTTAAAAAAAAATAGACACAACCTCTCTTAAGCCTATTTCCTTTCACACCAATAATTTTGGATTGGTATTCAACAGTGGGGGTTTCTGTCACTTGTAGTTCAGAAATGTGTTTTACGACATGTACACGGCAAAAACTTTCGTTTTTTACACATTTCCTCCCACAAGGTGATCCTTTCTTAATTCCCCTAGTAAGCATTTCAGGGCAAGTAGTGGGACGGCTAAATGCCCTACGACGCTGTTCTTGTAATAATTGAAATTGCTTTGAAGGAGCGGGTTTAGGAGTAGGTTTAGGAGTAAGTTTAGGAGCTGGTTTAGAAGCTGGTTTAGGAGCTGATTTAGGAGATGATTTAGTAGCAGGTTGAGAGGATTCAGTTTTGTGATAGGTATGATCTTCAGGTGTACTAAGTGGTGGGGTAGGAGGCAATGGTGATAGTGGGATAATGGGTGTGCTAAGACGATGAACAATGGTTTCAACGGAAGGGGTATTAGGATGGTGGTGAACTGGCTTCTGCGGTGGCGGCATAGTAGTTGATGGTGGTGCGGAGTCCTTTGAAGGCGAAGGCGGTGAAAAAATACTACGAAGTCTAGAAGTGTTAGTTGGCGGAAGAATAGCTCCAGAAGTTGAAGGTTGAGATGCAAGTCGATTCTTGTAGCAATCAGGAAGGTTTTTGAGGCGAAGAGTTTTCTTAGGTGCAGGAACAGCCGTAGTAGAAATAGAAGTCGAAGTAGAGGTTAAAGTAGAAGTTGTAGTTGGCAGAGATAACATGGTTGTGGCTCCAAGTTCGCAGCGTAACGTCTGGAATCAGAATGAAATGTTAGCCGCAGTCGGTGCGTCTTTTATAACAATATGCAAATGAGAGGGGTAGCAGCTGGCCGAGACTGATTATTGACCTGGGAGGTGGGGGGAAAAGGGGAAAGAGAAGGTATTTATTTAAAATAATTCGCATAACTTTTGACTAAAATAAGATAACCAAATTCTTCTTTTACCAAAATGTTTGTCTTACATAGACCTTTTCAATGATGTATCGCTTGTCCAAATCCGTCAATCCGTTATCAATTTATAGCCATTTTAATTTTTCAGGTCATGACCGGTCGTTCACCCGTAGTGGGGGAAGGAGTGGGGGTAGGAGTGGGGGAAGGGGAGGGGGGGGGGAATCGACTCCATTTTTTCGGGGGGGGGGAGGGGGAGGGGGGGGAGGGGGAGGGGGGAGGGGGGGAATCGACTCCATTTTTTCGGGGGGGGGGAGGGGGGGGATCATTGACCCTTCCGAAAGTGGGTCAAGGTCATTCAAGATTTATAATGATCCAAGGTGATGGGAACAGTAATACTGTTCCCACCACCCTGTTTGCCTAGCGGTTCCCACTCCCAACCCACTAGTTACGTTCTGCAAGGGAGGTCCCTGGGCCGTCCGCATCAAAGCGTAACGTCCCGTCCGCATCAAAGCGTAACCATTAATTTCAGGGAAACTGGAACAGCAGGGAGGCCCTGGTCCGTCCGCATCAAAGCGTAACGTCCCGTCCGCATCAAAGCGTAACCATTAATTTCAGGGAAACTGGAACAGCTAATGCAGAAACGCAACTCTAACACCCACCCAAACTAATCCCACCCATCATATTCCTAAACAAAATGCAAAAAAACCTAGTCCGCAATTTGCGGATGTCCCACCCCTTCTAAGTGAAGTTCAACTGAACTTCTGAATTTACAGTTAATCTACCCCCTAACATCTAGCTGAAAGGCAAAACAACAACATAAATTATTAATATCAACACTTAAAACTAACAACACATCATTATTAAAAACCAAATAATTCAACACAACCAAATACCATCATTATTCTTAAAATTAATACACCTTAATGCTAAACACCTCTTAAAATTAATACACCTTAATGCTAAACCCAACTTATAACTAACATCGCAATGCGCAAATTATTTCTTAAATTAAATACAACTTACAACTAAACACACACACACACATACCACATTGCATTAAAAAACGCAACGTAGTATAAGAAGTTCAAATATATATAGGCCTACTATATATTTGAAACCTCTTGCTGAGTCGCCAACAACCTTTCGCTATGAAAGTTTGTTGGCGACTGAAGCAAAGATATAGCTCCTATCGCTCCTCGGGTTTTCAAGGAGTAGGGGAAGTTGTTTCACTCCAGTACAGTGTTCAATCCAGTCCAATTCACAGCGGTGTAAAAGGAAGGTAAAGGAGTGGGAAGCGGCGCATGCGCAACAACACAAAACCAAGGTTTGAGGTTAGAATTATCCATGTGCAGTAGCGCTAAAGTGAGTAATACAGGACTAGGCGCATGCGCATAGCATAGACTCATTCCTATCCGGAGAACTCGTTGCATGCGCAGCAGGTTTGAGGTTAGAATTATCCATGGCAGCTGCCATATTTAGTCTGGTTTCACCACATAAAGTCAACAACCGGTGGTGACCGGCCATTGACCTGGAGGAGTGGGGGAAGGAGTGGGGGAAGGGGGAAGGGGGGGGCTCCATTTTTTCGGGGGGGAGGGGGGGGGGAGGGGGGAGGGGGGGAGGGGGGGGAGGGGGGGAGGGGGGGAGGTCATTGACCTTTCCGGTCGGTCATTGACCCCAAGGAGTAGGGATAGACACAGAACCCTACTTCTCTTACTACTCAGGTGAAAGTCGGTCAACCAGTCATTTGCTTGCCATCTGCCGCCATCTGGCTGGAGTTATTGCCTCTATAAAGGTGGGTAGTTTATCGCGCTACAAACATTCATTGCCTCGCATCCGCTCGGTCATCATCTCTCGTTAGTTTTATGTTATGACTACTTCACTTACTAGGTTTGAGGTTAGAATTATCCATGGAATAGCCTTCGTAAATTCTAACCTATAAAATTACTACTCTGGCTTTCTGTTTCAATTTCTTTTACACTTCATTTTATATCTCAGTCTTCTTTTAACTTCTGAACTTAACACATCGGTTATGATGACTGCACAATGTTTAAAATTAAAGCTTTTGCGAACACAACACATATTACAAAGTACTTCTAAACCTTCAATTTCAAAGTGTAGAACTAATTTAAATAGAGTTAGGAAGAAGTACAGTTTTAACCCATTATACTCTTCAAAGACTTCGCAGGTTAATGTTGATGATAGTGTTATTTACAACATTTTGCATTCTATGTTACAATTCAACAACTTTGAACTTGTTACACCTATCGACTGTGTTCAACAAGTTTTTTTATTTTACCCCTACTATTCCTCATATAAGCGCTGTCACCACAATTCCTACTTCATGCTCCTCTATTCTCTTCAGCTGAGCTAAGGTTTGAGGTTAGAATTATCCATGGCGGCCGCCATGTTTAATTCAGTTTCACCACATAGAGTCTGCAACCGGTTATTGGTCTAAAGGAGTGGGGGAAGGGGTGGTGGGGGAAGGTTGCCGTTTTATAAGCCCTCTCCCTAGGCGGCGCTTCTCATTCGATCGCCAACTTTCAAACAATAAACACCTCTCCCATGGCACGAATGAATTATCCCACTATCACCAACTAGTTCAACTTTAAACTATTTCTGGTGGTAGTTGGGTAGGCTTTTTTAAAACTTACTCTGGATGACCTTGACATACTTTCCAGGCCCCCAGTTATAACTGTTGAATTTCAGTTTTGATCTTACTCTTAATTTTTGTTCAACTTTTAGAGTTTAGTTAACACAGTTGAATTTTAGTTTTCAACTAACTCTTAATTCATGCCCAATTCTACTTCAAATTCAGGGCATATGCTCTCGCCATCTGCACCCCAGCATCTGACGCCATCTGCTCGAGCAGCTGCTCGGGCAGATGGCACGACTTCCGGCGCAGAAGTAACCAAAACACACTACTGCCGCACTAAGCCTGATGATTTATTCATAAGGAGTTCGAGTAAGCACTTAGGACTGTTTAGCAATAGAACGGAAAGCCCACTAAAATGTATTTGTATCCAGATGAAATAGAATTCATGAATGTTTTTAACATTTCGACGCTTTAATTGTATTTCTTCGGTATCCGATGAACTAAATTTACATACTTCGATAGATTAAATTGCTTCAGAGATCTTCCCCGTTTAGAAATCACAATAATATGCATACTGTCTTTACTATTTTTATGTTTAATTTCGAATAATGCCTCGTCCCCCTTCTCTTTCACTCTGGATTGGGCTTCCGAGGAAAGCTTCAAATTTATTTTTAATTGTTTGATGAATAAAACCCATTAATACATTGTCATGTGAGTTATGCTACATTTCCTCGCAGTTAACAGTTTTGAAATATTTTGAATGGTTAGAATACATATAACGATGTATAATGACTCAAAGCCAGCTCAAAACTGATGGTAGGAAACTATTAAATCTCTGTTCTTCTGTCCATTATGCTTTCTTTTCTGTGTATCGTCAAAACTTTGACAATGAATTGCTTTAATGAAGCGTATTTTACACTTGGGATCTTTGGTAAACCTTTGAAAAAGTTTAAAGGGAGTTAATTTAATTATTTCACTAGCCTTTTGGCAAGTCTTTATCTCTGAACATTGATTAGAAATTTGAAAGCAATAATGTTAATAAAGTTGTACCAGTCCATTATTTTCTAAAATCCTATAATAAGAAATTAAAGAAATTTTTCGATCCAATAGCAGATTTTCTGCCGTGGTGGTTTAAGCTGATGGGCTGATGTCAACATTCGTTCTGTTGTGGTTTCCAATGTTGCTTTGACATGCAATAACTTTTTCAGGACTCATCAAACGCACTGTGATGGCTCATCTTTTGCTCTGCTGAATTCCTTTGACGCAAAAATAGACAAATTCCACAGGTATACAATAAAGAATAAAGTGTAGACACAAGTATTGCCACAGACACTATAATAAAAATAGCCAATGTATAGAATATAATCATGTCAATATCTATATATTAATAGGCAAGCATGTTTCGTTTCCTCCTTTTTTCTCAGCTCGTGTGCATCGTAGGAGAAATCCGCTCATACTGTTAGAAAGGTATAGTGCTGCAGATGAGCAGAATCCCATTCTAATTGACATCGTACTCCAGGGCTACGCCCCACAGGCTTTCAAAGTTCCAATGTTAATCTTATGGAGGAAGGATAATTGATTGAATCATTAGACAGCTGTTGTAAAAACAACTGCTAGAAAAAAAGGAAAAACAGATGTTTTAGTTCTAAAATATTTTTAAACTTCATGAGTCCAGCTCAATAGAAATTTTGATCGAATTTCGATCAGGAGGCGATCTCTAGTTCTTATTATTTGCTTGATTTATTACTAATTAACTAATTACTAATTTTGCGTAGGTCTACGGTTTACAGGTGTGGCAATGTGATTATTTTCATGCATTGGTCAGTGTAGTCCTTACCCAACGCGAGGCCCTGTGCTAGATCTGATGCCGGCAGTACACTATCGCCGAATCAAGGCGAGCAAGGGCGAGCACGATAGTGTACTTGGTGTGCTCGGCTCTGCTCGTCTAAGTTCGTCTTGGTTTGGTTCGCCCGTGTTCGTGCTCGCCTGTGCTCCGCCTGGAGTCGGTTTTTCGCGCGAATCAAAGGACGCGAGCAGACCCGAACGCCGCCGAGCACCGAACACGAATCCTCCCAGTACACACTCGCTTGAGTTCGCCTCTGTTCTTTCGCCGTGTATGTATATTTTTCCGTTGTTCATTCCTTGTTCATACTTTGTTTGCCGTAATATTATATCCAAAATCCGTTAGGATATTCATGAAAACTTTTCGAACTCCCCACTTGGCTCAACCAATAATTCCGTAAACGTTTTTTGCATTGTTTGCCCGTAAGAAAATGGTTAAATTCTGATTAAAATCAATATTGGGACTTTAATATGAATAAATAGAATAATTATTGGTAATAATTTAATTATTGGTAAATATTAATTTGGTCACATTAAAATTCATTGAAAATATTCACTGGATCCAGTTTTCGCAAGACAGTACTGCTGCTAAGATAGCGATGGCCATTTATTTATAGTGTTAATTTTTTCTGCTACAAAGAGACATATTTTCTCCCTAACTTTATGGGAAATATTTGTTTAAATTGTCTTGCTTACATCATTACATATCTGGATTTTCATTATGAAAATAATCTCAAATGTGGGTGCGATCTTACCCTCAAGTTTTTTTTCATTTTGAAATAATTAAATTAGTGAGTTTGAGTAAAAATGGAAAAAACCCATATGCGTTATATACCAAACAGTTGAATTTATTATTCAACCTATCTTGAGTGGGGTATGGATGCCAGGTGATAATGGGAAGGCCTACTTTGTTTTGTTCCCATGTACATGGCCTTCGTCCACCATCCTCTCTTCGTCCATGGCTTCACGGTTTTTTGTGGTACTTAGAGTAAGTGTGCACCATCCCAGTAAAAAGTAAAAAGTATGTAATGTACTAAGTGTAAGCACAAACAAACGCCAACGCAGCTACTTCCATATCTACGTTGACCTCCATATTCAATTAGATGGAATCAGACTGTTCGCCCGAATGTTCCGAGTTCAGTGCTCGTCCAGTGGACAGCGATAGTGTACTGGGTTAGTTCGCTGAGCGAGTTCGCCCAAACATTTGGCTCCAGCATTTGCCCGAATATTCGGCGAATACATTCGGCGATAGTGTACTGCCGGCATGACAGCGGAGCCTTTTACGTGGCCAAGAATGCCCCCCCCCCCCCTACTCGCCTTGCACGACCTATTTATAAAATTACCAGGGTGGACAAGCCATGGTAATTCCGGGAAAAGAGGAAGTTATACTAGAATTTTTTATCGGTTTGAAAATATGGGAATTAACCAAAATGTGATTTGTGTAATATTCTGAATTAATAGCAAGCACTGCTATTAATTCATAGTACCTTGATTATGTCTGACCTTGATTATGCAGTACCTTGATTATGTCTGCCGAACGGAGACGCTCGTGTTCTATAATCGGAGACACTGGTGTCCACCAAATGCAGACAATGGTGTACACCCTTCGGAGACGATTGTGTCCACCGATCTTGGAAGATTATGTTCGCCAACCAGGGCGATCGTGTCATCGTGTCACCAAATCCGTGGACACGTCCGGCTACCAGGTTGATCTGGTCTGTCGATCTGAAGCGATGATGTCCGCCCACCGGGGCCCATCTATTGGTCTTAAAAAATAAGGCATACACTTATAAACTTAAAAATTTATTTGGTTCATTCGCTGATTTCACACGCTGGTTATGTCATAGCTTAAAATAAAATTTAAAAAAAATTCAGGGCAGCGTGGGGCCTTCCAGGCGAGGGGCCCTAGGCACACCCCTACGGACAGCATTGGCAGTGGTAGGAAAAATGCTGATAGAGTCGCTGGATCGGTCGAAGGATTCTCTATGTAGAAATATTAAATGTTAAAAATAAGGTTGTGAAATTCTTATCCTTAAAGATGATTAGTTAGAAGAGGTAGGAACATCAGATAAAACATCTTGTAATGACATCAAATGCGAGAGAGCACAACATGCAACCGCTGCTTCAATGCTTCACTGCTGATGATAAGCACCTCTACTCAATGTATTATCGAGAGAGCGTTGCCAGCAGAACGCTTCACGGCCGGCGCTCGGCTGATGATGCCTGACTGATTGATTGTTGGAATATTTGCTGCGGATCGCAAATGGGGTACCTTATATTGCAAATAAATGATCATGGTAAATCGTGTGATTTAGTCTAGTTTTAAAAATGTAATATAGTTCAGCCATACGGTAAGTATTGAAATCGACTGCCTATAATTATTTAATATGCTAAGGATTTTTTTGTGATTGGAATTCCTACAATTTACAATCGGTTTTCAAGTTTTATTCGTCGTTTAATAAGGCTTGGTCTGTAGAGGTTCCCGCGAAAAGTGATAAGAATCGACCCCTAGAGCTACGCCTTACATCACGCTTTTGAAGTTTCATTGTTAATCTTATTAGACATCTTGTAATAATAAATGCTGGCCAAATGAACAGATGTTTCAGTTACAAAATATTTTAAAACCTGGTTACCTCCAGACGGTTAGCATTAACTGAAATTTCGGTCGAATTTGATCTCTAGTTAATTTTAAATTTTGAAGTGTAAATAGATGGGATGAGTGCATTTCGAAAAATGATAAATCATAGACTTTTAAACTTTTAACGTTTTCAAAATTTTACATCAAGTCAAAGAACTTGATAGGTCTAGGCCTACATGTGTTTTACAATAAAAACTCCTCCCAAACATTTTGCTTATTTTATGAAGGCTTTTTGAAGAAAACAACAAGCGATATACACTTATATCGCAAAAGCTTATAGGGGGCAAAAGCCCCTAATCATGAAATTAATCTGTTATGAAATTAAATTAATCTGAAATTAATATAACAGTTTCTAGAAATTGTTATAGATAATACTTTAGCTATATAGTTTGCATAAACCATCCGCTTCCAAAGCACTCTTTACTATCTTAAGACACTCTTGAATTAATTAATTTGTAAATCGTTAAAACCTATATCAATTTTTTAAATGGGATTTTAAAGAAATCATAGACCTTTAGCTAAAATAAACTAACATAATGTAGGAAAGAAAGGAGAAGAAAACGTGACAGATGTTCAGCAAATACACATTACAGGACTAATACATGTCAATAGTGTTCATCAGATAGCCTTTTTAACCATCTTGTTTGAATCTTGTTTTCCATAAGTTAAAATAGTATTTTCGCTCTACTAATATTTTTTTACATTTTAGCGTCAAAGAATTTTAACACACCACCTAAAAAGTAGACCATCTTAACTCACTGTCAAATTTTTGATCTCCTAATAAAAACGCCTAACTTGTTTTATTGGTAAAACAAAGCAAACCTTTTCAATCTCTATAAATTTTATGGTGTATTTTTCCCGTTCTTTCTCATTTATTTGGAAGGCTTTGGGCATGTTGCTGTTTTCCCTAGTCTTCGGACCAAACACCTATAATTAAAAATATCTTGGTCCTATAATTGTACAATATGAAAAATACCTAAAAAATTATCTTGGGTAAATTTTCAGAATACCTACACTTCATTGGCTGCCAGCAAACTATACATTTGAATTAATATTAAATTTTTATTCATTTGATTATTTTAGTACCAGGTTAACCGAGCCTGCTCGTTGGTTTTAATTCTCTTTTGTCTTAGTGTCGTGGTAATCAAGCTGTTAAAATCACACCAGACTCTTCACAGTAAACATCTGTTAAAAAAATGCTTAAAATTAATGGCACTAATTTTGTTTACTTTTAGTTGTTATTTCGTTACCAAAATAGCAACCCATGAGACCAATATCAAAAATTTAAAATTTCTATACATAATTTTTGACAAAATTTGATTTTTCCTGGGATTGAGACTGTTTCTAAACTTATTTTTTTGGAAAAATATTCTAAAATGCAAAGTTGAAGCAAAATCTACCCACTAAATTTCAAGATCGTGGAACACACATCCCTTCAGACACTGCTCGAATTATAGTATAGGATTGGTTTAGTGATTTCAAGACTAAAATACATGCTTTAATGTAAACAAAGAAGCTTTTTAAACAAATATATTTTCTATAACCATTAACTCATCGCTCATTGTAACCGTCTCATTATAAAAACAAAGTTAGTGTTTATTTGCACGTTATATTTTAAAGTTTACTTTCATATAAACTATGACGTAAAATCAGCTGTAAATTTTTTTATTCGTAAAATTAAAGTAACCCTCCCAGTGGATTTTGTAGTCATTCAATGAAAAAAAAAAAAAAAAAAAATTATTAAAAGGTAAAAGCACCAGTAGTGGACACTGTACCAGTAGTGGACACTTTCGCCTTTGAAAGGTAATAATTACCTTATTTTTCAACTAAAACGAATTGTTTTTTTGTTGACATAATCTTTGATTATTTTTCTCATGTTTATAAACAAAAGCTATGACTTATGCGTTATTTTAAAGGGATTAAGAGTTATTTATTAAGAGGATTTGCGTTATTTAAGGGATTATTTTTATTTGAGGCCTTCTTAAATTTGCCATTGCAGAGGTCACTCTTATTCAAACTGATAAGGAGGTAGGTTTGGAATTTCTTAATTTTAGTAAGGTTTAAAGATACATAGGTATATAAATTGTATACATATGTAATCACAGAAAAATTTGGGTCACTTTAAAGTATAAATTGAAAGTTTTGATGAATAGATGCAAGAATAAAACACTGTCCACTACTGGTACACGAATATCAATGAAAATCCAGTAGTGGACAGTGTGGTATATCGTATCTTAGTTTAAGGCTTTGGTTCACATTCTGAGTATGTATGTGTATGAATGTTACAGTGCCACTTGTGGTGATAGCTGCACATCTCTCAGGTTGTTTTGGGGAATTTTATAACTTGTTTACCGTAATAAAATCAAACAAAAGTTGTTTACTTGGTCTAGCTATATAATTTTAAATAAATTTTTGCTCAAAAAGACACATGAAAACAAACTAGGTAACAAATTTCGTGCTAAACCATACTTCTTTTACAAGTCGTCTCAAATGATCCTAAATAAATCCTTAAGTGTTAGAATAGAAATAATATAGCAGCACATGCAATAAAATGCCATTCTCCAATAATGTTTTATGTTGTGTTCATGTATTGTGTTAAAATTAATTTTATGAACCATTGGCCAGTAATTCTGTGAAAAATTGTAAATACGTGGGTTTATTGCCTAAGAAATATTAGTATTTTTATTCAAATTGTCCTATCAATCTATTTTTTACACGAAATGGTAGAAAACAGTTGATTCAATGAGGTGTCCACAGTGGAACAAGCGTCTGTCCACCACTGGTACATGCTCTTTTTTAACTGTCCACCACTGGACCATGTGCATAACTTTATTTTATCGGTTCGTACAAGATTATTTTATGCTGGAAACTACATTTATTGAATAATTTGCAAACAAAATTAAACCAGGCTTCACCTTGATCCATTAAAACTATTGTAGGTATTTAAATTTCTCAGCAATTCGGTGTCAAACTCCCTCCTCTCCTTATACTGTCCACTACTGGTGCGTTTACCTTAATATTGCTATTTTAGTTGCTTAGTACATATAAGATCTTCTTCACTCATTTTCTTCCACCTGGCTCTCTTTTTAAAATCAAACCAAAACACGTATTAATGTACACAAAGCAGACTTTTTTCGAATCCTCATGCTATTATTCTGGAGAAAGTTTATGTTACTTCTCATTTCCTGGTAACTTTATGGACTCGCCGGTAATTTTCCCTTGTGCATGGGACCGAGACATTTAGTTTGAGACCCCTCCAATCTTCCTGTATTTTGTATAACAAAAACAATTATTGTTCTAAAAATTTCGCTTACAGAATTATATATACGCAGTATATTTATACATAGGTATTAATAAAGAAAAATAAAACATTTTTCAGTAATATAATTTAAAAACATGAAATGTAATTAAAACTACAGTTTCTTGAAAATATTAAAAAAAAATCATTGTTTTGTTCATAATAACAATAATAATGGTAATAATGTAAAAAACGTGAATAGATACGAAATTTAATTCATAGCTCTTCCAGTTCAATAATTGTTTATATATAATGAAAACAATTTTGATAACACACCACAAAGACAGTGTGGAATCTGTCGGAATTATATTAGTTTAAGAGAAAGAGTGCATAACTCGGATTGTTTTGGATACATTACTTGTTACTAACATGCACAAAGGATATAACACGCGTCAGGGTTTAAAAAGTTCTTGGAAGACATTGATTTATCAAAGATATGATATTTTAACCCCTTTCACAAACGAGGAGAGTTTTTTGATAATCTGACAAACGCTCCTAAAAACATTTACTGCAATATATCCTTTGTCGTATTGCAATAATGTGCAAACAGAACTTGAAAATCTTTTGTAAAATGTTGACATAGCCAAATCAAATAGTTATATACTTCTATAACAAGGTATTTATCATAAAAATTGTTTCTCTAAAATTTAAACTCGAAGATTAACAGCCTGATCTGGACGGAGAAATATATGCAGAAATAAGAGATAAAACTTGATACAAGAAGTAACTAACTGACTATAAAAAACAAAGTTTCAAAATGAACCATCTTCTCTCATCTTAAAGGCTTTCATTAATGGGAGTTCTTCATTAGTGCAGTTTATCCTTTTGGTGTTAAAATCTCAAGGTAAGTTATCTTATTACTGTATTCACTTTTACTTGTTTTAACTACTTAATATGCATTGTATTGACTGATAGCACAGGCCTTTCAAAAAACTTTCTATTTAGGGTTGGTGTTTGTAACTACGCCAGCTCAAATTTGTTCTTTTTAATATATACATACTAACATTTTTTATACATCCTTATTTTATAGGTTAGTAAATAAAAAAATATTTCCATTCATTGAGGAAACCACTGACGGTTAGTTTTGACTAAGAGCCCGAATACTTAATCTATTCGTTTGAAATTAATTTATGAAATATTGTAATCAAATTGAAAGCAAAGAATGCTTAAAAAAGATACCACCATAAAAGATTCGTTAAGATTAAATAATATTTATAAGAGAATCTAACCGTATCAAATTCATACTACAGCTTGAGAAGAAATATAGTAATTGTGCAACTTTTAGGTGATGAATTGGAACTTAGTTTTGGAGATAATATCATTTGGATTTTTAGGGTCCTTTGTCCCTTCAAACAAACCTCTAGTATGCGTATTAATAGTGGACATTTTGTAAGTAATTAATTGTATGAAAATCAAAGTAATTAAGTTAACAATACCCCTCAGGGGCAGTGGGCTTTCCACTGTACGGGTGTTTCTTGGCGACCCCGGGGTACCTAAGCCAAGCTGTGAGACCCTCCTCACAGTTCTTCCCGAGCTAGGACCTTTCTTCTCATCTTTCAGGTCTTAGCTCACCGTCTTTATTCTTTCCTGAGCTAACCTTGCTCACCTTCTTGTTTTCGACCCCGAATCAAGGGTGTCTTTCCACCTTCTTTCGACCGGCGCATGCTGGGGGGTCCTGGGAGTGTCCCTGTTGTGTTGCAGGGACTGATGTGTGCCTCGCACTGCCGATGGTCTCCTCCAGTGTGTCGTGAGAAGCCAGCCGCTTCGGACCTTAGTCAGGGAGTGCGGCATGGATGCAGGGATCGGACTCTGCATTGCCACGGTGCGACCCCCAGCACGTCCGGCACATTTTGTGTATCGGTGCTGGGCAAACGGAGGTTCGGGCCCCGGAGTACCGGGGTAGGGGTGTCTTATCTCTACGGGGGGTAGACCTCCGAGGGTGTACCCGCTCTCGGCCGATGAAGGGCCGCCCCTTGCCGCACGATGCGCTGGTGACATGAAAGCATGGATTTTATCAACCGAAACACGAAGAACGTAAAGGAGAATGAGCAAGCCGCTTTTAGGCGAAGCTCTATTGTGCAGAGGTCTCCGACCTCGAAGACTGGGACGCCGACAGTGGGAATTAAAACCTCCCCCCCACCGGCACCGTTCAAGACGTTAAGTGACGCCGGATCGTCGTCCGAGCCTGAAAAGAAGAAAGTGGAGGTCAATCTAGCGATGAAGGTGACCGAGGCAGAAACCTCAAAAGCCAGGCTCGATGGAATACCTCCCAGGAAGAGCCCTCTTCGTGCGGCATTCGAGCTGCAAATGCTGCGGCAGCAGCAGGACGACGCCCACGAGGAGGAAGACTCATGTCTGAAGAAGATGAAAGCTCTTTTGAAGGAGATGGCCAAGGCCCTCTTAATTCAAAAGAACGTAAACAAGGCCATAAAAGAGGGGATTCCGAAACTCGAAGATTCTATAGAAGAAATCGAGGAATGCCGGAAAATCAGGCTAAAGGCAGTGAAACAGGAGCGCGATGTCACGAACCGAGTCATCTCTGCTTCGCCTCAAGCTCATCTGGCTGAGTCCCAGACTCATGCCAGAAAGCGAAAGAAGAGGCAGAGCGGTTCATCGTCGGGAAGCCCTGAGCTCGGGGAGTTGGACTTGGCACCGAGGCCGGTTTTTGTCACTGCATCATCGCAGACATCTCCTGTCCCGGCTGCTCATTCCATCCCGGGCGCTGTCGTTGTTCCAGCGGCTACTCCTGCAGAGGTTCCTGCTCCGGCGGCTAATCCTGCCTTGGCAGCAAACTCTGCCTCAACACCTTTGGGGGGCTGGAAGACGCGCCTGTCTAAGAAAGAAAGGAGGAGGCAGAAGCAAGCGGAGGCAGCTTCGAAAAGTGCGTCGAGGGTGGAGCGGACGCAAGTCTCAAACCCGGTTGGGGAGGCCTCTGGCAAGTCTGTCAGAAAGCCTAAACAACCCAGGCCTAAGAAGCCCAGGACGGAGGCAATCTTAATCAAGCCCTTAGGGGGGCGATCTTTTGCCGATGTTCTGGGTCAGATTAGATCGCAGGCCAAACCGGAAGAGACCGACACCGTTATCAAGTCTATTCGGCGAACCCAGAACGGGGATGTCCTCCTCGAACTGGGGAAGTCGAGTGACAAGATCGGTTTTGCCGCTTCCCTCAAGACTGCACTTGGAGACAAAGGCTCCATCAAGGCCCTAGAACCGAAGTGTTCGGTCGAGATTCGGGACCTTGATGTCCTCTCCACCGAAGATGAGGTGACCCGTGTGATCCAGGTGGCACTCCCGGAGATACCGGCCGATGGAGTGAGGGTATGGCTGACAAAGCCTAACCGAAGTCAACTCCGGATGGCTGTTGCTGAGATGAGCGAAAAGCACGCCAATAAGCTGCTTAGCCTTCAGCACCTCAGAGTCGGTTGGGTCAGTTGCAGGCTCAAACGGAGGGTAGTAGTTTCGAGATGCTTCCGCTGTCTCGGTTTCGGCCACTCCTCCCGAAACTGTAAAGGGCCCGACAGGAGTGCCAACTGCTTCCAGTGTGGAAGCCAGGGCCACAAACGTAAGGAATGTTCCTCGAGCTCCTCCTGCTTCCTCTGCAAGGATTCAGGCTCCAGTGCCCTCGGTCACTTACCCGGGTCTGGTCAGTGCGGTGCCTTCAGAGCCGCACTTGAACAGGCAAAAGGCAGCGGCCGGTAATTCGCATCCTCCTTCATAGATCCTGGGGAGCTGATAACCTTCTAGATCAGCTCGCCCGAGAACTTGGTGCTGACGCGCTCCTTATCAGTGAACAGTATCGGGACAGAGACCCAAACACTTGGATCTCGGACAGCCTCGGTACTGCTGCATTTTGGGCACGTAATACACGAGATGTTTTGGTGCGGAGTCACGGGCGCGGCCGAGGATTCGTCTGGGTTCGGTGTAGGGACGTGACTATCTTCAGTTGCTACCTCACACCCAACGAGGCCGTCCAGGACTTCCGCGACAAGATAGATAGTCTAGAGGAGTGAGTTCTCGGCACCACCGGGCATGTCGTCGTTGGTGGCGATTTCAACGCCAGGGCCGTCGAGTGGGGAATGCCCTCTACCAGCTCCCGGGGGAAATACATCCTGGATTTCATCGCCAGGGCCGGTCTTGTCGTCCTCAACCAGGGCGACACACCTACTTTTCGGCGCCCCGGGCAGAGAGGCACGATCCCCGACGTCACCTTTGCGTCTGAGTCGCTCCTTCCGAGGATCTCTGGCTGGAGGGTTGTGGAGGACTACACGGGTAGCGACCACCAATACATCGTTTTTGACCTGCATGATCAGGCAAATCGTCGAGTTTCCGCATCTCGGGAAGGGCCACGCCGGTGGGACACCAACAAACTGGACGTGGTCAAGTTCACCGAAGTCATCTCTCGGGGAGCGCAGGGGAATCCTGGTGAGGCTGGGGCCGAGGCACTAGTAACATCCACGATGGAACTGATCGTCTCGGCCTGCCACCAGTCTATGCCGAGAAGGAAACCCCGACGCGACAAACAACCCGTTTACTGGTGGACTGAAGAGATTGCGGAACTCAGAAGAACATGTTTAAGAACTAGACGAGCCGCCACAAGAGCGAGAATTCCCGCAGACAGAGTTCGTAAGTCGGAGGCCTATAAAGCTGCGAGAAAATCTCTCCGCCAGGCGATAAACAGGAGCAAGGCGAATAGCTGGAGGAGACTTCGTGACGACGTTGACTCTGACCCGTGGGGCCTGAGTTACAAACTTGTAACACAGAAACTCGGCGCCCGCTCTCCACCTTCCATCATGGAGGGCGCCACCATGGGGAGGATCGTCGCTGCGTTGTTTCCTGAACATCCACAGCGACTGCCGGTTGACTTCGGACGGGTAGAGGACGTTCCACTCTTCACTTTCGAGGAGCTGGAAACCTCCGTTCTTTCCCTGAAGAGCAACAAGGCTCCTGGCCCGGACGGGATTCCCAGTGAGGCTTTAAAGAAAGTATTTTCAATCAACGCTGACTTGTTGTTGAGAATGTACAATGCCTGTTTGGTAGAAGGGGTGTTTCCGGCTCCCTGGAAAACAGCCAGGCTTGTACTGATCAGCAAGGGCAAAGGTGATCCCGAACTGCCGTCGTCCCACAGGCCTCTCTGCATGTTGGACACGGCTGGGAAGCTGTTCGAGAAGCTGATCCGTTCCCGCCTGACTTCTGCCGTGGAAGCTGCCGGGGACTTATGCCCCCGTCAGTACGGCTTCATAAAGGAACGGTCAACGATCGACGCTGTCACCGAAGTTCAGAGAGCTGTGGAGAGATCCGAGAGCCACAACCATTTCTCCCGCCGAGTAGTGCTTCTTGTTACGCTTGATGTCAAGAATGCCTTAAACTCGGCGAGGTGGGTCGATATGTTGGATGCGCTTCGTAACACCTTTCGTATTCCTGCATATCTGTTGCGGCTCATCGAGGATTATCTACGCTCTCGAAGCCTGATCTATGACACGAGGGACGGAACGCGGACGATGGAAGTCACTTCTGGTGCCGCACAAGGTTCAATACTCGGCCCGGATCTCTGTAACGTTGCCTATGACAGCCTCCTGAGGTCCGAGATGCCTGAGGAAACCACTTTGGTTGGGTACGCCGATGACGTCGCAGCTCTCATTGCTGCACGCAACGTTGAGCTGGCCCTACTAAAGTTGAACCGAGTTATGCGGGTTGTCAACAACTGAATGTCCGATCACGGTCTCTCGCTTGCTCTTAGTAAGACGGAGATCGTGATTCTCACGAAGAAGAGGATCGACACCGTCGTCCCGTTTCGAGTGGGAAGGGAGGTGGTCACATCAACTCGTGCCGCCAAATACCTTGGGGTTATGGTGGACACCAAGTTAAGCTGGAGGGATCAGATCTTCCGTACGGCGGACAAGGCCGCTAAGGTAGTTACTCACCTTAGTAGGCTGATGGCCAATGTTGGGGGTCCCCGATCCAGCAGAAGACGTCTGTTGATGTCCGCGGTCCAGTCCGTGCTCCTTTACGGGGCAGAGGTGTGGGCAGGCGCTCTAGATAAGGAGTGCTACAGGTTGGGACTCGCCCGAGTTCAGCGTCAAGCTGCGCTCCGGGTGTGTTCCGCCTACCGGACAGTGTCCGAGCCTGCCGTCCTGGTGGTCGCCGGAGTCATCCCTGTCAAGCTCTTGGCAGGGGAGAGGAAAGCGATTTATCAGAGAGGTGGCGAGATCGGCAAGGACACGGCAAGAACAGAAGAGCGCTCCCGAACCTTCCAGCAGTGGCAACACAGCTGGGAGCACGACACCCGAGGACGATGGACTGCGCGACTTATCAAGCAGGTCCAACCATGGGTGGAACGGCGGCATGGGGAGGTGGACTACTACCTGACCCAATTTTTGACAGGTCACGGCTATTTTCGATCGTACCTGAACCGGATGGGAAAGACCGGTTCACCGGACTGCATTTATTGCCCGGGTGTTCCCGACGATGCGGAACACACATTCTTCCGCTGTCCCCGTTGGGAAGGGCCCCGCCTGGAGGCCACACAAATATTTGGTGCATTTTCGGTGGACTCGGTCTGCCAAAAGATTTTGGAGGATGAGGGCAACTGGGATTGTTTGTCACAGTTCGTCCGGGGTATCCTCCTGGAAAAGAAAACCGATCTGGACCGCGAAGTGGCCCAGATCCCTTGATAGAGCGGCCGGATAAGGTGCGAGCCCGACGGGCGTAAGCCAAATTTAGGCCTAGCCTGACGTAATGTGATAAACAATTCCAGGTTAGATTCCTAAAGAGTAGAGGAGGTTTTTTAGTGGGTAAACCCGTTTTTTTAGGGGAGCCCCACACTACAGGCTGGCCACCTGTGTGCGTAATGCATTTTTCCGCCTCTCCCTCAAAAAAAGTTAACAATACCATATCTATTTACGGTTCTTGACTATTCCAGCAATTTAAAGATTGTATTATTGTTGCACAAAATTGAAAGCTAATTCTCACTAAGAAGAACCCATAAAATTTGTTTTTGTGAAAAAATCAAGAACTACTCCACAAGCGAAGAGTTCTGAGTACCAAAAGCTCAGGAGTTCCTTTAAAGGAAATTTATTACTTCTCTATTTAATTAAGGAAATTATTTATTTTTTTAGTGTTATTAATTCTTACTGTAGGCCTGTGTGATGAAAATAAAACAGTTTTAGGAGTTTCTCTAGTTATTTGTTAAATGCTCAGCCTACATTACGAATCAGTCATGTATATTCAAGGTTAATATGAAATAACCTTTCGTTGATCATCTATCTAATTTTATATAATTCAGTTTTACAAAATCTTCAGATAGAAAAATCTCAAGTTCTACTGAACCGATTTTATTAAGTAATGTGTCAATGGAAACCTGTAGAAGTGTAAATAATTATTAATCTTTGGTCAGATTTATGGTGAAAATTAAGAAATCATATTTCCCTAAACAAATACTTTGAAAACGGGGTTATTTACATTTATTATTTGGAGGCAAATTTTATCTCTCTTTATTGAGTTATTTTTATTATTTTTTTTAAGAAATGCATAATAGTAGTTTGTAAGAAATTTTATCCTCTTTCAGAATATCATCAACCACTTTAGTCGATTTTTTCGCCATTCAAAAGTTATTTGCAAAAAATCTAAGCAACCTCCGAATTTATAGTGGTGAGAAAATACTAAACTACATATATTTTTATTAAACTTTGTACAACTAAATCTACTGTTTTACTGGACAGCTTTTATTATTTAATGGGTCGTTGGAAAGCTTCAACAGTGTAGATGGTCAAATAATTATGAAAGTTGGATGTTTTAGAAGACAAATGGTGCAAGAGTAAAAACGCATGATTTCTATCAGAAATACATTAAAAAAACTGCTTTATTTTAGAAGTTTATTACCTTTATTGTTAAGTTTTTGCTGTCCGTTATCAGTATGAAAAAAATATAGTAGCAAATTGTACAAAATTTAATTCTCTTACAGGATATCACAATCCACTTTAGTCTATTTCCTCGCCTTTAAATAGTTATTTGTAAAAAATCTAAGCAATCTAGAAATTGGTGAGAAAATTATAAGTTAGAGATATTTTCATTAATCTTTGTTCAACTAAATCTACAGTTATACTTGACCATTTTAATTAACTATGGATTGTTGGAAAGCTTCATCTATGTAGATGTAAAAATAATTGTGAAAGTTTGATTTAAAAAAAAATTTAGGCCTATGGTGCATAAGTAAAAACACAGAACCAGGTTAACCGAGCCTTGCTCGTTGGTTTTAATTCAGTTTTTATGTAGTGTCATGGTAATAAAGATGTTAAATTTCCACCAACAACCAACTATACCTCTTCACAGTTAACAGCTGTTTAAAAATGTCTGCTTAGCATTACTGTTCCTTTATTTTTGGGTATATTTCTTTGTTATTTCGTTACCAAAATAGCAATCCATAAGACCAATGTAAAAAATTACGATTATTAAACTTAAATTCAGACCAAATTCGATTTTTCCTGTGATTGAGGCTGTTTCCAATTTTGTTTTTGGGCCAAAACACTCTTAAATGTAAAATTTAAGCAAAATCTAACCACTAGATTTCGAGATCGTGGAACACACATCCCGTCAGACATTGCTCGTATTATAGTATTGGATATTTTCTATAATAAATACATTAAAAACGGTATTTTTTAAAGTTTTATTATATTTGCTATCAAGTTTTAGCTGTATTTTATCATATAAAAAAATGCATAATAGAAGTTTTTGTAAATAAATAGTTTTACTTGAAGACATTACAATTAAAATTATCCCTTGCAAAGATCAAGTGAGATTGTTGAAACACTCTGATGAAGTATGTACAAAGATTGTTGTTTATTAATCAATATACTGTAAATAAATGAATTAGATTTGAATTTTCATTAGCTTGATGTATTGAGAAGCTATTTTATTTTTAAACAATATATTTATTGAAAAGAAATCAAATTAATTTTCAGGTATGGCATAGGAAATATAGCACGTATGTAAAAGTTTTCTAGAGACCATAGTATTTAACCACAACGTCGGGCTCTGTAGCTAGTCATATTATAATGCACGTATGTAGTCATTGGTATAAGTGAGCACTCTGAGTGATATTGGCCCTCTAAAAGCGGTGCTGTTTGTTAATCAAACATGTGGTGGTCCAAGCTTCACCTTCAACAGCGAGTCTTAGCTAATGGAATATTGCATGTGGAGATTACCACCGGGATATGGACTGTACCGCAAGCTGCATTAAGAGGCTTGAACTGCCCGCCTTAAAATCAAAGCCTAACTTTTGAGTCCGTAAACAAATTAGGATTTTAACGTTAAAATCAAACATAAAGAAGTTAGTTGAGATATAAAATAATCTCTTCATGAAAAACATTTGTCACTTATTCCTGTAATTTTTTTTTTTAATCTTTGCTAAATTGTTTATGAATGCTATTGGTAAAATAGGTTTTAAATTTCAATACCGTTATTCATTCAAACTTACTATGTCATACAGGGACCAAGCGGTCTAGAATAATATTTAGTTCCTTCACTTCAGTTAAAGAGAGTTTATAAGAGTAGTATATTATTCATTTGTGACTGCAGTGAATCTAAAAATTCTAACAAAATGACCAAACCACTGCACCGTGCCGCAGCTGCGAGGCTGTGCTTGTATGCATAACTGATCAACTGCCGGGCTGTACGGCGATGGCGGCGCGGCGCGGCGAGGCGGAACGACCAGAAATTAACATTTGTGAAGAACCCGGGGGGGATGTCTTGGCTGACTATGTTTTATATTACAAATGACTCTTAGAATCTGAAAACCTGTGTATAACTCTTTTAATAGATTATTTATTAATATTTTACAATTAAGTCAGTTTACTTTTAAAAAAATCTTAAACACTTTTGAGGGACCAGGATGAACCCCCTGAAGCGTTGTGTGTACGCATTGAATCCATCCCGTTAATCCCCAAACAAAAGTAGATCTAAATTGGTAGGTTTCTAGACGGTGCTCACATGCTTGCTATCCAAATACTTATAATATAAGAAGTGAATATTTATCATTCGAAAATAAATAAATAAAGTCGTTGAATAGAAATCGGAGTAAATATAAATAAGTTATAACATTTCAACTTCACGTTACGTTAAAATTTCGAAGTTGGGGTGACATATATTAATAATCGTTTATCCTTGTAAAACTCAATGTAACATTATGTTATCCTGTGGTTCTTCGTTTGACATCAAAGGAGTGCATAATCCCTCTTGTTGGGATGTAAATTTTGGATTCAATAATTCAAGCCAGTAAACCATGGTAAAAATCACAATTGTGTACATTGAATGCGAATGTGTGAAATTGGATTGATATTTAATTATCCATGTAAACAGATTCTAGTGGTATCTACAATTAGTGAGGAGATATGATTACAGAAATATTACTGTTACATTTTTACAAACAATCTAATTTTACTATAACTTACAAAACTTACAATAATAAAAATACCACGGGAGCGGTATCCCAGTGGTATATCTCACAAGCGAGCTGTCCCTAGGTGCAGTCTCAGGCGACGACAATACTCGCACAAACATGAGCGGTCAGGTCACCTCTGGCTAGCCTATGTGACTGAATGTTGTGACCTACCTTACTGGCTTTAGATCGCTGGACAGGCTTATTGGCCCACAGTGACGGGCAGTGGATAATTTTAATTAATAATAAAAAAGAACAATATTAATATAAATTTTTACAAACAAAATTGTACGATAATAGAAGAATCTTTACATAATAGTAATATTTTTTCTGAATTAACAAAGCGTTTCTAAGAAAGGTATGCTGTTGTATAGTTATCTTAAAATTTTATAGGCCTCATTACGTTAATTAATGTAGTTAAACAGCCGCAGCCGCACCATTAGGGGGCCGGCGCATCTTGCACATTACAGCTTATCTCGAGATTTACAGGATATCAGGACTTAACGTGGGGAAACACTTTACATCAATGGAATACAATGATAATAGTAGATATAGCACAAGTAGAACAGCAAAATACCCCCCGTCGCAGCAGACCTGCGTACTCAGCGAATTTCCAAATTAGTAATATTAATTTTGACCAGTTAAACTTGTAAACAAAATTTCATCACGTGCTCATAAATAGAGAAATAAATGTCTATTCTCCTTAAGATAAATATAGGGAAAGAGTATGCAGGTATGCTGCCATGGGGGACACTAAAAGTAGGTTTTTAGCACAGAAAAAATTTATTTCGACCATATAAAGCCATATAGTAAGTTTCATCAATATCTGTCCATAAATAAAAGAGTTTGCCTATTCTCCATATGATTAACATGGGAAAAGAGTATGCAGGTTTGCTGCCATGATAAGTACAAAACCCAAGATTTTTTACCTTAAATGGAAGAATCTCAACCAAATGAAGCTAAATACCAAGTTTCATCCAAAATTATTGGTTTATAAGTGAAATATTAACACATCCTTATTCTCCATAAGATTAACATTGGAGCCCCAAAAGACAATGTACTGTCTTTAGACTTTGTAATATCTCGGCAACCAATGGAGATAGAGCAAAGCTTCAAAATACAAATTGTGTGTTTTTTTGAGCTAAATCCAATGGTCAAAATAAAAATTTTAAATTTTAAAAATTTACATATGAAAAATGCAAAAAACCCACTTTTGGGGTACAAAACCCCCCAAAACTACCCCTTCCGGTAGGTCGATATGTCTGGTTTTCGAACTCATCCGAATAAACGTAGGATTACACATCTCTACCAAATTTGGTGTCGATCGGACCATTTTTACGAGAGTTATCGTGTCTAGGGACACATAGATATATATATATACATATATATATATATACATATATATATATATATATATATATATATATATATATAAATTTTAATGACTATTATTTTTGGTCTCTGGGCACCTCAAAACGAAAAAGTAACATGGTCCCGGGCTTAGGTCTTACCATGAGACCTACGGTAATAGCTTATTCCCTATGGGAAATTCGCTAAAAACATATAATAGCATAAGCATGTTATAAAAACATTGTTCTGCTTCAATGTAATTGGTCTTGACTGTTTTGAAGCAAAGAAATAAAAAAAATAAGTAAGGGCATCACAGAAATAAAGCTGAAACGCCTTAAAGTCATAAAAGTAGATAGAAATGGCATGTAGTAGAAATTCATCATATCATTAAGTAAGAATGCTACTAATTTAACTTTTATTTGTAGTTATTTATAACTTTGCGATCATTTATTAATTTTAAATACCACAAAAAAAAAACAACTAAAATTATGTGAGACGTAGAAGGCAATGCTAGGCCACATGTCTTGCCCACACGTTTGCAATATCTGTTCTACGGTTAATCTATGGTCTTAATTATTGACCTTCCATTTCTAAGGATCTATTAGGCAGCTTTTTTAGCTATTTTATTTATCAGGATTATAAAATAAATAAATATAAAAAAACAGATAAATTTACTATAGAGAATTGAAGCATCGTTATTTAAATCAAAGTCTGTAATATGTAAACGTTTTTATAAAGGCTAATGATTTATGATAATTGTCTGTAAAATAATCCATCCTTTCTTTAAAGCATAAAAAGAAAAATTAAGACAGAGATCTTTGTCAAGTAAAAGTTGGGCCACGTGTGTCTTGACTAGATGTTTGCATAATTTGTTCTCTAGTCAGTGTACTGTAGGGGTGGTGATTTTAGGAGCATTTTTTAGAATTACGTAGATAGATAAAACCTTTTACGAAATCAGACAAATACCTAAATATAGATACATTAGTTGGATAGGTAAGTGATTGTAAAAGCTGCCTTGCAATCCGAAGGTTGCCGGTTCGATCCTGATAAATTTTATTAGCTTTTTAAACTTTCGAAACTGGACCTTTGGTCGTTGGGCTTTTAATCAAGGATCGACATATGAATAAACTTCTCTTTTTCTGTTACCAAGCTACGGCTATAAATAAACTACCATCTGATCCATTACAATCATCGAACTCACCCTTCAGTTATATTCAACACGATATTCTCATATTCACCTTTAAATAGAAAGTGTTTTGGTGTCTTAAAAAATACATTCTGTCTCGTAACTCTTTGGAAAATGGTATAATATAGCGTTATTGTTTAAGCCAAGACAATTTCATTTCAGTAGTGGGGTTTGGTTACTTTCAAAACGGAAGTCGTGCCAATTGCCAGCCGCTGCCGGCCAGCTGCCATCGGCCAGCTGCCAAATCAGTCGCTGCCGCCATATGCCATGCCATATAGCTTCCGGTGGGGGAGGAGATGTTATTTGAAATTTGAAATTCAACTTGACAATTGGGTTACGGAAAGTATGTCAAGGTCATCCAGAGTAAGTTTTAAAAAACCCTATCCCGCTACCACCGGAGTAATAGTTCGGAGAGTGGAACTAACTCCGGCGATAGCGGGATAGGTATAGAATTAGGTTTGTGAATTTTATTTGTGAAAAACATACAATCAATGTGTGACAGCAGTGTTTAAACAAGTTGAAGTTTTGTTATGAACTACAGAGTTGTAAACACAAACACCGACGACGATGAGAAGGTAAACGCAGAGTCCCCAGATGATGTATTTAAAAAGTTTGAACAAACGTAACATCTCGAGTTGGTTTTCCCGTTCCATTTCCAATCGTTTGATTTCCAATTTCAATTTATCCTCTTCCATCCTTGTTACAAATGGAACTTCATCCATCATATCCATCATGTTTGTGTTTTTTGAAATTTTGAAAGAAGCGATGTTGATAGTTGAAGAGGCGAGGATGGAATGAGAGTTAAAAGAGGGAAATGTCGGTTAAATAAAGAAGTGGTGGGGGGAAAGAGCGTTGTTACATAGAAGCGGTGGGGGAAAGATGCTGCTCATCATTTGCCTCAGAAGTTGTGTCCGACTGTAGAGGGGTAAGAGGAGTAGTATTTAGTAAACTGTCTTCATCAGAACTTTCAACCTTATTACAAATAGGACAAGCGTAAGTTATTTCCAAATTCATTGTAATAGCGTTAAATTTATCTATAATTTCATTTAAAGCATTAAATATTTCTTGTAAATCATCTTTTGAGTTTATTTCAAAACTAGCATTCATTCGTGCCAATGGAGAAGTGTTCATCGTTAGAGAGTTAGCAATCGAATGAGGATTAGCGCCTAGGGAAGGGGGCTTATATAATGGCGACCTTGAGCAGGTGTTTAGGGAGGGGGGCTTTCTAGGGAGGGGGCTTCTATATAGGGGACCTTGAGCTTATGATTGAATAAAACGTTTAGTTCTTCTTCTTCTTCGTCTTTTAATTCAATTATTTGAACCGAAGTAGTTGTTTCGTCCTCTTCACTCGATGAAGAAAACAATTCTCCAGGATTTAAATATTGAACTACAATTCTGAACCATCTTATAGGATATTCGTCAATGACAGAAAGTAAGTTTTGAAACAATTCTTCCATCTCCTCCCTGTCAGTTATTATATGTTCAAACTTGATAAATTTTCCTTCCATGTTGTTAGTTAGAGTGTTGGAAGTGGAATGATTTAATATTATATAAAAATTAGAACTAATGGTGGGGGAAATCTCAAGGTCATCCAATTGAAGTTTTAAAAAAGAGTGTAAAACTGAAATTATACATTTGATGGTTCTACAGGATCGGAATACCAATCTGATCTGTATTTACATCTTTTTATCATATGTGTACAAAAATCATCTTGATGAGACTTGGTGCGTTGACAATGAGCAAGATCTAGAGGGTGAAATTTGAAACATCTTTGAGGACAACATGTATGAAAATATCTTGATTTGTAAAATTTGAAAGTTCGCAATTCCGGTGGCGGTAGTTGTTTTGTTTTACATTTGCAATAACAAGATCCGAAGAATTCACATTTAGTACAAGCTAACCCATCCACCATCATTGGTCCTAAATCTGTACACTGTTGTTCACAACAGTAACGAGGTTTGTACTTGTATTTTTGCTCTTCCATGTTGACGCTGCGGAGTCTAGTGAAAGAATAAGATTGTATAGTGATGAATAGCGAGTTTTATGTACTATGAAAAGTGGTAGGGGTAATTTCAAGGTCATTCAAATGGAGTTTTAAAAAATTATACCTTACAAGTGTAAGGATTATTGAAATTTAGGAAGTTTGTTTCTGTTTGTTTTCTTCAGACTTTTTTTCTCTCTCCGCCTTAGCCATAGCAATAAGTTCTTCTGTTGATAGTGGATGTACTTCAGGAAATTTTAAAATTAATTTAGCTTGATATCCTTCTTTAGTTAATACATCTAAATCTTGAGTCATTTGTTCAACAGTGTTATAATCCTTTCCATAGATTTTCCCATCAAGTTCAATCATCATTCTGTATAACATTTTGTAGAATAGATCTTGTTGTGGCGAGAGCTGAGAAGCGAATGATTATTTATTAAACTGTTACATCCTTTTTATGAACTTGATATTGATCACGTGATTCCTTAGTTGTAATTTTATTTATTAAAAGTTATTCAACATTGGTAATACTTCTGGAACTTGACGTTATGTTGACCAGCTGGCGATGAAGAAGTTGTAGGTTGTGTAGAAAAAAATATTTCATCATCGCAATATTTTGTTTTAGTGAACATCCTTGTATTAGTAGCACTAACATCAACAGTTAAGTGATAACCACCGGTAAGTAAAACTCGCATTTCGTTAGTTAAATCTTCAAGTTGTTCAAAAGTAGTTATGGTGTTGGTATCATAAGATGCACACTTAACCTTTAGGGACATGTTGAAGTTTTGTATTTAGTGATAGAGAGTGAGATGTGTACGGTACGAAAGGTAGTCGTAGACTGATGAATTTAACAAGTTGATTTTCACTTTTATTATCACACAAAATTGGGTCAAGGTCATCCCATGGAATTTTTAAAAAAAGCAACATATTGTAATGTACAAACACATTACAATATGTTGCTTTTTTATTTTTATTTTTTTTTTTTTTAGGTTTATATCATATTTATTGAGAAACAAATACAAAGAAATATTTACAATCTTATGTACAAACTAATCAGTAGTAGGTGTTACATGAATTGTAAGTTCAGTAGAATTGTTTCCACTTGGTCCATGTGATACCAAATAGAGTGCGCCGGGTTGAATTATACGAAGATCTTCATTTTGTAGTAGTTGTACGAAGCGCTTTGGTAGGAAGATTTGAAATTTTGCTTCATCACCAATTGTATAAGGTGCCTCGCTTAATGTGCAATTTATAGCATCACCTACTGAAGTTTCCATCTTCTTTATTGTATGAATGATGTAGTGTTTTTCTTCTTTCAGCTCGGAACATTTTTTTGTAGGTAGGATTTTTGATTTTGAATGAGCGTTGAATTGTTCAACTAAATTTTGAAGTAAGTTGTTTGATGCCATCTTAATGTTTTTGCTGATGCTAATCTTCTTGTTAATAAGAATATCCGTTGGAGATGTTGTCTCTTCGGAGGTTCGAGTAATACTCATGCTGTGTCATGGTAGCGCTCTCACTTTTATTATCGAGAATACCCCCACCACTGACACTACCCCCACCACTGATGCTACCCCCACCACTTTGTTGAAGGAAATTATTCAAGCGGTAGGCATTCTTCAAAGCACACTGTGACCTTCGATGTTTAAAACTTTTTGATGAAATACAAAGTTCATTAAAGTAGCATTGGAAATCTCTATCTATTATTGCATTTATCACTTCATTGCTTGTAAATGATTGTATCCAATTTGCTTTTTCCAATCCTCTTGTGTAGATAGTTTTAAACTCTTTACAATAATGATTCATAATATGCGGCATCATGTTATAATGAATAAAACCTTCATCCCATTTTAAGTTATGAAAATGTTTGTTTAACCATTTGTTTGTAACTTTCGCTTTAGTTGTTAGTTTATTGAATGGAAATGGAGGTTTGAACAAGTAATGATAAATTACAGATGTGTTCATATCCAAAATTACTAATTCTTTAATAATGAAATTTCCATCATTCCCTCGAAAAGCTTGAAATTCAATTATACCTCTTTTAACTTCCATTAACTGTGATGCAGTAGAAAACGAAACCCGTTTGTTCATGATGAAGTCTCATCCACAACTGACTGTTATTACAAACACGATTGTTCTTCTTTTATTTCTTGCGCTTCTTCATTTATATTAAAATTGGTGTGATAGTTGTTTAATTGTCTCCACATATCCACTTCTTGAGGTATTCGATTAAAAATTGAAGTATCCACAGGACCATATAAAATTGGAATGAATGGTTGTCTGTCCAATGTATCGATTAGATAATCTTTAATTATTGTACTTGAAAATACTAGTTGTTTTAAGTATCTAGTGACAGGACCGGTAGTACAACTTAAAGTGTAAAATTCTTCTTTAGTGAAATGTAATTTTACATCATGTCTAGTTAAATCTTTGAAGCGAACAACTTGTCCCCCACGATGTTTGATTATATCAACTTCAATATTTGATTCTAATAAACTTAATCTTGTTCTTTTTCCAAATGTGTTGTTAGTTAAATAACATTCCAAAAGATGTAAATGTTTCATTAGAGAATCCCAAGAAGTTTCAGTAAAGATAACCATTTTACTTCCTTGATTTAACATAACAATTGGTGAATAATCCAATGATTTTACAATTCCAACAGATATACTTTTTGTCATGCATGAAGAAATAGGGTAGAAAATTCGAAGAAATACTTCTGTTAAAATATTTGTTGTAATGTTAACTTCAACCTTTTTTCTTTTTACTTCTTTTTCATCTTCTCCTTCTTCTTCTTTTTTCTTATGTTTGTTAAACTTGAGGAATTCATCCATTTCTTGTTCAACTTGCTTTTCTATATCAGAACTATTTTCATCCATTAGAGGTGTATTTTCTTCTCCGTTAGTAGAATTCATCTTGCGAACGATGTTTCCCAAACGACGGTTGAAGATAGAATGAAGTTTCTACTAGTTAATTTCCTGCTTATATATTTTTTTGTAAAATTCTTGAAATTTATACAATTACATAATTGTTTATTTTCAACTTGTGTTTTATAAACAAAATTCTAACCTTAAAAATTGAAGAAGATAATTCTAACCTCAATATTTTGCAGTAGTTGTACTAAGTCTTTTTTAAAGTACATTCTTCACTATTCCGGTCAGTGGTGTGTAAGTAACTATTTTATCATGTAGAATTAGACAGTATGCCGAAGTTCCATCCGCTACTGGTTCTTCAAATTCCATTTCAATTTTTATATCCACACTTGATGATTTTACTGATTCATTTTGTTTTGAACAATCGATTACAATTATTGGAGCTTTGGAATAATACTGATCAGGTGATAATAGTGGTGTATTAGTCTTTCCATAATATGATGATTGAAATCTTGCATACATATCATATAAAATGGAAAAACGTTTTTTGCTAAACATGACATTTAAATTGTCATATGGAAAGAATTGAGAGTTTAAGAAAACTTTACAATTCTTTATTTTACAGTGATCAAATTGACCAGCATTTGCAGTAATAACATCTTTTCGCTTAGTTTGAAAACCGAGTATTATGTACCTTGCACGTTCCAAGTAAGTTGATGTTTTGACGGTCCATGTTTGTCGTTCTGTTTGAGGTAATGTAGGGTATTCATGAAATTCCCAACTTCGGAATGGCATTACAATGTCACGGTCAGATTTTAACTTTCTTAACAATACGATTCTATGTTCATCAGCCAATCTTACATGAGGTACTCTCCAAACAACTTTATCCAATTGTAGTTGCCATTCCAGTTTATCTTCCGTAGTTGCAGGGTCTGCAAGTATTAAGTCCTTATTAGTTGAAGATCTGAGTAATACTAATTCTTGTTTAACATTTATTATAACCCTTTTGTAATCTTCAGCAAATCCTAAAAGCAATCGTAAAGGTACATGAAAATCAAAATGACCGTTGGAAGCAGGTGTTATAGTGTCTTTATCAGGAGCAACCCATCCGGCAGTGACTATTGAATTCTTCTCATGTGGTGTTAATGATGTTAATCCTTTTAATGTAGTTGTTATACCAACCTTTTTTGTTGAATCAACTGTCACCCCTGATATCTCATATCTTATTTCATCAAAAAGATATGCCATTGGGTTATTTATAAAAGGAACTGTTGAAGCAGTTTTTCCATCCAATTTTAATACCCTTCCTTCGATGTACAAATAACTTTCACATGGTAATGTGTAAATATCTTGTTGTTGAATGGGAATTCTTATTTCATCATTATTGTTTAATTTTGATGAAGTGTAAGGGTTGTGTGTGTGATATTCCTTCTCCCATAGTGTTTCGTCGAATGTCGGTCCTTGAGATATATCCAGGATATCCATCGTTGTTAAGTTTCAATCCAATCTTTTGTAGAAAACGAATGTTGTCTGATGTTAACTCTTCCAATGTCGAGGAGCTACTGAGCTCCCGACTCTTCCGTTGTGGTTTAAATGATAATCCCATGTTGATTTTTATGTCGCCGCTCTGATGTGTATTCGTATAGTAATTGTTTCTCCTCTAAAGTCAACACTATGACCGTCTTGATCCAATATGTTCAGTACGATGTCTGAAATGAAACTGGTGTTTAACGGTAGGTATATCAAGTTTTGTGGCTTCTCAACAATTTTAAAACCTGGAGCAACTGTTGGATAAAATGTATGTAAAATATGCTGATTTACTCCTTCTCTATATGATCCATGTATAATATTACATGTTACATCAATACTATTTACTTTTAATATTGTAACAGTTGTATTACCTGAATGAGTAGTTTCAGGAGTTAAGATTTTCTTTTTTGTATCTGTAAATCCAAGTAAACTGCCAATAGAGTTTTTCATTCCGACATCTATATAATATTTTGAAGTTATTTCTGCTTTTAAAGTATTATTATTTCCTTTGATTGTGATATTATCTTCTCCGAGTTTTTTCTGCAATAATTGGTTTATATCATCAATTTCATAAGCTCCAGTAGGAAATGTAATTATTTTCAATTCTGAGTATTTTCCTGCAGCATCCTTAGTTTCATAATAATGTAGTAAATTGTTTTTTCCTTCTGTAACATTAGGAATTGAATTGTAGGTAGTCAAATCAAGTAATGCCGCTTCCCATAATCTTTCCTTGGATAAACGCAATGCTGGGAATAGAGTACTTTTTAATGTGGATGAATTTCCACTCAGTGACACTGTATACGATGACATCTTAAAGGTGACTGACACTTTTCGCTAGAAACTCCAAACATAAATGTCCACATATTTCAGTATTGTTAGGTTGTTCTCTTTTGTAATTGTAAAAAATATTTTTGGAGTTTTGAAAATAATGTTGAAGTTCTTTAGGCGGTGGTAGATTGCCAAAACTGTCAAAGTAGTAAATGGTTTGTCCGAGCTTTTTATAGCATACCCAATGAGTGCCTGGACCATAGGTGGAATCCAAATTTACTATTCCAGTTTCATTTTTCCATATTTTAGTTGGTAATGCATCTTTCATAAAAACTCCTCGAAAGAATGGTATTTTCAAACATTTTACATAATCATTTAACTGATGATTAGTTAAGGCTTTATTTGGAATTATCAATTGATTTTTTTTATTTAGTACACACGGTACGGTCTTAGGTATAAACCTGCTCCGTTTTTTACCATTGACCAAACAGAAGCCTTTTTTACTTTTGCTTTACGAGTTCTACGACGTCTCTTTCTAATATTTCCACCTTTTTTGGGAGCTCTTCTTTTTGCAGGTCTTCCTCTGCGACGTCGTCTTCCACCACCAAACTTAGCTTTTGTCTTCATGGCTGTTGTTACTGCCCAAGCCGCTGCTTTTTCTGCAATACTTGCGTCACTTGATTTTACTCTTTGCCAAGCTTTTTCTGCTAGAATTTTATCTGCTATTGATCTATTTGTTGAATCTTTAAACTTTGAATATGCTATATCGTGTTGTTTGCAAGCTTGATCTAATTTATTAATTCCAGGATCTCCTCTTGCTAAACGTTTTGCCAACTTAGTTCCAGGTCCACAATATTGATAACCTTCAGGAATATGTAATTCGTATGGTAAAGCGTCTATTGCTCGATTTACAACAGCACCAATAGGTATCCGTCTAAGCAGGGATAACGCAGTTGAAGTTATACCACGTCCTCTCTTGTTGCTGTCTTGATGATGACTGAGTGATACGGCCTTCATTATGTAGTCTTATATAAACTGGTGTGTTTACTCCACAAGATACATTACATAAATGAATAAGTTATGTATAATTTTTTATATTTAAACACTTAGTTATTCAAATTAATTATATATTGATTTATAATTCTATTTTTAATCCAAGCTTCCCGTTCATCGGGTTGAATTATCACATGACTCGTTGTACTAGCTATATGATTATGGGTATCAATAAGTAAATTGCCCACTATTCTTATTAAACAATCTAAATTTACAGCATCTTTTGGATGTTGAGGATCATGTAATTGCATAATACGTTTATCATTACATGTGTAAGCTGTTGAATCACTTTTTGATGTTTTTATGACTTGTCCAATAGTAGCAGCATCATTTGAATCTTCGCCTGGTAAAATATTAATTATTTTCTTCATCTTTGCATCATATTTGGTCCCAAAGTGTTTATCCCAAGTTATTGTTTGTTTCATTGTAACACAATCATTTGCTTCGTAACCAGGATAAATATCTTTTATTCTTCTATTACGACCATTGTATGTACCTAATGTACCACCAGTAGCAATTAATGTTTGCACCATTAGAGGTACATCTGTATCTTTTATACCAAATCTTCCATTTGTTATTGTTTTACGTCCTGCATCCCATTCATCATTATTTCCTTGCATTAAATTAAACTTTTCATTTCCATGTATAAATTTATCTCCCCGCTTTAACACGGCATCTTCATGTTTTACAAAATTGGATGTTTCCTTTTTTAATTCTTTAGATAATTGTTCTATAGTAACAGCATCTTTTGGTTGAGAACCAAACTTTACATTTGTCAATGTTTTACCATGACAATCGATTTCATTAACATCTTGTAAAATACAGTTGTCCTTGATGTATTTTAGGTTTACAGCATCACCGTCTTCCTTTGGGTATCCAATGTCATTTATAATAAATTTATAAAAAGAATATCCATGTTCAGTTTTTTCCGGTATTATAGAATGTAAATATTCTTTATTAACTGAATCTTTATCATTTTTGGGATTTCCCACGTTGGTTATTCTATAATTTCCAGCATCATATGTTTGTCCATCTTTTAAGTTGTTACCCCATTGCAATTTTAAAGTATTTGAAAGTTCAGATGATAAGTACTCTTTAGTAATTGCATCAGAACCTTCAGTTGGTTTACCAACATTAATTAATCTATGTGATTCAACATCATAAGTATTCTTATGTAATTTCAATGATGTTGAAGTAGCTTCTTTTACTGTCTTTAAATTTGCTCCATCAGTATCTTCTTCTGGATCTTTAACTAATTTTAAACGTTTATTACTTATGTTATAGTCACCTTCAGGTGTTTGCGGTAATCCGCTTCTTTTTCTGTCTTCTCCAACTTGCACTCCTAATGCGGAGTAGCGTCCGAACTTGTCGACGCTCATGTTAGAACTGATACATCTTATACTTGTAACTTCTTTATATTTGCGGACAATTATACAATTATACCACGATTTTTAAGTTCATCAACTAGAGCCACCCATTCATTATTTAAACCAGTATGACCGGCTTCCATAGCTTCATGCAATAGTCTCATTCTGTCAACTAATTTATTGATGTCGTTGTAATAGATAACATTTGTATTGTATAGATTTTTCATTAATCCTTTACCAGATGTTGAAGTATCTCCTTTACTCTTTTTACCATGTTGTTCAAGAAGTGATAAATCCATAAGTGATAAAGACTTTCTTTTTAAAGGTTGTCTCACAGCCGGTGTAGTACGTAATGTTGGTAATTTTCGTGGGGGAAACAATTTTTTTATAACAATACTATATTTTGTTGCACGTGAACGATTAATCATTCCATCCTTTGAGTAGTTTCTTTTATGAGCGTTAGTATTTTGTAAAATTTCTTTAAAAGTATTTAAATCTTTTGCTGAATATTTTATTGGTATATTTTTAAAAATTAATTCATATAATCCTTTTGTTCCTTTATATCTATGGTCACCAATAATGATATAATCGTCTTGAGTTACTTCAAGCTTAGAGTTACCAATTTTCAATTCATTTCCATCAATTCTTGCTCCATATACATGTGATTTACTTAAATTTGGATTTGATTTCATGTCATGTAGCATTTTCATTATATATTTTCGTCCAAGAGGTCCATGTTGTAATATATCACTACTCAATTGAGTTAAATTTGGAATAGATTGTTCTGCTTCAGGTATTGGCTGTTCTTCCTTTTCAACAATTGATTCTTCTTCATTTTTTGTTTCTTCTTGTTCACTAGCACTTGTATATGAATCATCATCATCATCTTCTTTTTTTAATGCTTGTACTTCTTGTTTAGAAACTGGTAGTAAAACATCTCCTTCATAACGAGGTTTACCAATAGTTTCTGATATCTGTTTTAAAGGTTCCGTGATAGGTTTAAATGTATTCTCTAAAAATTCTTCTCTTTCACTTAAACCCATCCTTAATGCACGATTCTTTATCCTAATAGAATCACTGAGTGATTTTATTTCTTTTAATAGTTTTTCTTGATTCACCATGTTTACACTGTGAAGTTCAAAGTGTTACTAGATGTAGCATAGGTAGTTCAACGTATTAATACAAATTTATCCAATCCTATACGATATCTACCATTTTTAATATCTTCTTCTTTCATAATAACGAGAAATCCATATTTTTCATTCCATGCTTTACCACACATTTCTTTAAATTTATCAAATGGCATATCCGCATTAACATGATCATTATATATATGCTTTAAATTTGTCTCATCTTGCTTAAAGATGATCAACATATTTGCATTGTCTCTTATAAGTTGTTTTGGAATTTTACTGTATGTTTGACCAATATAAATGCTATCAATATTATTATGTCTTCCCATAGCAAAATAATTTCTTATAGTATCATGATTTTCACAAGAAACATCGTCAAATATAAAAATGGAAAATGGTTTTGCTTCACCTGGTTGCATTATTGTTTCACTAGCATTAAACTTGTAGAAATTCACTTCAGGTACACTTGCAAGTATTTTATCTAATAATTGATATTTTGGTTGTTGCAATGATTTTGAAAAAATATATATATTGTTAAAGCGTAAACCTTTAGGATTAGTTATAAGGTTAAAGACAACATTAGTTTTTCCACAATTTGAAGGACCAGTTATTAAACATCTTATAGTATTTGGTAGTAATTCACCATGTTTACCATGATTTAACTTATTATTGTCAACTGTCAATTCATCAATATTATTAATATTAAATCGATCTTTTTGTTGTACAATCTCCATCTTGTTTAAAGGTTAAACACATAATGAGCTATTTAATAACTATACCAAGTCTTTTGAAGGAATCCAAGAGTCTTCACTTTTATCAAATCCTAACCACCTAACTTTAACCATATCCTTTTTCCTTTGTAAAACCTTTTCAACAAGATATACATCACCAACTGTTGATTTTAACAACTCATGTCCATAGAATCCACCTTGAAGTAATTCACCCTTATTATCCTTTAAAATGTAAGTTTCAGGTATAGTTGGTTGCACTTTATAAATTGTAAATACTTCATTAGTCCAATTTGGCAGATATCTTTTACTAAATACACCTTTGTATTTGCTTATACGAACTTTATCATTAACCTTAAACTTTTTTGGTTGTAACTTTTCTATTTTTGGTGTTGTATTATTTTTGATGCGTTGTAATACAATTTTAGCATTAGCACTGTTTACTTGGATAGGTTTCATTCCAATGGTGCGATGATATTTGTTGTTATACTCTTTTATAAGTTGTGGTAATATGTCATACCACACATATGATCCTCGTTTTGAAAATTGTTTATACATAGCTCCTTTTAATGTTCTATTAAATCTTTCAATTATTGAAGCTTTAACTTCAGAATTTGTAGAATAATGATTTATTTTATATTTTTTCATCAAAGCTCCAAAATCTTTATTAAAATATTCTTTTCCATCATCCGTTTGTAAATGTTTAATTTTAAATTTATTTCTTTGTATTGTTGTCTCCATAGCTTTGGTAACACTTTTACCAGTCTTGTCCTTCAAGGGTAAAGCATCAGCTATTTTAGTAAAACAGTCTATAATTGTTAAAATATATTTAAATCCTTTGTTTAATTTACTGTGTGGTATCATTTCAATAAGATCAGCTTGGTAAAAATCATTCATTCCTTTAATGATTGTACTTCTTCTTGGAAATCTTCTTCTTGCTGGTTTATGTAGTTCATTTACAATCTTATCCTTTACACTTTCCATCTTAAAGTGTTGCTTGCACACTGTTTGTAGAAATACTGATCCATACAATGGTTTATTCTCTTATATATAGTTGAAATATAGGTCAAGGTCATTTAATATTAGTGTAAAAAAGAGGGAACATGGCATTGAGCTTGCCATGTCCCCTCTTTTTTACGGAAAGGAAAAAGGAAGAAGGTAAAGGACGAAGAATAGGTTTACTGGTCGATAGGGTTTAAGGAATAGTGGCCAAATGGTAGAGTATTAATTTTATCTTCTAAAATATGTCGCTTGTCGTCTTTGTAGCTTAATGCCCACTTTGTTTGTTTGACACTAAAAAGTTGGTGGTTATAACTTCTAATAGTGTTAAATGTTGCAGTTGTTTCAACATTTTCAAACAAACATCTTTTATAATGTTGAAACTGTACGTTCTTCTTTAGGAAAGATGTCTTTATTCCTTTAGCTTTTTTTGTGACTTGATATTCGTTCCTTTCATTTATGTACAGTTGAAATGAATAGAGTTTAGACATTAATGCTACAATTTCCATCATCGGCACACCATTTGTTTCATCTTTAAATTTTCCCAATACTTTTTTGTTTTTGTCATAGTCGTAATTTGGATGGTCCTTAGGATAATCGGAAAAATCAAAATCATCTTTATATACAAAGGTCCGTAAATCCTCATACATGTCATTTGTTTTAATCCAGTAAATAAGTGCATCCGTATCCATATATGCAATACCAATGTTATCTCTTCCATAATAATTAACCATCTTCTTATAATGAAACTCGTACATGTGTGTTTTAGAAATATCCAATATTGACATTCCAAGATATAAAGGACGATCCAATAGAACTGATTTTTTGTTCATAGAAATGACGACAAGATTTTCATTTATAATTACGGATGAACCAAAGTTTGGTTGTTGCACTAGTTTCTGTAATTTTACTGGATCAGTTACTAATTTGATATTCTTATGTTTCCTTTTGTTTTCTAAAGTCTTGCCAAATATTGCATTGTTCATCAGTTTGAAGAAATCTTTTTGAAAACTTGATGTAGCAGCAGCTCTTCTTCTTGTGTTGTTGTCGATGTACGGTTTCAGCCAACAAGATTGAGAGAATTGTAGTATTCGATTAATTTTTGTAATTTTTAATCCCAAGTCTAAAGCCTGTTGTATCATCCAATAATGTCCAACATACCTAGACTTATTGTTTAAAGTCATTAATAATTTTGGCCATCTTCCAGTAGGGGAAATTTCAGTCTTTGGAAGAAGTGGTAAATCGTAATGATGATCATGAAGATGTTCAGGATATTCAAAATCGACGTCAAAAATGTAACCAGTTTCACCATGCTTTGGTATATCCATTATGTTTCCAATTGATTCTGGATCTATCCATTTAAAATTATCATATGGAAGGGGATTTGACATTGCCCATCCGTATAAGTTATTTGCATCGAAATAACCTAGAAATGTTGTTGGTTTTGATGCATCATAATCGGGCAGATACTTATTATTAGCCTTAACATGTCTGGTTACACTTTGTGTCAATCCCCCTCGAACTCCTGATTCTAACATTAAAACCATATCTATATCAGTAAGAAGTTGTAATTTACAATTTGTTTCTTTCAACATGGCTTGCCATGCTAGTCCAGGTGAAGTGTATGAATGAAGAGGGTCCAATCCATATGCTGCAAAACACGTATTTCTAAATTCTTCCATTATATCACATAATAAAGTTACATCTAATTTAACATAAAAATCTGAATATTCTCCCAATGTTGTAAATCCTAATTCATTCCATACTTTACATGCATGATCATAATCCTCTTGAGATATGTCCATGTCGTATAGTTTACTTTTAAATTCTTCTTTTGGCGGAAGTGATGTTTCATTAAACTTTTCTAAACTGTCTATATAATCATATGGGAAAACACCTTTCCGAAGTACGAGATCCAGTTTGTCGTTACTTACAATCTTCTTTGTTTCAATAAAATCTTGTTTCCTTAAATTTTCAGAAAGTTTAGACAAACTCGACGGCATAAATCGGTAGGAGTCTAAGAATCTTAATTTGACATTTCCAACTGTTTTAGAGAAACTTATAAATTTTTCTGAAGTTTCAGCCAACACATCTATCGAACCATCGTCTCTTCCTAATTCAGGTATTATAAAATGAGCATCATACCCACTGAGGTTATGCAGAACCACAGGAATAAATAGTGGTAAACGATAGCTCAAATTACATTTATTACAAGCAGCACCCCTGTAATAACCTGTAAGGTGGTCATGATCTTTAACTTTATAATTGTCAATGGTAAATTCATTTTTACATAAGAAACAATGAGTTGCATTTTCATGTTGAATTTCCTCTTCTTCCTCCATCGGTTTCATTGGTATGATATTTGTATATAATCTTTGTACATTTTCAGCTATTAAATATAAATGGTCAAGAAATATTGTTTCCACATTTTCACCACGATATACTAGAGGTTCTGAAGTTAATCCATATTGGTTTAAATGTTCTTCTGATAATGTTGATTTAACCATTAAACAAAAACTATTTGGTTTATGCATTTGATATTTGACACTTTTTCTAGCTTCACAATTTTCATCTTCTATAGGAATTAGTGTTGATTCAAAATCAGCATATACAACTATAGGGATACGATATTGATGATGAACTTTTTGAAATGTAACAAATGCTCTGCTTTCTGAAGGTAAAATAATTTTTGCTTCATAATTATTGTTACATAATCTTTTGTGCTCTTGTAACCATTCCATTCCTTGTCTTCCTTCTCGTTGGAAATTAAAACATCTTTTGCAGATCAGCTTTTTGTTTCGATTTTTTGAAAGTTGTTTATTAACAAGAGAGTCAAATTTCTTTATATACACATAATGAGATACATCTCCTTGTGTTAGTAGTAGTAAATCTGTATGATCTGCTAGTTCTTCTTTAGCAATACGTAAAGGATAAACTTTATTTGAACTATCTAATCCAAAAACATTAATAGATGTGCCGGGATTTTTCTTCTCAAATTTTGATATATCTTTTAGTGATACAGGATAACTAATTCCTTGAAAGTTATATCTATATCTTTGATTTTCATAGTGCTGGTTTGGTTCATTACAATGATTTGGTACAAATTTACATGTCATCGCATATCTAAAACATTCGTTATCTTGATTTTTCACATTAACACATGATCTTGTATCCTCAATTATTTTTGGTAAACGAATATAACTAGATCCCATTAGTCCATATCCATGTTTATGAACTCTTATATTTAATCCTTCAATACTTATAAGACTCCACCCTGATCCTCGTCCTTCATGTTCCTGAATTTTAGTTAATATTTCATCTATACATTTTTCAACTATTGAATCAATGTCTGAACTTCCTATGATAGTTTGATTTTTAGTTATAAATCCTCTTGGTGATAATTCTTCTTGTACATTTATAAACATAGCTTCTAGTAGTAATCCAAATTTGAGAAAATTTAATCTTTTTAATTCTTCTTTTAAAGTTCTACTGATGATTGGTTTTGCTTCTCTAATAAATTCTTCTAAGTTTAAATCTTCATTTTGAATCTTATGATGCATTACTACCTTTCCGGGTAAAGCTGATACTTGTAAATTTGGTAAAGTTGTTGTAGGTCTTGCTGTTATTTCATTTTGTTCTTCTTTTTCTTCTTGTTCTTCTATGTTGTTGTGAATTAGTTCCTTATGTATTTCTAACAGAATATCATCATTAAACGATTCCAAACATTTATCGCAATGATACATGTTTGGTGGTGTTCACTCTTCAAAATTTCGCCAAGAAATGAAATGAGCTCTCCCTTTCCTTCTTTTATAATAGTTCCCCCACTACTATTTCATCTTCTTCTTCTTCTTCTTCACTTTCAGAAGAAAACAAACGTCTTGGACAAAATATTAATCTTCTACAAACAGATTCTTCATTAGTATTCTCTATATGAATTGGAGTTTCAATATGTATTTCTTCATATTCAAATGATGACGAAGACTCTGATATTACTACATCCATATCCAAATTTTCATTCTCCACATCATTGGCATTTTCTTCTTCTGATGTTGTTACATCCACATCCATATCATTTATAGTTTCTACTTCTGAAGTTTCGCTATTATTTTCATCTTCTTCCATATTTAAATCCTCTAATTGAATTTTATACAATATTTCAATCATAGATTTCCTTGGATAATCGGTGTTGTCCACAGGAGCCATTTCCAGTAAATGAGGAATAACTGTTTTTGATCCGGCTTATATGATATTTTGCTAAGTATGTCAAGGTCATTTTTGATTAAGCGAGAACTGGGAATAGATCACTAAGCAGCATGATGATTCATTACTACAAAGTGATCTATTCCCCATTCTCTAAGAAGTGTCCAATCAATAACCAAAGTCCAAGTTCATTTTTTTGTTTAATTTAAGTCTTTTACATCTTCTTCTTTTATTACACAATTTATAGGTTCATTGTTCGATGTTTCAATATGTTGTTTTATCTTGTGCTCCAGCTCTTCTATTCTTGCTTCCTTTATCATTAATTCCGATTGTAAGTAACTGATGTAATCAGCCGCCATGTCTACCGTTCTTGATCTTATTTCTCCTAACTTAACACCAGGAATCAATCTCTGTAATTTGTAAAATCTCAACCTTATTCTTGACTCTCTTACTTTAGCCATTTCTCGAAATCTTTGTTTTCTATCTTCTTCTTTGCTTGTGGTCAAGTCCATACTTCTGACAAGTTTACTTTCAGAGTGATTCCTCTACAGTAGGCTTCTCCTTTATACACTTTCCCCCACCATTTTCAATTTCCCCCACCCTACTAATGTAGGTCAAGGTCATCCAATATAACGCGAGAACGAGGAATAGAGCACTAAGTGGCATGTTAGTCCATTACCACAAAGTGATCTATTCCTCGCTCTCTATTCTACATCTACTTTTTTTTTCATTTTACTATTTTATTATTTTTTTTGTTTTTCTTGGGGGGAATGAGTGTTTACTTTTTACAATGTTCATTCTTCTTCTCCAACTTTTCAATTTTTTCTAACAATTCCAACAAATATGCATTGGTTGCTTGCAAAGTTTGTATTCTAGTACATCCCACTTTAATAGAGGGAACTGTTAACTGTAATTTCTTTAATTCTATCCTTTCTTTCTTGCACCTTTCTCTCATGTATGTGTTTTTCCTGATTCTTCCTGATTGAGCTGATATTAACTTATTACAATCCAAATGGGGTTTTGATACTTTAAATACTGATGTACAAAAATTAGTTGATGTTGTCGGCTGTTGATTTTCATAGAAATTTTGTGTTGAAGTAATAGTTTGCTGATTTCCATAACAATTTATACTTGAAGTGGCCGGTTGCTGATTTTCATACCAAATTGAACTTGAAGTACTAGGCAGCTGATTTTCATACCAATTTGAATTTGAAGTGCTAGGCTGATGATTTTCATAACAATTTGAACTTGAAGTATTTGGTTGATAATTTTGATGCCAATCCACAGATGTCAATACAGGTGTTGTGGAAGGATGCTCCATCGTTGTATAGAGTGAATTCTGTTCTACAATTTTGCTGGTTTTATCTCATTTCCCCCACCAATAACTTCTACATTTCCCCCACCACAATAATTTAAATTAGATACCAAACTTCTAGGGTCACATCCAAATCTTCTTCTTTTAAATATTTTATAAATGCAGAGCTTTCTGATGTTACATTAGGTGTGTTTAAATATGCCATTATTTTGTCATGACTTTCTTCATTGTGAATATAGCAATGTACATTTAGCAACTTTTGATTATCTTCTTTAGACTTGACAAATCCTGCAACAGAGCTCCAATCTTCATATTTAATTTTAAAATGGCAAACTTCGAACTGCATGTTGTTTCAACAAATGCTGCAACAATATTAAAAGTCTCTTCAAACAGCCTACATTTATACAAGTTCTCCCACCACTTTATAATCCCCACTCTTTTTCTTCCCCACCTTCTTCATATGTAGAAGGGATATCATGATTTTAATGCACTATACTTAATAAATTCAAACAAGTTTTGTGCACAAATGTTACATTTTTTCTTGACTGTTTCAAATTTCATCACTTGGCCTTTTACAAGGTGAACTAATTTACCTCCATCATCTTCAAATTGTTCAAAGTCTAAAACAGATGCTTTTCCACAATCATGACACATTTTTGTTCCATCTTCAAAAATAAAAGCAAGATAAATACCAAATCCACTATTGTCCTTCTTAAATTTCATGACCATTTCACGAATTGGTTGAGGTATTTCACATTTATTTGATGTTATTATATAACGGTAAAGAAACCCATTATTGATAATTTGTTGTAAACACAAAACTAACAAGCTGTCCATAGTGTTAGACTTGTACTGAAAGTTATATCCATAACTATCTCTTTATATGCTCTTACCCCCACCACTTTTATGTAGGTCAAGGTCATCGGATATTAAGCGAGAACTGGGAATAGATCACTAAGCGGCATGTTATTACATTACCACAAAGTGATCTATTCCCTATTCTCTAAAAGGGGTGCTGATAATTTAGATTCCTAAAATTTCTTTTCCTTCTTCTTCACCTTCTTGAACAGTTGTATTACCAGACATGTGTGATATTAATTTCTTCAATTCTCGATTTTCCATTTCTAATCTTTTCAATTTTAGATCTCTTGCTTCAACTTGTACTTTCAAAAATTTGATATAACTTCCAGCTCAGTGGAGAGTTTTCAATCTTGGTGCTCCAAGTTCAATTCCTGGTATTTGAAATTGTAGTCTATTGAATTCCATCTTCATATCTTCTCGGTCTTGTCTTTCTTTTTCTAGTCGTTTTAATCTTTGTTTTTCCCTGAAGGAAGAAGTCGGTACATGATGAAACATTTTGATCAACAATTTCTTGAAGAGTGAGCTTCTACACAGATAGTCAACACATTTATCCATCAAATTTAAGTCAGTAGTGGGGAGATGCCAATGGTGGGGAGACGTCAATGGTAGGGAGAGTTATACTAATGTAATGGTTATTTCTACAGTTACACTCGCTCCATTCTCGAAAAGATATTTGTAATATGGTTCGGGATACTGTTCTCTTTCAGATCCCGCATGTTCTTGAATAAAGTTGAAAGCCAATTTTTTTGAATAATCATTGTGAAATACTTCCCTGACACAAACAAGAATTTTTTCTTCCAAAAATTTGACTTGAACCAATGGTATTTTGCTTACATCGTCCTTGTCCATGATAGGTAGCTTGTAGGTAAAAGTATTAGGTGGTAGTTTTTGTGGTTTATCCAGTAGAGAACAAAATTTCTTGTACAATTTCTCCTCAATGTCTGGAAAACAATGTATATCAAACAGATTGTAGTATGAAGGATCAAAAGGTATTTTACGAAACATCTTCGGTCACTAGTCTCTTTAAGACTGATCTCCTGAACAAATATTTAACACATTTATAAACATTCCCCCACCAACTTTTAACTTGTGGTGGGGATATTTTCCCTCCACTACTTCTTCAAAATAGTGGGGGTACCTTAGTCCAATTCAGATTCAGATTCAGAAGACAGTAAAGGTGATATGGGTGATTCCAATGATGAATCCAATATAAATATTTCAATAGCTTCCTTAATTATATCTTCATCACTATCATTTATCATTTCTTCAAATAGTTCTTGTTCAATCTGTACCATTTCTTCCTCTTCCATCATAGAATCATTATCAGTTTCGTCATAAGTTTCCTCTATGTTTTCTTCCTGTATTTCATTTGTGCTTTCAAAAACATCTTTAACTTGAGAATAATTAATAAATGGAGTATCTCTAGACAACATGTTTCCTTACTACTTCTTTTACTTCAAATAACAAACTATGCATTGCTTACTTAGTCTTATATATACTCCTACCCCCACTATTTTTGCAAAACCAAGTAATAGGAGGGGGTTTATATCTATTCTTCTCTATCTAGGTTATATTTCATTGCTGTCACATCTACTATAATTTTCTGCTCTTCAACTTTATTGCGAATAAAAATTGTCCAAGGAAATAGTTCATTAATATTGTTAATTGTTACTTTTATACTATACAAAATTTCAAAATGTTCTACTAATGAAACAAAAACTATAACTCCTAGCTCATTGTTTGCCATAATTTTTTCTTCAATTTTCATCCGTAAGTTTGTTATCAAACTCCATATATTAATATCATTAGCTATAAAACCATCAATTCTGGTAAGCATCTTCATGCCGCAAGGTGTAGGTACAGACTAGAAACTTGGAGGTTCATAGCCCGCCTTTTTATTAATTTTAAAAATGGGGAGGGGGAAGGAATAAGGATTGGGAAGGGATAGGGTGTATGGTGGGGGAAAGGTAATTTTTGTTATTACACTACTTGTGCAAGAAAATAGCCACCAGTGTCTACACCTTGTTCATAGCACTCCATCATAGATTGTGCCCACTGCAACATGCGGTCTCTGTCATTTGGTGTGACAAGTAAAGAATGACTATCACCATACAATATAAAAGAGTCAATTCGTATATAACATCCTAAATTTAACCATTTATTAGCTTCAACCATAAACTTTTCTATTGTATCAAATGGAAATTGTGGATCAATTGCTATGACTTTACGTTCTTCACTAAGTTCAACACTATAATCATCATCGTCTTCACTCTCACTCTCACTACCATTATTTAAAATGTCTTCAGGTTGTACAAAAACATCGGAAATTTCGGAAGAATTAAAATGGTAATTCACATTAGGAGGCATTTTTTCAAACAAATAATATTTTAAAAGGTGGAGAAAAAAATACAAGAGATGTACTTCACGGCACAAAGTGCGAGTACAGACTAGAAACCTGAAGGTTCATAGCCCCACTTTTATAAATTTTAAATATGGGGAGGGGGAAGGAATAAGGATTGGGAAGGGATAGGGTGGAGGTGGGGGAAGGGTAATGTGGTTATTAAGCCACTCTTGCAACAAAGTACCCAACACCAATGTTCAGTTCGTATGATCTCATCACATCGTCCTGCCAAGTAAGAATTTGTTCACGATCATTTGGAGTTAGAAGGAAGAAGTTACTGTTATTGTAGACAATAGGTGAACCAATTATAATGTTGAATCCTAAATTTAGCCATCTATGTGCTTCAAAAATAAATCTTTCAACTACATCAAAAGGAAATTGTGTTTCTATAAAATATACTTTGAATTGTTCATTAATTTCAATTTCATCTTCACTGTCATCTTCACTTTCATCTTCACTGCTATTATCCATGTCTTCTATCACATCTTCTTCATGTTCTTGGAAAGCATCTTCTTCATGATGTTGGAAACCATCTTCAGGTGGTTGAAAAACATCTGCATTTTCTGAAGGATTAAAATTTTCATTAAAGTAAGGAAGCATTTTAAAAATAAAGATATTAAAACTGGCAGGAACAAAGCAACAAGAGCGGCGAAGCAACAAGAGTGGTGGAAGAAACCAGAATGAAACACTAGCCATAGCCGGCGCGTCTTTTATAACGGTATGCAAATGAGAGGGGTTAGCAGCCGGCCATGACCGGTCATTGGCCCGGGAGGTGGGGGAAGGAGTGGGGGAAGGAGTGGGGGAGAGGGGGGGGGGGGGCTCCATTTTTTCGGGGGGGGGGGGCTCCATTTTTTCGGGGGGGGGGGGGGGGGGGTCATTGACCTTTCAGGTCCGGTCATTGACCCTAAGGAGTGGGGATGGACACAGAACCCTCCTTTGCTTACTACTACACGGATCAAACTAGCCATGTACCAGAACTTATTTCTGCTAAGTCGCATGTAAGCTAAATAGCTTACATCCCTAAATTTAAGTCTTAGGTGGCCCTGAAAAGGGCCGTTTGGCTGGGTTTGGTGGACTGCTATGGAGCTTAAGGCATAAAAAAATAAGAGACTTCAATGTTGTTTTCCAAATGGATTTCAGCAGGATCGGCTTGTATAAACTTGTACAAATTAAGTGCACAAATATCGCATTTTTCTTCTTCTGGGATGATAAACTTGTATGACAAGTAAGATTTGTATTCATAAACTCCACCATCTATTATAAAATCCAATCTTCCATTTCCTATTGCAGCCGAACCGCATTCTGGACACATATTTGTTCCATCCATAAATTTATACTTAAGGTAATGAAAAACTCCAAAATTTTCCCTATAAAAAGAATACACTTCTTGACGTAGTGTTAGTGGAAGGTTTGCATCTTGAAATGCAAGTTCCACCAACACTATATTTGAAACTATCTGTCGCAAACATAATTCTAATAGAGTAGGCATGTTGCGGCAGTGGCCTCACGGATTAGAATGAAGACTCTGGAGTAGCTAGTATAACGGTTAAATGAAAGTAGACAACCGGTCATGACCGGCCATTCACCCAGAGGAGTAGTAGGGGAAGGACTGGTAGGGGAAGGAGTAGTGGGGGAAGGGGGGGGGGCCTCCATTTTTTCGGGGGGGGGGCCTCCATTTTTTCGGGGGGGGGGGGTCATTGACCTTTCAGGTCCGGTCATTGACCCGAAGGAATGCAGACAAACACAGAACCATCCTTTACTCACTACTCACATGAAAGTAGGTCACGAGACTTAGAGTGTTAAAAAATAATGGGGGAGAAACACAACGCTATAACGCGTTGTGTTTCTCCCCCAGTATTTTTTTAAGCAATAATTTGGAAAAAGCTATGTGAATTTACTTGCTACGCCCCCACCTTGTAATACCATCCAGTTTGTGTCTGAGGAGATAGTCTTTAGAGTCTAACTCATAAACTGATTTCTCTTTGCGCAAGGATTCAATCACTTTAATATTATATCTTAAGCCGTTACAAGTTGCCAAAATGTGTTCGTTGTCAATAACACTTTCAAAAAAATAGACACAACCTCTCTTAAGCCTATTTCCTTTCACACCAATAATTTTGGATTGGTATTCAACAGTGGGGGTTTCTGTCACTTGTGGTTCAGAAATGTGTTTTACGACATGTACACGGCAAAAACTTTCGTTTTTTACACATTTCCTCCCACAAGGTGATCCTTTCTTAATTCCCCTAGTAAGCATTTCAGGGCAAGTAGTGGGACGGCTAAATGCCCTACGACGCTCTTCTTGTAATAATTGAAATTGCTCTGAAGGAGCGGGTTTAGGAGTAGGTTTAGGAGTAAGTTTAGGAGCTGGTTTAGGAGCTGATTTAGGAGATGGTTTAGTAGCAGATTGAGAGGAATCAGTTTTGTGATAGGTATGATCTTTAGGTGTACTAAGTGGTGGGGTAGGAGGCAATGGTGATAGTGGGATAATAGGTGTGCTAAGACGATGAACAATGGTTTCAACGGAAGGGGTATTAGGATAGTGATGAACTGGCTTCTGCGGTGGCGGCATAGTAGTTGATGGTGGTGCGGAGTCCTTTGAAGGCGAAGGCGAAGGCGGTGAAAAAATACTACGAAGTCTAGAAGTGTTAGTTGGCGGAAGAATAGCTCTAGAAGTTGAAGGTTGAGATGCAAGTCGGTTCTTGTAGCAATCAGGAAGGTTTTTCAGGCGAAGAGTTTTCTTAGATGCAGGAACAGCTGTAGTAGAAATAGAAGTCGAAGTAGAAGTAGTAGTCGGTACAGAAGACATGGTTATAACTCTAAGTTCGCAGCGTAACGTCTGGAATCAGAATGAAACACTGGCCGCGGCTGGCTCGGCTTTTATAACGGTATGCAAATGAGAGGGGTTAGCAGCCGGTCATGACCGGTCATTGGCCCAGGAGGTGGGGGAAGGAGGTGGGGGAAGGAGTGGGGGAAGGGGAAAGGGGGGGGGCTCCATTTTTTCGGGGGGGGGGTTCCATTTTTTCGGGGGGGGGGGGTCATTGACCTTTCCGAAAGTGGGTCAAGGTCATTCAAGATTTATAATGATCCAAGGTGATGGGAACAGTAATACTGTTCCCACCACCCTGTTTGCCTAGCGGTTCCCACTCCCAACCCACTAGTTACGTTCTGCAAGGGAGGTCCCTGGGCCGTCCGCATCAAAGCGTAACTTCCCGTCCGCATAAAGCGTAACCATTAATTTCAGGGAAACTGGAACAGTTAATGCAGAAACGCAACTCTAACCCCACCCAAACTAATCCCACCCATCATATTCCTAAACAAAATGCAAAAAAAAGTCCGACTTGCGGATGTCCCACCCATTTTAAATGAAGTTCAACTGAACTTCTGAATTTACAGTTAATCTACCCCCTAACATCTAGCTGTAAGGCAAAACAAATGCACAAAACAAACATAAATTATTAGTACCAACACATCATTATTAAAAACCAAATAATTCAACACAACCAAATACCATCATTATTCTTAAAATTAATACACCTTAATGCTAAATACTATCATTATTCTTAAAAATTAATACACCTTAATGCTAAACCCAACTTATAACTAACATCGCAATGCGCAAATTATTTCTTAAATTAAATACACCTTACAACTAAACACACACACACACACACACATACCATATTGCATTAAAAAACGCAACATAGTAGAAGAAGTTCAAATATATATAGGCCTACTATATATTTGAAACTTCTTGCTGAGTCGCCAACAACCTTTCGCTATGAAAGTTTGTTGGCAACTGAAGCAAAGGTATAGCTCCTATCGCTCCTCGGGTTTTCAAAGAGTGGGGGAAGTTCTTTCACTCCAGTACAGTGTTCAATCCAGTCCAGTTCACAGCAGTATAAAAGAAAGGTAAAGAAGTGGGGAGCGGCGCATGCGCAACAACACAAAACCAAGGTTTGAGGTTAGAATTATCCATGTGCAGTAGCGCTAAAGTGAGTAATACAAGACTAGGCGCATGCGCATAGCATAGACTCATTCCGATCCAGAGAAATTGTTGCATGCGCAGCAGGTTTGAGGTTAGAATTATCCATGGCAGCTGCCATATTTAGTCTGGTTTCACCACATAAAGTCAACAACCGGTGGTGACCGGCCATTGACCTGGAGGAGTGGGGGAAGGAGTGGGGGAAAGAGTAGGGGAAGGGGGGGGGGGCTCCATTTTTTCGGGGGGGGGGAGGTCATTGACCTTTCCGGTCGGTCATTGACCCCAAGGAGTAGGGATAGACACAGAACCCTACTTCTGTTACTACTCAAGTGAAAGTCGGTCAACCAGTCATTTGCTTGCCATCTGCCGCCATCTGGCTGGAGTTATTGCCTCTATAAAGGTGGGTAGTTTATCTCGCTACAAACATTCATTGCCTCGCATCCGCTCGGTCATCATCTCTCGTTAGTTATATCTCAGTCTTCTTTTAACTTCTGAACTTAACACATCGATTATAATGACTGCACAATGTTTAAAATTAAAGCTTTTGCGAACACAACACATATTACGAAGTACTTCTAAACCTTCAATTTCAAAGTGTAAAACTAATTTAAATAGAGTTAGGAAGAAGTACAGTTTTAACCCATTATACTGTTCAACAACTTCTCAGGTTAATGTTGATGATAGTGTTATTTACGACATTTTACGTTCTATGTTACACTTAAATAACTTAGAACTTGTTACACCTATCGACTGTGTTCAACAAGTTTTTTTATCTTACCCCCACCATTCCCTATATAAGGGCCCCGACAATAATTCCTACTTCATTATCTTCTATGCTCTTCAGCTAACAACATCTCCACTCTAATTTACACTACAATAATAATGGAAACCAACCAAGAAAATGTTCAAATTCATGAAATATCATCAACAACTCATCCAAGGGAAAATCCTTCTAGAAATTCAACTTCAACAACTCCTCAGAACCCTGTACAAGTTCCGGATGTATCTTCTACAACAATAAATGATGTAGAAGCTATTCTTCAATCCCTTGTCGGTTTCGACTGACCTGTATGATGATCACCGATAAACTGAACTCTTAGAGTTCAGTCTTTTTTAAAACCCCCTCCGTATGACCTTGAAGCAATTATCCCCTCTCCTTTATACACTAACTCCTACTTCAAAAATTAACACCATCTCCTCACCCCTTCTCCACCCCTTCATTTGATTTAGCCTCTCCCCACCTAAAGCTATATGGCATAGCATATGGCGGCAGCGACTGATTTGGCAGCTGGCCGATGGCAGCTGGCCGGCAGCGGCTGGCAATTGGCACGACTTCCGTTTTGAAAGTAACCAAACCCCACTACTCATTTCACCACAAGAACACCTCTGGTGAATCGGTTCCCATCTATCTGTCCGCATTTGTTCTGTTACGAAAAGAAATTCATATCTCCAAAATGGTTTGAGGTACAGCGTTGACTCTTAAAACAATGTTGGTCTCAAATTAATTCTTTTCGTCATAAATTACTACTCTTTTACATTTAATCATTGCAATGAGGTAAAAACATTCTTTAAAAGGAGAAAGGTGACCGTGCATAACGAAAATAGGTACATGTCGATTATAGAGACCTATTTAAATCGATATTAGCAAGGTTAGGGTAGGTCAGGTTTCAGGTTATCATAGATATGTCGATATGGGCTATGTCATCTTCGTCATCGCTTGTTTGACAACAATGCGTCTGATATGCGGGCACAAAGATGGTTCAAGATCAAGTGCTCATTGTCAAACTTTCTCGCTACTGCTGGATGTGTGGTATCCATGATTAATCAGTCCACTCTGTATATTGAATTTTGTTTTAGGTTTTTAAAATGAGTGAAATAAGATATCCGAACCATTAGGGACTTATTTATACTAATCTGGCCTAACCCTGCCAAAGCGCACATTCGCACTCACCACTCTTCTTAAGAACATTGTTAACTTTAATACAAAAAATTTGTGCAAAAACGTCAAATAAAGCCAGTATATTATGGCAATGTGGCATATTTAATTGTTTTTCATCATGCATCCCATAATTGACCCCTAATCGATAATTACCCGAAAGGAATTAATCTGCATATGACCCTTTATTTAACATTTTTTCTAAATAAGGTATTATAGAAATTTACATAAAATGCACTGGCTTTTATGTCTCTTGCAGTTTTATTTTGTAAAGTTGAAATGTTTCATGGAATTTGGCGCTTTTATCTATTTAAACAATAGGCCTACTTTTACTCCTTTTACATGGTTTCAATAGATAATACTGTAGTAATGCACTACGAAAAGAATTAATTTCTCTGTTATTATTTGTCAAATACTAATAAGTACGGTATTTTTGAAATGTACATACAATGGGCTAACTTTTACGTTTCTTGCTTAATGGTTTTTAAAGTTAATGGTTTTCATGGAATTTTCTATAGTGGTCATAATTTTGAAATTCGTAATTTGAAAAAAAACTGACTCTATTTTGAGACGTTTAATGATATGTTAGTTATGAAATATGTATACAAATAGATCTTAATAAAAGAAACATTTTTACAAAATATCAGCGTTGTATCTTAACCCCTTTATACAGACAGACAGAAAACTAGGCACTTGAGACCCATGTTCCAATGGTGAAATGTGTTTGTGTTGACCTAAGCAATAATGCCACCTATCGTTATCCAGAGATAGTATACAAGTACCATGTATATAAAAACTTTTGTGCGTAGATACAATTACAATATTTTTTAAAGCAACGATTGGATTATGAAGGGCTTTAATCCACGAGTGAGGTGTGTATATGTCACGAGTGGCTTAGAGGGTAAATACAATCGTTGAATTTACTACTTTATATATAACGAACTTAAATTTGCTAAATAATCGTAAAAATGAAGCAATAAAAATGTCGAAAATGGATATTATCGGGCACCTATACAAGGCTATAAGCTATTATCGCATGGCAACCATCGATTTTACTAACATAAGATTACACTCTTTTAAGGTTTGGAAATTAAAGTAACTAAAGCATGAATGGAACAATCAGCTGGTGTGCAAATTTCCATTAGGCCTACAACAATAATCTCACCAAATGCCAAGCTCTCATTGGACTAGAACCTGAATGTTAATGTGAAACCAAAAAATTTAAGACCTCACGAAGCTGATAAATTTGAATGGGGGTAATAATGTAGCTCATTATCGTGATACTTGTCCTATCTTTATTGGTGCTTATTACAAAGATCGTAGATAAAATGCATAAAAATTAGCTATGTTATTTTATACCTAAATCTATATACTAGATTAATGTATACAGTTAACCAGTCATGCACTGTACTACAATTATAAATTTGTATCTATGTAACAAAACATATTAAAACGTTTGAGTTCATAATTTGTTTTCTGCAATTTTGTTGAATAGTACTATGATATAGAAGAAATAACACCAAGTTGGTTCTATAACACCAAATAGCTGGTTCTATGGCTGGTGTCCGCAATACACATTTGTATAGACAATTTATTTTTTGTACAGAAATAAAAAAAAATAAGTTTACAAACATTTTCTAGGACAAACAAACCATAACAGTGGCATTAACACCTATTTGTTCTCTCAGATTAACTGAAATTTCGTTTAAAACGATATGTAATAAAAAAAAAAGACGGACTAGAATCCTGTTCACATTGACGGATTTCTATATGATGCAAACATGGTGTACGAGTAACTTTGTAAACTATACTCGACTAGTATAAATCAATTTTTTAACTTATTTTAATCTTTGAAAATTTAAAAACAATCCAAATAATTAACTTGGTATTTGATCTTCATGTATAGAACATTGTAGTATACGTACATAGTTCAATATACCTTCCATAAAATTATTGCAATCTACATTATAGTGTTGGCAACACTGTATTATTTTGTGGGCAGTAAACTAAAGCAATATTTTCCTTCAACACATGGAAGGCTTTGTGGGTACTGTTTGTTTTTCATGTATAAAAACCTCTCCGTCAACTGTTTTGGTCAACTTTGCAACTTGTCAGTAAAGTAAGACAATATTTCGCCATAAATAACTAAGAAATTGTTTTTGTTTTAAGTTCTCTCTCTCAACATTTGTTGCCTACTGCTAATGCAGTAACCATTTACTCCGTTGGTGTAAACTATAAAAAAATTTCTACTCGCATTATGCAAAAATTAAGGAATACTGTTTTGAGTATACCACCACTCCATTAACAAATGCTGTCGACTTGTGCAATGTTGGCAAAATAGCACTACTCTGTTGACAGTAAATTAAAGCAATATTTTGATACACATATGGAAAACCTTGTTATGTTATTTTGTTATTATGTATGCAAACCCTTCCTTCAACAGTTGCATAAAGCTTGCTTTGCAGTACTTGTAATCCTTTATACTGCATTTATTATTAACGTGATCTTAACAACACATATCGGTAGGAGATGTATCCCCCGAGTTTCGACTGATATACTAGTACTATGCATATAAACCTAATTCAACAGGTAATTCTTTTGCAAAGTTACAGTGGTATTCATAATGTTTTCCAGTTTAATCGAAATATCAATGTTTTGGTTTTATTATAAGCCTCACCACATAACTTGACGAATGAACTTGCACTACTATAACAAACTATATAATATAATGTAAGCTCGATGTTTTTTTTTTTTTTTTTTTTTTTTTTTTTTTTTAAGAACCCCCTCTCCCCGTTTTCCAATCTCAGCAGTTTTTGGCATTTATACGTATGTGTCGAGACTTAACATGCGCTTAAAACTTTAGTTACTGTTTTCCAGTTTTATTGTAAAATAATATAAGTATCAATTTGATATAGATTCAAAATAAAATGAACCGTACTTTGGCTATGAATATAACGTGGTAAAGAGTAGATCTACTTTCAGACGAAGTCGTTCACTAGATCTATATTCTACAAAATGAAAATCTTAAAAGTATACAAACAAATTTTCTTTTTAAAGACTCGCATTGAGTCTCTTTTAATGTTTGATGAATCAAATAAATCAAATAATAGCTTTTATGCAATGATAATAAGGTTTATAGTAACAAATGAATGTTCTGAACTCAATTTCAATGATGAAATTACTAAACACAAAACACTAAACGTATTACGATAGTTGTTAAGACAACAGCATAAGATGGTTGATCATATAATTTCGGAACTTTGTACCACGTTTATTTGCCCAAAATATTTTATAGTGTTGATTCATTTATTGAGGATAAATTCTGAGTATTTAATTATTTTATGTTTATTTATTTAATGCTGTTTGTTTTTCTTTTCTATATTATTATGTATATTATTATTATTATTACAGAGGAATAATGATTAAACTAGTAACTTTGATGTAGATACAACTGACTATGTACCAGCTTGTGTATTACATTTCTAATCCTGTACTGGGCGTATTGTAAATAAAGAATTGACTATTGATTATTGACTATTTACTATAGTTTTAGATAGGTACATTTTTTGAAACACCGAAGCACTATAAGCTGTATTATAATGCATCATATTTAAGTGAGTCTAATTGTTTTAATATTATTTATAATTTTCTTTTTATCTTATTAAACCATTTATATATTTTTTCTCCCTTAAGCTACATTATACTTACTCCTGAGTACGTTTGTTCGCTGTTCATTCAAGGGATTTTCCGGGTTTCCTACAGAAGCGTTGAAGAAAATTTACAGAATAAATCCAGTTACTAAATTTGATGGGGCTTGGGCCACTCTCCCTTATGCAGTATTCGTATACGACCTCCTGCCTCTAGCATAGGCATGAGAAAAAATACCAGGTTGTTTCAGTCAAATTAACTTGGAATAATTTTAGTGTCGAAAAATAGAAAATCTTGTTTTTGAATCGAAGCTAGTAAATAAAAAGTTTTTCGGATTTGTTCAGGAAGTTCTAAAAATTAAATAATAAAAAAATAGCTAATATTACTTTTTATGACATATAAAGAGTAGAAATCTTTTTGGATTTCTCAAATACGAAAATAACAATTGTCAGTGGGATCAAATTTCTTTAAGTACCGGTAATCAAACTCCTGAAGTTCTGATACCCTTTGGACAGTAATTCAAGTTGGAAAACATGTTTCATCATTATAAGTCAATCTAGGTAAATATAAATTCCATAAACCTGTCTAAAATATTTGTTATCCAAGATGATTTTTGTCTTGAATTACCATTATTTATAGATCCATTTCTTTACCATCCATCGCCTTGAATCCACTCCTTTTGCTTGGATTAAGATTGTAAGATTTTTTATTGCAAGTTTTTTTGTAAGTGGTAGATTTTTTTGGAGTATGGATATTTTCAAACTAATTTATGTGAAATTTGAGACATAAAAGCATAGTTGTACATGAAGCTGATTTTTAATAGAGTGTTTTTGTTCACAATATTACTTACAATAATTACAATATGCTAACTAAAGTACTGGAAATTATTCACCATACCATTAAAACTACTTAATTTATTTAAAGTATTTTATAAATATTTCATTCAACGTTACAAATGAGTATTAATTAGTTATACAATTTTGCACAATTGAAAAAAAAACTTTGTTGTTAAATATTTAATGGGTATCAATTAATAATTATAAAATAGGTTACCAAAGATTCTAAACATTTTCAATTTACACAAGCAGTTTCGACTATTGTAAGTTAGTTGACTCTGATGAGCAATTTGAAACAAAGTGACCGAGTGTAATGTAAAATCACTCTTCATTAAAGGAGTTTATTAGAAAAGTTTTTGAATAAATTTACAAACTAGAGCAACATCCTGGTGACAGTTTAATGTATAGTTCTAATAAAACATGTTAAATGTTTTTCCGGAACATTTATAAGAAAACAATTTTATACTGAACTAATCTTTAACCTGTAAAGAAAACTCAAATATTGGCCAAAGTATTTGATCTAGCAATCGATATCAAAACGGTCATATCAGTCGCTATGATAGGTCCACCTGTCTAATCTTAACACTAAATTAGAAGCCTGTTGCACAAACTGTTTATTTATAATATGAATATGACAGAAAACATTTGAGTAAAAACTTAAGAATTTTTTCCAAAAAGTTGTTTGGAGTGGTTGTTTTATTATTGTGTGCAGTATGAATAAACGTGAGGTTATCAATCTGCTCAAAACGAGTAATTTCAATCTTTGCTAGATACAAATGTATATGCTTTTCCCATTGTAACAATCTAAAAATGTAAGTAAATGGCAAATTTCAAATTTCAAGATTATTTATGACAGTCAATAATTTGTTTAAGTGACTGAGACAGTCAATTACACTTGCGGTTGTAAAGTTGATTAGGTAGACGATGGATTTTATAAACTTATATATATTTTAATGCCTATTAAAGGTTAATTTTGATGAACCATATAAGTAAAGTAACTATATATACAAAAAAATAGCTTCAATATTTGGACTAAAAGACATGGAATAACTAAAAGTATGAAGTGTTATTCTATTACGTGTAAAAGCTTCTGCATTGCAATCATTTGCTAATGTCAGTAAGGAACCCGCCTCTTCCAAAGTTCAGCCTGGTTTTAATGTATTGGCTATTTAAAGTTGTTTCAATGAAGAAATTCTTTGAGGCTGAAATTCTATCTTAGACCAGTCAAATTATTGATACTTGAAAACTAATTTAGTCTGACATATTTTTTATTTAAAATAATCTGGGAAAAACCATGTTGTCTACCACTCACTGAAGCAGCGTTTGTCTGGTATGTCTGGCCGATTTTACAAAAAAAGTGGCTCAAGTTTTATAAAATTGTGTTGAATGTCTCTTGAACCATTAAAGACAGCTGAAATATATAACATTGTAAATATAAAAAAGTAAAATTAACACATTTGATATATAAAACATACTATTTTTCATACAGTATGTAATAAGGAAGAAATTGGTCTCTAAAGCTACCTTCAATTAAGGGATTTTTAGCGAATTTCATCACTTGAGAATTTTCGGTTAGAGTTAGATAAAGGCCTTGAACGTGTAAAGTCTTTACTAGGGTCCTTAGATGCCAAAAACATCATCCATAAAATTTATATATATTAATATGTATATTAATGTTGGTAAATGTAGGTAAATCATTCAATATAAATATGAATGTAGATTCCTTGACGTCAATAAACCTTTTTTTATCAAATATGATATGAAAGTGTGGGACGACTAGGTAATTTTCATTGATTATGACGATTGGGATAATCGCCTTATGAAAATCGTAACATAGAGGTTCAAATTTGTCTAAAACAGTCTTAAAACCCAACTTCGGGCTTTTGACAATTTTGAAAAATCAGCCAAAGCAGGCGATCACAGCTTCGAAGAGTAGTAGACTTATCACCACAGTTTTTTTTTGGTAATTTTACTTAATAATCGGTCATAAAATAAATTAGTTTGCAATTTTTTCCGGATTCAGTAATTTTTTTACCTAACTTTATTAGATTATCTATGACTGGGTGATTCTTTTATCATTTGAGTGCTTTAAACTGCATATTTTGATTGATTGATTTATTTGAATTACCTGCAAAAACTTGGGCTGTGTTTAATTGTATAGGCTTTTTAATGCTGTGTTTAATTTGATTTGTTTGATTTTTTGCATGTGATTTTTTAATCTTATTTTAGTTTTTGTTCCTACTGCAAGGTTATTTTTTGTTAAGCAACATGGGCTGCAAGTTCTTTATATCTTTGAATTATAATTGCAGTCTGGTACAATACTGTTGTATGTTGAACGTCGAAATAAATAATTGAATCATCGAAAAAGTAATCAAGGCATCATAAATTCCCTAAACCATTTCCTATCTTCCTATTTCCTGTTAAATTGTAAGTTTTAAATGTTAACCTTAAAGAAGTGGGTTAAAATTTAATTTTACTTTACCTATCAAAATACTATATTATAAAATAATCTTATAATTTTAAATTAAAACCTAGATATAAAGTTGACAAATAAAGAATTAAAATGTAATATTTGATAGGCCTATATATTATACAATTATACCAAATAACTATATAATGTATAATTATACTTATAGCAGCTCTGAATAATCCTTATCGAATATATAATTTTATTGTATTTTAACCAAGTGCTAAAATAAACTTATCTTTGATGATTGAAGAATCAATTTTGGCCCGGCAACAAAAGGAAAGGTTAATGACTTTGCTCTGATTGAATGGCTAAAATAACGAATCAGAAATGATTTGAAGGAACAACCAGTTTCCCAATTAGTGGATGGTTCCAGTGATTTAGAGCACCTTTGTTGTAATCTTTGCAAACTTGAATTCAACTTTCTTGTTTCTTATGTCATACATAATTTTAAAATATACATTTTACATGGTGACACACTGGAGAGGAGCGGTTTATAACGAAATAATACTCAACCAATTACAAAATTAATGCTGGGTTATTTATACAAAATCAAGTGTAAAATAATGACGTCAATTTGATACTCATAATTTTAAATGCAGGCTAAGATAATTTCAAATGCAAGATTAACATGGACCCATCCCTGCAGAGATGATAACAATTTCTTAAATAATGGCGTTATTCATCTCGTCCAAATGTCGTGGCTTGGAAGCTCTAAACTTTAGATTTTAATTACCCCTTTAATTTAGCTTTTGATCATAGAAAAAAGTTTGCATGTTTCCTGGGCAGATTATCTTACGTTTGGCAATGTTCATTGGCCTCCCAGGTCTTCTGACTCATGAGTGTGTGATTTTTTTTCTGTGGAGGTAATTTAAGAGTTGTGTTTAGAATTATAAACCACGAAATTTGGACAAGTTGATGAATGCAATCATTCCAGAAATAACTGTCATCCCTGCAGAGATTCTAACCCTTGTGATGGAGGGGTTGAGAAAATATTTGAGTCCTGCATCAAAATTATGGACATCACCTTGACGGTACTATTCTTCACAAATAACAAAATAGCAGAAAATATGCTTTGTTAACTGAAAGGGTAAATTGTAAGATTTAGTTTTTAATATAATTAATCTTAAAATTGGCTAAGTATTATTTCATTAAAAAACCGCCCATCTCCCGTATGTCACCCTGTAAATGGAAAACAATGCGTTACACAAACAAGATTACTACGATTTCTTTACTATACAAGAGATCAATTAACACGAGTAGTAATTATACATTCTTATGTTTCAATCAGATATAAATATAAATAGTTAAAAAAGGATATTGTTTAATACAAAATTTTTTTTCGGGGATAAATTATTAACAAAATAAATAATAAATGAGTTTGTCATGCAGAAAGCTGACGTCATGAATACAATGTACATGTCGGCTCATGAGTAGGACATAACGATTAGCAATTTGGGAATGGCCGACATTTTGAAACGTCATGTTTAGGCTTCGTGATCACGCAAGTGATATCTATTTGCAAGAAAATATTCTACAGGAATATTTGTGTTGAAAATAATGAGAAATTACTGTAGTCAAGAATCATTGAAAATGATTTATTATGGACTAATTCACTCACATCTAAAGTATGGAATTTCTTTATATGGGGGAACTACAAAAAAATAATTTACTAAAAATATTGAAAATTCAAAAACCGTGCTGTTCGGACAATTAAAAATATTAAATTATATATATTAAATATTAAAGTACATTTCTGACACGATATGTTTAACAAAAAGTTATGAAAATGAAGTAGAAAACAAAACTAAGGCCTATGAAACTAGACATAAAGCAACTAGAAATGAGTAGGCCTACCACCAAACTGAGGTATTCAAAATAAATCCTTATTACAATGGGAAAAATTTATTAAATACGTACCTAGTGATATTTAAAAAATAAGTGATCTAAATAAATTTAAAAAGAACCTGAAATTATATTTAATTGAAAAAGTTATATTTTCATTTGAAGTTCTTTCAAGACGATTAGAAATTTTAAAGTTCCAAATTTTTGTTATGATTATCTTTAGTTTTTAAATTTTAATTATGTATTAAAGCAACTTAAAATACGTACTCTATGTATGTTGTTGTCTACGAATAAAAATAAAAATAAAATAAAGTGTTACAACAATAATTGTTTAAATAATACCGTACCTGTCGTACCGTTCAGTTATCCAAATCTGTAGAACTATGCTACAGCTGTTTCGAAGTCCAAGGCTTCATCTTCAGGCAAACACAAAACGTAAAACTACATGTCACATATATTTCCCATGAGGGTCGTCAAATAATAAAGTTCAACACAAAACAGAAAAAAACGTGGCCAAGTTATACACATCCGCCCCGCACAACTAGCAAGTCTAGACAGCGGCGCGGGTCCTTTGCTATCAGCTGGAGCCTAGCCCTTATCATTCTTTTGTTGTGAACTTTTATACTCACTATACGTCTCCATTATAGTGATGGCAGTGTCATAAATTAATTTTGATTTGAAGGATACTTTGTCATATTGGTTCTATTTTTGTGGCTCTGTATATTTGAAATTCTTTCAAGCAGTTTAAAAATCGTCCTTTATTACTATGGATTGAGAATTTTAAGATTTTTTTTAATCAGTATAATTATGTTTACTGTCAATGAGGTGAGCTTCAAATGTGGATTTTATTTTCGATTGTTTGACAGAAGAAGGCGATAAATGTTCCTTAAAACATATTTTAAACGATCTGGTGGTTTGGCCTATATAATATTTGGGGCAATCATAACATAATATTTTATAGACTCCAATGCCGTCTTCTTGGTTTGTGGAAGCTTCTTTGGTGGGGCGGGGTTTTATAATCTTACCTAATTTATTATTAGTAGTGTACAATACAGACACATTATTTCTGACTAATTCATTTTGTACCGTGAAATTGAATGGAGTTGATCCAAACTCCATGGACACAAATTTCTAATAGTTTAATGGATCCGTAGGAGAGTAAGATACTGGATTGTTTAACCTATTTTTATGTTTATTTGTCATGCGGTCGATCATAATACTTTTATAACCATTTTCTGTAGCAATGTGTTTTATTGTTAACACCTCTTCTTCATAATCTTTAGGACTGAGTGGAACACTCAATAGCCTGTTAATTAGGCTGTTAATGGCCGCCATTTTTTGGCTATGGCGATTGTGTGAGGTGTAATGGATGGTCTGGTCAGTGGTTGTGGGCTTCATATAAATCTTAAACTTAAGTCCATTTTAACTTTAGTAAATTATTAAATCAAGATATTTTTCTTCCGTTTCCATTGTGAACTGTAATTTTATGTGAATTTAATTTAAGTAATTGTCCTTATGTTTACGTTATATATTACAAAAGTGGCATCACATATCGACTATAATGTAATATTTTTGATTTAAACTTGTCGTTTTCAGACCATAGGCTTTTATTTTCAATCCCGTTTAAGAAAACTTCAGCTAATATGCCGGAGAGTGGAGAGCCCATTGCGAGGCCTTCTTTCTGAAAAAAGTATGTTTCATTAAACTTAAAATAGTCCTGCTTCAGTACAGTTTTTGTAAATATTATGAGCTAATCATCATAGAGGAGACTCCATCAGCCACAGCTCTGTCAATCACTCTGCTCTCTTCAGATGGCTCATATAGCACCTGGGGAGAGCAGAGTGATTGACAGCGCTGTGGCTGATGTGTTGACCGTTGGTGATAATGGATCTACATCAACGTGGTGATAAGACAGAGAAGTTTAACCCCTGCTGCTTGGTGGACCTACTACCATATGAGCCACCTGGGGAGAGCAGAGTGATTGACAGCGCTGTGGCTGATGTGTTGACCGTTGGTGATAATGGATCTACATCAACGTGGTGATAAGACAGAGAAGTTTAACCCCTGCTGCTAGGTGGACCTACTACCATATGAGCCACCTGGGGAGAGCAGAGTGATTGACAGCGCTGTGGCTGATGTGTTGACCGTTGGTGATAATGGATCTACATCAACGTGGTGATAAGACCGAGAAGTTTAACCCCTGCTGCTAGGTGGACCTACTACCATATGAGCCACCTGGGGAGAGCAGAGTGATTGACAGCGCTGTGGCTGATGTGTTGACCGTTGGTGATAATGGATCTACATCAACGTGGTGATAAGACAGAGAAGTTTAACCCCTGCTGCTAGGTGGACCTACTACCATATGAGCCACCTGGGGAGAGCAGAGTGATTGACAGCGCTGTGGCTGATGTGTTGACCGTTGGTGATAATGGATCTACATCAACGTGGTGATAAGACAGAGAAGTTTAACCCCTGCTGCTAGGTGGACCTACTACCATATGAGCCACCTGGGGAGAGCAGAGTGATTGACAGCGCTGTGGCTGATGTGTTGACCGTTGGTGATAATGGATCTACATCAACGTGGTGATAAGACAGAGAAGTTTAACCCCTGCTGCTAGGTGGACCTACTACCATATGAGCCACCTGGGGAGAGCGGAGCGATGGACAACTCTGAGGCTGATGTGGTGATCGTTGATGATAATGGATCTACATCAACGTGATGATAAGACAGAGAAGTTTAACCCCTGCTGCTAGGTGGACCTACTACCATATGAGCCACCTGGGGAGAGCGGAGCGATGGACAACGCTGAGGCTGATGTGGTGACCGTTGATGATAATGGATCTACATCAACGTGATGATAAGATAGAGAAGTTTAACCCCTGCTGCTAGGTGGACCTACTACCATATGAGCCACCTGGGGAGAGCGGAGCGATGGACAACGCTGAGGCTGATGTGGTGACCGTTGATGATAATGGATCTACATCAACGTGATGATAAGACAGAGAAGTTTAACCCCTGCTGCTAGGTGGACCTACTACCATATGAGCCACCTGGGGAGAGCGGAGCGATGGACAACGCTGTGGCTGATGTGGTGACCGTTGATGATAATGGATCTACATCAACGTGATGATAAGACAGAGAAGTTTAACCCCTGCTGCTAGGTGGACCTACTACCATATGAGCCACCTGGGGAGAGCGGAGCGATGGACAACGCTGTGGCTGATGTGGTGACCGTTGATGATAATGGATCTACATCAACGTGGTGATAAGACAGAGAAGTTTAACCCCTGCTGCCAGGTGGACCTACTACCATATGAGCCACCTGGGGAGAGCGGAGCGATGGACAACGCTGAGGCTGATGTGGTGACCGTTGATGATAATGGATCTACATCAACGTGATGATAAGACAGAGAAGTTTAACCCCTGCTGCTAGGTGGACCTACTATCATATGAGCCACCTGGGGAGAGCGGAGCGATGGACAACGCTGAGGCTGATGTGGTGACCGTTGATGATAATGGATCTACATCAACGTGATGATAAGACAGAGAAGTTTAACCCCTGCTGCTAGGTGGACCTACTACCATATGAGCCACCTGGGGAGAGCGGAGCAATGGACAACGCTGAGGCTGATGTGGTGACCGTTGATGATAATGGATCTACATCAACGTGGTGATAAGACAGAGAAGTTTAACCCCTGCTGCTAGGTGGACCTACTACCATATGAGCCACCTGGGGAGAGCGGAGCGATGGACAACTCTGAGGCTGATGTGGTGACCGTTGATATTAATGGATCTACATCAACGTGGTGATAAGACCGAGAAGTTTAACCCCTGCTGCTAGGTGGACCTACTACCATATGAGCCACCTGGGGAGAGCAGAGTGATTGACAGCGCTGTGGCTGATGTGGTGACCGTTGGTGATAATGGATCTACATCAACGTGGTGATAAGACCGAGAAGTTTAACCCCTGCTGCTAGGTGGACCTACTACCATATGAGCCACCTGGGGAGAGCAGAGTGATTGACAGCGCTGTGGCTGATGTGGTGACCGTTGATGATAATGGATCTACATCAACGTGGTGATAAGACCGAGAAGTTTAACCCCTGCTGCTAGGTGGACCTACTACCATATGAGCCACCTGGGGAGAGCAGAGTGATTGACAGCGCTGTGGCTGATGTGGTGACCGTTGGTGATAATGGATCTACATCAACGTGGTGATAAGACAGAGAAGTTTAACCCCTGCTGCTAGGTGGACCTACTACCATATGAGCCACCTGGGGAGAGCAGAGTGATTGACAGCGCTGTGGCTGATGTGTTGACCGTTGGTGATAATGGATCTACATCAACGTGGTGATAAGACAGAGAAGTTTAACCCCTGCTGCTAGGTTGACCTACTACCATATGAGCCACCTGGGGAGAGCAGAGTGATTGACAGCGCTGTGGCTGATGTGTTGACCGTTGGTGATAATGGATCTACATCAACGTGGTGATAAGACAGAGAAGTTTAACCCCTGCTGCTAGGTGGACCTACTACCATATGAGCCACCTGGGGAGAGCGGAGCGATGGACAACGCTGAGGCTGATGTGGTGACCGTTGATGATAATGGATCTACATCAACGTGATGATAAGACAGAGAAGTTTAACCCCTGCTGCTAGGTGGACCTACTACCATATGAGCCACCTGGGGAGAGCGGAGCGATGGACAACGCTGAGGCTGATGTGGTGATCGTTGATGATAATGGATCTACATCAACGTGGTGATAAGACAGAGAAGTTTAACCCCTGCTGCTAGGTGGACCTACTACCATATGAGCCACCTGGGGAGAGCAGAGTGATTGACAGCGCTGTGGCTGATGTGTTGACCGTTGGTGATAATGGATCTACATCAACGTGGTGATAAGACAGAGAAGTTTAACCCCTGCTGCTAGGTGGACCTACTACCATATGAGCCACCTGGGGAGAGTAGAGCGATGGACAACGCTGAGGCTGATGTGGTACCTTGATTATAATGGATCTACATCAGCGTGATGGCGAGACTGAGCACCTGCTGTCAGTCTACTTTGGTGGCAACTCTTCATTACTAGGAATATGAAAGACTTTGTTGTACAATTACGTTCTACATTGTTTAGAGTTACAAAATAAGACAAATAATAGTCAAATTAAGAGATTAAAATTCTTATATTTTAAAAATTATGCCCGCCATTTCCTCTTATTACAACCCACATTTTTATGATCATATCTCCAATGGTCTCGACCTATGAATATACCTATGAATTTTTCATTTGGTATTTGTCAATTAGCTCGACCACCACTTAATGTTAATTAAATGCCGCGGATTGCCTGGTCAGCACAACTAACAGTAAAGAACAGTATTTAATCCAATGTTGTCAACTGTCTGGTAAGAATCTCTCACCCTCCTCTGAACTTGGCCAATTCGCGGGGCCCCTCAATGACCTGGGTGTTGCAACGTTGTTTGCACACCTGTAATTAGGTTACTTTAGTTTAGGATGGATTAAACCAGGTTAAGCCAACCTAACGTGACCTGTTTGTTTCTATTTGTCCCTGCTATTTGTTCATACTTGCCGAGTACATGTGGTGGTTTGTAGTGACAGCCGAGGGCCATTCTCGGCTGATCGGTATGTTTAGCCTGTAAAGTTAAACATAACCGATTTCGCGTACTATTTTGAGACATCGATTCCTTCTGTACTTTTTTACAGGAGTCCTAAACTTTATAATACTGTATATAGGTTAAAGTTAAACATAACCGATTTCACGTACTATTTTGAGACATCGATTCCTTCTGTACTTTTTTACAGGAGTCCCAAACTTTATAATACTGTATATAGGTTAAAAATACAAATAAATAACACAAAAAATAAAAATAAAATTAATTAAAATATTTAAAAATAAAAAAGTAAATCATCAAAATACAATAATAAATAAATACAAAATATCAAAAATATCAATATCTTTACAAAAATTATAAATATATTATTTATACAAATATTTTATAAATATCTTCAATTTATATTAATGTGATTGTATTTTATTATTGTTTACCGGTAAAGTTGAAATTAAGGTGTATGTACTGTTTTGAATTTGTCGAAAGTTTTTAAATAAATAAAGTATGTTATATAGAAATCAATTCCTTTATATGTAAATGATAAATCTTTGTTAAAATCAATACAATCTGTTAAAGTTATAATTCAGTTTAATTAGTTATCATAGAGCTTTAAATAAAACATTTCTCGTAAAAAAATTATAAAAAAAACATATATGAATTTTATAATCTCTTTACTAAACTAAATTAAAACATTATTTGGTTGTCATCACTAAAACGCGATTCCAGTTGTATAAACAGTTCAGAGTGTAATTTCATACCCAAATACATTTCCACAACAAATACATTCTACAACTGTTGTCAACTCACACAATCAATTCCTTCAATTGCTTAAAACAATACCGTGTGAAGGGGTTTTGTTTAGCTTTGCCAATATTAACTATTATCTGAAAATAAACACAGTCAGAAAACATTCTATACTTAAAAATTATTACACAATGGCCACTTTAAAAATTATTGTATATTGCCATCAAATGAGATCCAAATAAGATGTCCAAAAATTCAGTTTGAAAAAAATTTTGAGAACGTTGAGTACTTTGTTCCTTTTTAAATAAGTAATTTTGACTTAACGCAATATTAACACTGATACGTTATTGATCGATGAATTTTACTAGTTTATTCGTTTTCTAATAGTTGTCATATTTAAAATAGATACACCTGCCATTCATAAACACTTCATTTTAAAGAAGAAAGCCCATTCAACAAATGACTTTGGGGTATTGTACAAAGTGAAATATTCAATGACCAAGGCAATAGAAAAATACATTTTGCTATTATATTCACTAAGGGAAAAACTCTAAATTTGTATTATGATCACTATGCGTGATTCCTTAATTGTGATAATTCTTATAGTTATTTATTTGCTTATGAAGGTAACCTTATACACTTGGATATATTTGAGGAACTGGATTTTTTTTTAAATCCAGAGTTATTGCCTTAAGACAACAAACAATGTTTTTTCTTATATGTTACAAATTATATGAGGAGATTTTGCAATATACGAGTTTGGTTCACGATGTCCCACCATGTGTCACCTTACCAGCTGCTTCTCATCATCTGTTGTTGGCCCAATAAATCGGCTGAAACTTTTTGGTATTTTCTTTTACCCCTAAGCCAAAAATCTATTAGTACTTAAGCAGAATCCTCCAAAGAAGCATTTTTAAAAATTGATTGTTGTAGATATATTTAAACGCAACAATGAGTTGTTCCTGAGGATTGTATTGTGGAAAAGACAGAATATTTCACCTCAATATAATATATAACTTGTTACAGATACAATTTTTAAACACGTCGATGTGTTTGCAGTTTTTACTATAGTGCATTATCAACCAAAACTAAGACTGCATTTTAAAATTAATATTTTAATAATATTTATATCTATAACACTAACAAATTAATGCCACATTTTGATACAAAATAAAATGTAGTTAAATTGTGTTGGTAAATTTAGTTAAATAAACCCTTTATCTCTTAAAAAGATTTCTCAATGATTTCAGCTACTTCAATTGATATAGTTAAATTTGAGTGGACAAATGTACTGTATAGAAAAAAAAAAAAAACATTAAGAAGTAAGTAGAGGCATTTTGGGAGTTTCAGGACAAACGCAAATTCAGCGGTTTTTAATCAGTGGTTACGTATTAGTGACGTGTGATGACGTATGTGTGACGTCATACGGTGACGAGGTGGAGTGTGTGACGTCACGGGTGTGACGTCACTAATACGCTATTGAACTTAAAGCAGAGACCAGAGAGGCCTAATTTTCATTTTATTTTACGTTTATTTATGATGAAAAAGTGTTAAATAATTGTCTAAAATGATAATATACATAAATTTACAATTTTTTGCAAAAAAAACGAAGAAAAACGAGCAAAAACGAAGTTTTTATAATTTCGACGTGGGTGGTCCCTCTTGGGAGGTTATCTTATCTCTTATCTTATCTGTTATCTTATCTTATCTCTTATCTTATCTTAGATCTTAGATAAGATAAGATAAGGCTTCGCCCCCCCAAACCCCCCCGGGTGTTGCGCCGATCAGGCTAGTAAGCCTTAATTCCTTCGCCCATTAACTTGCAAACGGCGGTAATTGCTAATGCCTTAGGACTAGATCTCAACATAATTCGTTCACTTGGGATTATTTTACAAGGGTTATTTTTTAATGCTCTTTCTTCGTTAATGACTTACACTTTACTGTCAAAACATAGTTTATTTCATCAAATATAATTATTAAACAATTATTCAACCGATTTTATAATTCAACAAATCACAGAGGCCGTTTTAACTACCCGGTCAATAAATAACATTCTTCCCCTTTCTATTTCTCTACAAACCCCGCTTAACAATTATTATTATTTGATGCAAATATTCTATTTTTATTTCTGACCAGTTTCATTATTCTTTTATACACCATCATTTCACTTTTCTCTCTGAATTATTTCATTTATCCTGTTTACTACCGTGGCCTTTAGAAAGGCCGTTTCGGCTTTCTCTCAAAATTTTTACTGCGGGCTTCATCTGTAAGTCTCCGACACTTTAAATTATTTATTCCGCCACTAATAATTATTTTGTTTCCCCGGACTTTAACTAATATTTTTACCCCGGGCAGGTTCAAACATGTTCAAGGTCATTTGGGACTTAGAAAAAAAAGGAACTTGACTGTAGCGGACATGCCAGCCGACCAGCCAAGTATAGGGGCAGTTCATCGTAGCTGGGCAGGCCAGCCGACCGAGTGAACCAAGGTGTGGGGGACCGCAGAAACCGCACTGCGCGAACCACCCGGGTATGTTTGTTTTTGGGGGGTGTGATAGGAATCAGGTAAGGGAACATAGTTTAAGTACCCTTGAGTGTTAGTTAGTAAAAATATAAGAAAGAACCCACGCAAAAGCCATGCAAAGAAAGGACAGTAAAGAAGGCAAGCGCAGAGGCCAAGTGCAAACGAGGGAAGGGACCTAACGGTCCCGTGATCAAACTGATCTTGACGCCCAGGGAACGTCTCACAGCGGCTCCGAAACTTCTCGCCCTCGTACGGAGTAGTCTTTCCCAGGCACGGCGACATTCCTCGGTACAGGGGCGGCGCTCAACCCCGGTGACTCGACGGCAACCTCCGTAGACATCGAGCGGCGCAAGCGAGTTGACCTGCTTGGGTGCACGCTTGGCTTTGGCTCCGAGGCGGTATACCACGTAGGGATGCGCTTCTCCGAAGACAACGCCGAATGCCCGGTGTCTCCGATGGTGTCCGCCGAGTCCCAAAAGTCGGCCGGAGAGGTCGGAGCTGCTTCTTGGATGGTCCCGTGACGGCTCGATCCGGAGTGATGCTGTGGCGAGAGCAGCTCCTGGTTTTATCAACTTTTCCGCTGACTCAGCGAGAAATCGACGTCTCTCATTGGCTCAGCGGCTGGGCCAATCAGAAGCGACCTAGAGTTTATGACTACCCCACGGCCACGCTGCGGAATTATTCATCACTCCAGCCAGATCCCGAGGATGCCAGCCACAGAGAAGACTCCACCGATGCTTCTGAGGAAACCTACTCGGCCCAAGAAGATGGTTATGCCTCGGAGGGACCCCGTTGCTCAGTTGCCCGCTAAAAACCCCAAATCTCCGGTGCGGAATCGAACGAGGACCAAGCCGGCGTCACCCACTCCAGTTCTGCCTCAGCGGGTTGTCATCTCCTCCAACGCCGTGAGAGCCGAAAGTCTTCTTCGAGAAATTCTTGGGGGGAAGAGAGACTACGCGAAGAAATATGTTCTGCAGGCGAGACCAACTTCAGCTCCGGCTCCCGGGGTCGTCCCAACAACGGAAGGCAGGCCGATTTCACCCATCACGCCCAGTGAACGATGCCGGCCCAAATCACCGTTTCCGGGAGTCAAGACCCACCGCCTGTGGAAGCTCAAGCCCGGGCTTTATTGTCTCCTGGACTTCAATGCGGAAGAGAGAGTGGCCTTGCTGCTTCTGGGGAGAACCGTCGTGCAAACGCCATTACCCACTGGCGTACCTCTTCCACATCGGAGTCCGAAGAAGACGTACTTGGAGATTGGGGTGCCAACGGATGGACAACTGAGCCAGCGAGTCACCGCTAAGTGGATATCAGTTTAATTTAATTGATACCACAAAACGGCCTTTCTAAAGGCCACCAATATTAATCGTTTTGCAATCAAGTCGAAGGCTGAACTAATTCGTATCCGAAAACTAATGGACTATTCGATGTGCAATATATTATTATTATTATACAAAAATGAATATAAAATACAATTCTTTTTCCTTATTTATTACGCCACTTCACTCACTTACTTTCGCCCAGAACTTTTAATTGTCTCGGTCAAACCGCTTTATCGGCCCCCTAATTGCTACCGACTTAAAACACAAAGTTTTGGATTAATAATGTTAAGTCTTCAGCTCTAAACGAATTATTTTTTTATCAACTAACTACCACCGATTTCAGTCAACAAAAGTGTACCGAAATTTGTTATGCATCATAGTGACACAAAGGGATGTGTCTCCTTAACCTTTGGCGGAGAGTTTTTAAACCTCACGGTCAAACTTCTTTATTTGGCTCCCCTGACGATGCCCGACCGTAGTAAATAACGTTTGGCGGAAAACTTTTAAACTTCGCGGTCAAAACAACTTCATTTTGTTCCCCTTACTACGTACCGTACAGAAATCGGTTTTGTAAATTTCACCGGTCACGAGATCTTTTGGCGGGATACTTCACTGCTGTAGGGCCATTTCCATTACTTACCGTACTCAAAGCAAATTATTTGTGTCAAAATGAATGAACTCGATGAAGCTGGCAAGATATTTCAAACCTTGTCACCAAAATAACTTTATTCTACTGCGCTAACTACAACCACGCATCCACACAAAATATTTGGCGGAAAAAATTTAATCGTCGTGGTCAAACTACTTTATTTTATTCCCCTAACAATGTCCGACCATGTTCTATAAAGATTGGCGGAAAAAGTTTAAACATCACGGTCAAAATCACTCGATTCTTTCCCCTAGCTACGTACCGTACAGAATACTTTTTTAGAACTTTCATCGGGCTAAACATGTTCTGGCCTAAACGATTAAAACTTTTGGGCTAATGTATTTGGTTCCCGTTCCTCCCGACATTTGAAACGGCCTTTCTAAAGGCCACGGAAAAAATGCTGAGTAAGTGTAATTCATGCGCACCAATAGGAAGCCAGAGCGAGTTGACAAAACCCGAGAGTTTGTCGAGCTCCCTTCACTTGTTCCTGCACCGCTGAAGAGCCAAGATGGACCAGACTGGAACGACCTCTGCTCCTCGCCCGATCCTGAAGAGGGCCAGCGACAATTCTGACGGCGTGGTCTACAAGAAGCGGGTAACTTGGGCAGACTTGCCGCCCGTGGAGGAGATTCTGGCTGAGATGACTCGACAGTGGGAGCTCGTCACGCCTATCCAAGACACCTGGGCCGAAATACTGTCAACGACTCCGCAGAAGAAGCTGGCAAGGTTGGAACGGAGGTTTGCAGCTCCACTGGCTCGGTTCAGCTCCTCCACACCTCCAATTCACCGGCTGTGGCGTCTCGATCCAGGCCTCTACGAAGTGCTGTACACCGAGACATCAGGTCGACTGGTTTTCGTGAGGGATTCGACGCAGACGTTGAGGGTCCAGCTGCCGAGATCAATGGAGTGGCCCAGCACTTCTACGAGGTTCCTGAAGAAGGACGAGCCAGGCCAGGACCCTCGCTATCCGAAGGGATTCGCCTACTGGATCTAGTTTCCACCCTGGACAAAACGGCCTTTCTAAAGGCCACCAAATTTTCAAGTCGTTTGTGCACTCATGCAGTAGCTACGTTACTATTATAATGCAGCACCTCATGTGTTAATAATTACAACGCCAAGTAGATAGCGGCTCAAAGTAATGTATTTTGACCGTAAATTTCATTAATTTTTCGGTCAACATAGTTTATTTTAAATGCGCTTAAGGTTTGAGTAAAGAAAATTACAAGTCTTTCATCAACTTAACTATCCTTGTTTCCTATACGGTACGTTGGTGTTGTACCTTAGGGTATTTTCCATTCGCTCTTGATTCCACTGAAGCCAGGAGACATGGACCCTTCAGAGACTACTGCAGCTGTGCAAGCAATCCTGCCAAAGAAGTCCATCTTCGATCCGGCAGACGAGGCTCCCACATCGAGCGCCCCGAAGTACATCGCACGTCCGCTGAACTTTGGTCCCGACCTCTCGGAGTCGTCAGATGAAGAGACCAGGGACTACATCAGAAGGACTGACCCCAAGCTTTCGACGGGAAGTTCGACCTCCGGTACACCGAAAATACGGTTGGCGCCCAGGGTGAAGAACGCTCCACGGTGTACCTACGAGTTGAAGAGAGGAGCGAAGAAGGGCGAGGCGTGTGGCAAGTACTGCAGGCTGGGCGAGGATTTGTGCTCCACACACAACCGAGCGGCAAGACCCAAAGCAAGTTTCGACTTGGAACCATTCGCTGAGGGTACAAAATTTGAAAGACTGAAGGTGTCGAAGAAGTATAAACTTCTGCAACAGACCAAAGAACATAGAATGGTCATCTTTCTAGATGAACATAAAATTATAAAGGTAAGACTGCCTAAATTCATGATGCCAATACCCAAGACTGGGTCATATTTAATGTTTAAAAAGAATGTACCGAAGACAGAGGGACGAAAAGCAACGCCGATGTGGGAGTCCGACTAAGCTGGAGGAGCTGGTCCTAAACGGCCTTTCTCAAGGCCACCATTTCATTCACTCGTTTTGCAGCTATAAGTGCAGCCTCTTTTAGACTGACTAACAAAGTACATTATGATATTAAATTAAAAGATTTAACGAGCTCCCAAACAAACTAACATTTATAACTTCTTTTTAAGGAACTTATAAAATAACTTTCTGTGTTCTGTTTCCCAATGATTTTTTTATTAAGAAATATTTGCCCAAACCAAATATTAGTTGTTTGATTAGGTCAGCAAAATGAAATGATGAATCAGCATAGCTTATGCGATTTAAGAAGCTACCAGTGTATTCTGTACGGTACGTTGGGTCGCACTTAAGCGTACCATTCAAATGAAAATGCATGAGCTGAACATGGCCTACGAGATCGTCCACCACCAGACGGCGAGGAGCCACCACATCGCAGAATGGCCATGGAACCAGCGGGCCAACCTGCAAAGAGAAGTCCGGGACCGATCGGACATCGCTCTGGTGGCCAAGGACCTGGACAGCATCGCGGCCGACCCCCGCGGGAAGACAGTCCGGCTCCGGCTGTTGGAACCTGGGGTGTGGGTCCCGCCAACTCCTCTGGAGGATGACATGCCTCTAAAGTCCGCGGTGCTGAAAGACCTTCGGCGCCTACTTAAGATCGGCGGACGGGTCATCGTCATTATCAAATGCCCGTAAGGGCACAGTCTGCGGACCGACGGCACCACCTCACACAACATCTGAGGGCGGACACAAACGGCCTTTTTCAAGGCCACCATTACACTCAATCGTTTAAAGACTTTGCTGAGCTAACTTATATTGTATTTTTATTTAATTTTATATTTGTCGTTTCGACACTATAACCACCATTTCTCGTTTTGACACTAACAGTGCAGCCTCTTTTAGTCTTTTACCAACAAAGTATATTATGATATTAAATTAAAAGATTTAACGAGCCCAAAACAAACTAACATGACTTCTTTTTTAAGTTTCTGTGTTCTGTTTCCCAATGAATTGTTTTATTGAGAAATATTTCCTCAAACCAACATTCACTCGTTTTGACACTATCAGTGCCACCTCTTTTAGTCTTCGACCAACAAAAAACATTATTATATTGAATTAAAAGATTTAACGAACTCAAAACAAACTAACATTAATAACCACTTTTTTAAGTTTCTGTGTTCTGTTTCCTAATGTATGGTTCTATTGAGAGATATTTGCTCACACCAAACATTAGTTATTTGAGTAGGTCAGCAAAATAAAATGGTATGCGATTTAAGAAGCTACCAGAATATTCTGTACGGTACGTTGGGTCGCACTTAAGCGCATGTTGTGGTCCATTTTCATTCTCATCCTACTCACCATGGCACCACTTGACATGCCTCCCACCTGGAAGCGACTGCAAGACACGATGGAAGATGTGCTATATGAAGAGTTTGGTGTGGTCGTTGAGGAAGTAATTGCTATGCCAGACGACGATCCTCATGTTGACATGGAAGTTTTCAGCAACTTCGATGAAGCTGAAACATCATCTTTCGCATCGGACATTGATGAAATCAGTGATTTGACCGTTGCTTACCATGTCACAGAGTCCGAGGCCGACAGCATTGAAAATTTCCTTCCGATCGAAGATGGCGAGGGAGACACGACCCCTGTTCTACCTGATGCTCCTGATGCCAGACGGAGACTATTTGACGGTTGCAGCGATGAGGAGGATGATGATGGTGTCGCATACTTAAGCGATAGTTAGACTTTTAGTCTACTTCAAAACGGCCTTTCTAAAGGCCACCATTACACTCAATCGTTTAAAGACTTTGCAGAGCTAACTTATTTTGTATTTTTATTTAATTTTATCACCAAACATTAGTTATTTGAGTAGGTCAGCAAAATAAATTGGTATGCGATTTAAGAAGCTACCAGAATATTCTGTACGGTACGTTGGGTCGCACTTAAGCGCATGTTGTGGTCCATTTTCATTCTCATTCTACTCACCATGGCACCACTTGACATGCCTCCCACCTGGAAGCGACTGCAAGACACGATGGAAGATGTGCTACATGAAGAGTTTGGTGTGGTCGTTGAGGAAGTAATTGCTATGCCAGACGACGATCCTCATGTTGACATGGAAGTTTTCAGCAACTTCGATGAAGCTGAAACATCATCTTTCGCATCGGACATTGATGAATTCATTGATTTGACCGTTGCTTACCATGTCACAGAGTCCGAAGCCGACAGCATTGAATATTTCCTTCCGATCGAAGATGGCGAGGGAGACACGACCCCTGTTCTACCTGATGCTCCTGATGCCAGACGGAGACTATTTGACGGTTGCAGCGATGAGGAGGATGATGATGGTGTCGCATACTTAAGCGATAGTTAGACTTTTAGTCTACTTCAAAACGGCCTTTCTAAAGGCCACCATTACACTCAATCGTTTAAAGACTTTGCAGAGCTAACTTATTTTGTATTTTTATTTAATTTTATATTTGCTACAAGCTGCTGCTACAAACGAGTGAAAAATTGGTAGCCGTGAAAACGGCTGTTTTGTATAGGTTTTACACAGTAAACCCTTATGGAGCGTAACTACTCTGCGTTGGCATCTTCATCGGACAAATAATCTGCTCCCACTAATCTTTCCAACGCAGCGATCACTTCTCTTGATGTTATACTAGTTCTGCTTGTTACAGAATGAACTTGTACGGGTTGATTTTCACCGGTGACTTGCCTCCCCGTAGGCAATATTTGAAAAGGTGGTGTAGTAGAGGATATTTCAGGGACCTGTACAGGCTGCTCCATTACGATGTTGTCGCTAGAAAGGTTCGTGCAATAATGATTTTAAAATACATTCATGTTCACAGGTTAATTTGATGAGCCAATGAGATTAAAGGTGCTGATGTCAGCAAAAAATGAACCAATAGGAATTTAGTGCTGAGGTAAGCATTTGATATATAAGTAGAAAATTCAAGCATTGGTTCTCATTCCTACTTCTGGAACTGCATACAGCGCATGGAACAGCAATTCAACTACGATGTATTACTGCCATCGTTGTAATGAAGATTTCTCTAACGAAGATTTGTATGTATTGCATTGTGAAATTTATCATAATGCTACGGAAAATACACCACCCGACTGTGAAGACCATCCGGATTTTGTGCGCTTCCTTGCCGAAAATTCTACGGAGCAGAACAGGCCAAGTGTCATCGCATATGCACCCCCAAGAGAAGATGTGGTGGATCCTATTGATGAATCGTCTCAACCTTCGACTACAGGAACACCGAGTGAAGCTGCACCCCCAAGGGAAGATGTGATGGATTCTGCTGATGACTCGTCTCAACCTTCGACTACAGGAACTCCGAGTCAAGATTCTACGTTGGGAGTTGAAGTTTTAGTGGAAGCATTTGAGAGAGCTGTTGTCCGACATTATAGAATAAACAATACCAATTCGCTTGAACTACAACATTTCCTGACTCTTGTAAAAGATGTCATTGTTGAAAAACTAAATTATGAACTCCACCGATTGAATTTCATAAAATTTGGATTGCTATTGGATACAACTTTTAATAACGTTGAAGGAGAACTGTCCAACAGAGGGTTTCTCTCTAGAAACCGCAGTATCATGGTGACCTCAAATATTGATGAAATTATTGAGGAATGTTTGCAGGAACTGTTACTCAAAATAACGGAACATGAAGCTCGAGGATCTGGATGGTCCTTGCTCAACATTAACAGTCTGGATTTACGCGTTCATAAACGTGGATACGGAGATCGTGGCAGCAGTTATATTCCACTGCCAGCAAAGATAAAAAATACTTTGTCATGCATCAATGTTCAAAACAATGACAATGAATGCTTCAGATATTCTATGTTAGCAAAACATCTAGTGAATGAAGGTGCCAAACATCCGGAACGACCAAATAGAAGGTATCAAGAACTAATCTGTAGGTATAATTTTAATGGGCTAAGCTACCCAGTGTCATTGGCCGAGATAGCACGTTTTGAAAAACGCAATCCAGGTGTATCTATTAATGTTTTTGGACTCGACAGTAGAAACAATGTCTACCCTTTGAAAGTAGTGACTCGGGAACTTGCAGATCATACAGATTTATTGCTACTAACAGATGGTGATGTTTCACATTATGTGTATATAAAAGATTTTAATAAACTGATTCACAAACAACTTACCAAAAGGAACAGTCAAATAACAGTTTGTAAAAGATGTTTCTGTTTTAAAAATATCCCTTTTATTAGAGGAGGTCATCGTTGGCTGACGGAACACTCTAAGCTTTGTGGAGATCATGCGGCAGTAAAGGTTATCCTGCCTACCACGAGAAATTCCGTTCTGAAGTTTAAGAACATACATCACCAATATCGAATACCAATAGTCATATACGCAGATTTTGAATCTTCGTTGATACCAGTAGAAAATATAGATCCTGATGCACCCGACAGTGAAAAATATCAAAGACATGAACCAAACAGCTATTGTCTTTTGGTAAAATCGACACTTTCCGAAGAACATCTCCAGCACTATGGTATTCCAACATCGCCAAAACTTTACCGGGGAGAGGAAGCTGCAAAACGATTTGTTGACGATCTGTACATTATTGCTGAAAAGGTATCCACCCTCTATAGCCACATCGTTCCAATGGAAACCCTGAACCCACTTCAAGAACTGTGTCATTTAATGGAGAACAATTGTTACTTGTGCAAAAAGGAGTTTACTGAAGATAACATCAAGGTTCATGACCATGATCATTTGACAGGCGCTTATAGAGGAGCTGCCTGCAACGCCTGCAACATCAATTTCAAACTCCCAAATTTTGTACCTGTTGTATTACACAACCTAAGTGGATACGACGCTCACTTTATTATCCCTGAGCTCGGTCGAGACCAAGGTCAAATAGATGTATTGGCACAAACTACAGAAAAATTTATCAGCTTTTCGAAGAAAGTAAAAAATATAAAATTAAGGTTCATAGATTCATTAAGATTTATGCCTTTCAGTTTGATGACACTTTCAAAGAATTTGGAAAGAGGAGACTTGATAGAAACGAGGAAACTTGTTTCAGAAGATAAGTTGGAACTTGTATTAAGGAAAGGAGTATTTCCCTACGACTACATAGACTCCATTGCCCGATTTGACGAGACTGAACTACCTCCACCAGAAATGTTTTATAGTAAACTCAATGAATCACCAGTAGATCCGGAGGATTATGATCATGCTGTTAAGGTATGGACAGAACTTAACATGTCTACGCTCGGAGATTACAGTGATTTTTATGTGAAACTTGATGTAACTCTCCTTTGTGATGTAATGGAGGAGTTTAGAAATTCCTGTTTGAAAGCTTATGGACTCGACTGTTTTTATTATTTCACCTCTCCGGGATTAGCATGGCAGGCAATGATGAAAGAAACTAAATGTGAACTCCAACTTTTGACGGACATTGACATGGTTCTCATGATTGAAGATGGTGTTCGAGGAGGGCTAACACAATCAGTTACACGTTATGTCAAAGCTAATAACAAACATCTTCCAAATTATAATCCAAGAGAAGATTCAGTATATCTAGGCTACTTTGACGCCAATAACCTATATGGTTATGCCATGTCTATGCCATTGCCTTACGGTGGTTTTTGCTGGGTAGAACCTACTGTATTAGGAGACATCGTAAACATCCCAAAGTTCAATGATATTGGATACATTTTGGACTTTGACTTCGAGTACCCACAAAATCTTCACGACCATCATTATGATCTTCCTCTCCTACCAAGGACCGAGATTCCTCCAGGAGGCAAACATCCCAAGTTGATGACAACGCTTGAAAATAAAACTAACTACATAGCACATTACTGGATTGTGCAACAAGCGATTGAACTGGGCATAAAAATTGTTAGAATTAATCGGGTACTTCAATTTACACAAAAGACTTGGTTGAAACAATATATTGATTCTAATACTGCAAGAAGAGCTGCTGCAACATCAAATTTCCATAAAGAATTTTATAAACTGATGAATAACGCAGTTTATGGAAAATGTCTCGAAAACAAAAGGAATCACATGAATCTTAAACTGGTCTCTGACAAAAAGAAAATGTTAAAATTAGTTCAAAAGCCTAACTTCAAAACTTCTATTGTAATTAATGAAAATCTTGTAGCAGTCTGCATGGACAAAACCAATGTTGTCATGGATCGACCTCTTTATGTAGGAATGTGTATACTCGACATTTCAAAGACCCATATGTATGACTTCCATTACAACAAGATGGTTTCCTATTACGGACGGGATAAAATTGGAATATGCTACATGGACACTGATGGGATCGTCTACTGGATCAAGACACTCGACATGTATGAAGACCTCAGAGTGTTTCCTCACAGGAATTCCTTTGACTTCTCAGACTACCCCATTGACCATCCAACCTATGACAACTGCGTGAACAAAAAGGTGATAGGAAAGTTTAAAGATGAAACTTCTGGTGTGCCCCTAGAAGAAATTGTAGCACTTATGTCAAAGATGTATGCCCTAAGGATGTTTACAGGCAGAACAGAAAATGACACGGCGGATGAAAACGAAGCCGGAATCATTAAAAAGGCAAAAGGAATTAAAAAAAATTATATAATGAAGAACATGAGATTCGAACATTACTATAATTGTTTATTTAGAGGAGCTGAGTACAATGCAACTTTCAACACCATCCGGAGTTTTAAGCATAATTTGTACAGTATGACAGTAAAAAAGAAGTCATTGTCAGCCAGAGACGACAAGCGTGTGATCCTTCAAAATAAGATCCACACACTCCCTTATGGGCACTATTCATTAACAGAAATGGATTGAATAAGACATTCAAAAAAGAAACGGACATCCACAAAATCTGTATTGTACTGTAAAGAATAACTGTAAAACTGTAAAGTTTTTTAAAACTTAAATTGAATGACCTTGAACTCATGTTTTTATATCAATTTGACTTAAAACTGTAAAGTTTTTTAAAACTTGAATTGGATGACCTTGAACTCATCTTTTTTATATCAATTTGACTTTTGAAATTCATACAAGTATAATTGAATAAATTACAATTATCGTTCAGTTGTATAATGGACGAAGAATGAAGCAGACCAATGGAAGAGAGAAAAATTATAGTTGAAGAACTTCACAAACCAGTTCGAAGAAATTTTCCCAGAAGATCAACGGTCGTGAAGGGTATTAATGACTTATATCAAGCTGACCTTGTAGAAATGAAACCATACAGTAGAATAAACAAAGGTTTCAAATACATTTTAACAGTTATTGACTGTTTTACAAAGGTTGCCAGTGCTATTCCCCTTAAAAATAAAAATGGGCCTTCGGTTACTGAAGCTATGAGAAAGGTACTGCAAGCAATAGGAAAACGTATAAAGCATCTACAGACAGACGACGGCAAAGAATTTTTTAACAAAGATTTTTCTGATCTGATGAAGAAAAATAAAATAAATCACTATTCTACTTTTAGTGAAAAGAAAGCCTCCATTGTAGAACGTTTCAATCGCACATTGAAAACATTGATGTACAAGAAATTTTCAGAAAGAGGAAGTTATGTGTGGTTTGATATTCTTCCAACTCTAATCAAAGATTACAACAATACAAAACATCGTACTATAGGTATGAAACCAAATCAGGTGAACAAAAAAAATGAATCTTTAGTTTTGAAACGCATAAAGGAAAATACTACGCCGCGGTTAGATAAGAAGCCTCCTCTTAAATTTTCCATTGGAGACCATGTGAGAATAAGTAAATATAAACAGATATTCACCAAAGGATACCTACCCAATTGGACAAATGAAGTTTTCACAGTGCATCGAGTGCAACCAACCTTTCCAGAAACATACATTTTAAAGGATAGTAAAGGAGAAATACTGCAGGGGGGATTTTATGGCCACGAATTGTTAAAATCTAAAACTGGTAGTGTTTATTTGGTTGAGAAGATTTTAAGGAAAAGAGGTAATAAGCTTTTAGTGAGATGGTTGGGATTTGATAAGACCGAAGATACTTGGATAGATCAAAAGGACTTACTTTGAAATGGAAAAACCAGTAAGGTCGCAGCATTCGGATAGACTGCTCAAGTATAACTAACATCATGGAAGTAATCTGTCAAAAGGATAGACTTGACGTCAATGACATTGATTGTTTGACACCGGATATCTTTGATAAGGAAGTAAGTAAGCATGGCACTTTATTGCCCAACACAATGAGATGTATTATTAGTGGACCTTCAAACTGTGGGAAAACCAACGTTGTTTTCAATTTAATAACAAAGCCAAACGGTTTAAGTTTTAACAATGTATATATTTTTTCCAAGTCTCTCAATCAACCAAAATATCTGTTATTGGAAAAGATTATGAATGATGTGCCCGATGTCTCATTGTATAAATTTGATGCAAGTAGTGAGATCATAGAGCCCAACAATGCCGAGCCGTATTCAATTTTTATTTTTGACGATGTTTCTTCTGAAAATCATGACCGAATAAGAACATACTTTTCTATGGGAAGGCATAATCATATCGACTCTATTTACATTGGTCAGACATACAGTAAAATCCCAAAACAGTTAATTAGGGACAATGTTAACTTCTTAATAGTTTTCAAACAGGATGAAAAAAATCTCAAACACATATACAACGACCACGTTGGTGCTGATATGACATTTGAAAAGTTTAGAGAATTGTGTGGGAGAGCATGGAAAGAAAAGTTTGGATTTTTAGTTGTGGATAAAGAGAGGGCTATGAATAACGGTCGTTATAGATTAGGTTTCGATAAATTTGTCTTATTACATTAACATCTAAATGTATAATCTTCAGTATTTATTGTGACGTTGTAGAGAACACTCGAAACTAATAATGCCAAATCAGGAGGAGTTGCTTAGTGAAATAAAAGTTCTCAGTGACTCTATACGGAAGAAACACCTGTTACTAAAAGAAGGATTAGTGGCTAGAAATAAATATTTAGAGGAAACATTCAAACCCATTGTAGATCCTCTGAATAAAATAAATGAAAAAATTAACAAATCTAAGTTTACGGATCAAGAAGAAATAGAAACAGAAAAACCAGTAATTAAAGCAAACTCATCTTCAGAAACCGACAACTCAGAGATCGATTCGGAATTATTTAGTAGGTCAACGCATTCATTGGAAAAAGAGGATGAAGATGAAGATGAAGCAAGCAGTAAATCAGATGTAGAAACTCAAGATGTAGGCAGTTTACAAGAAGCAGATTCCCCTACAAATATCAGCATTTTAAGTAAAGAAATTGGGAACAAAGGACCTCTTTCACGAAAATATATTTTAAAAATGCTACATGGGGCAAGGAAACCGTCAAGATACCATGTATATGGAGCTCGCATGGATAGAGATGGTCTTCGAATGGGAGATAGTGTGATAGAGGTGGATGACAAAGATAATATTAAAGTAAAAGATCAAACTTTTAAAGGCACCGCTGGACTGTTTGAGTTAATCTTTAAGTCGTCTCCCCATAAATATTCCAAGAGGGATTTAAATAATTTTAAAAATATATGTTTGTTAACTAATTCCCATAGAAAAGGTTATTCTTCAAATGCACCTATTCATAGAAATAAATCAGATATGTACAAGGATGTAATTGCAAAGCTATTTTCTAATATTAGAGGAAAACCTTCGAAAGCCAAAGGTAAAGGGATGTCTATGAAATCTGCCTATGATACAAACATCATATATTATAATAATGTGAATAAGCTCGTTGACAGAATGCGGTTATTATATGAATCTATTCAGGCTGGACATAACGGGCTGGATAACGAAATGATTGCCTTAACTGAAGAATTAAAAAGTAGAGGATACATAGCTTAAGGGTTCAGTCTAAACATGAGTGTTGACAAGTTCGGTCGTCATGAAAGCTCTTTGGCCCGAGAGGTTTGGAGGGGTCCACCTGGTGAAGGTTTTCAATTGACTAGAGATGGAAACTATGATCTAAGAGGGAAACGTTTGTGCAACATTGCGAATCCCATTTCTAAGGATGAAGCAGTAAATCTTGGGGTTATTCATACATTAACGTTAAATTGCAAGAATGGTGAAGAAATGTTTGATGCCAAATATAAAAAAATTATAAATGTGGCGAATGCGGAAAATGATACTGATGTTGTAAATAGAATATTTGTTTTGGAAGAGATATACAAACTAAAGAAAGATATTTATGAAAAAATAGATAAATTACAGTCTGGGAGGAATCCTTTCGCCTTTTCACGCGGAGGCAGCAGTGAAACCCCTACAAACAGTGTGAATTCAATATATAATACGAAGAGCGTTCTAGAAAAACCATTACCATTGCTGACCACTAAGGAACTAACACGTTAAAACTATCATGCATAGGAGGAAGCCATTTAGTAGTGATCCGTCACTCATGAGAAGAGGAGGTGGACTCACTAGTTCAGCAGTAGGTCTTTTCAAGAAAGCGTTTGCGACTTTACCTTCAGGTGCACTAATAAATACAGCTATCGACGCACTTCCAATAGAGCTACATTTACCTGGAGGTTATCAATACTGTGGTCCGGGTACGAAATTACGGAAGCGTTTAGCCCGTGGAGATCCTGGAATAAACAAATTGGACGAAGCCTGCAAAGCGCATGACATTGCATATTCAAATTACTCAGATTCGGAAAGAAGATCAATCGCTGATAGAGCTCTTGCTGAGAAAGCTTGGCAGAGAGTAAAATCTAGTGACGCAAGTGTTGGGGAACGAGCAGCTGCATTAGCAGTGACAGCAGCTATGAAAGCCAAAACAGCAGTTGGAGGAGGGTCGAGGAGGAGGAAAAGAAAGACAACACGAAGGAAAAATACATCCGGTGGAGGCACAAGGAAGAGAAGTAGCACTACTAAGAAAATAAATCGTAAAAGGAAAAGGTGTTCAACATGTTCTAAAAAAAAAGTCAAACGGAAAAGGATTATACCTAAGACCATACCGTGCATATTAAATAACAACAAATTAATTTTGCCAAATAAAGCCTTGAACAACGAGGAGCTTGAACGCTATGCATCATGTTTGAAAATACCTTTTTTCAGAGGTGTGTTTATGCGGAACGGGTTGCCGAGAAAAATCTGGAAAAATGAAGCCGCAATCGTAAATCTTGATGATATTCATGGTGCTGGTACCCATTGGGTTTGTTACAAGAAATTATCCGATTCTGTGTTTTATTTTGACAGTTTTGGGAACCTTCCACCTCCAAAAGAATTGTACGAATATTTCGGTTCAGTGCCTAAAGTGTATTTTAATTACGATAGAAGACAAAAAGAAGAAACATCAGTATGCGGACATTTATGTTTGGACTTTTTAGCCACAAGCGTCAGTCAACTATAAGATGTCTTCCTGTACTGTAACAGTTACAGGCACATCGTCAACTTTGAGGAGTTCACTATTTCCACCATTACACCTAAGAGAAGATAAACAGTGGGAGATTGCACTTTTGGATTTTACAACTTATAACTCAATTCCAAACATAATAGAAGGTGTCAACAACAAATTACACTATACAAAAAATAAAACGGCTAAGGATCTCACTGAGCTACCTGAGTTTGTTGCGATTGAAACTGGTGCTTATGAAATAGCTGACATAAACAGAGAGCTCCAAAATAAGTTGGGAAAGGATGCAATTGAACTAAGGGCTAATAACAACAATTTAAAGTGTGAAATAAAATGTAAATTTTATTTGGATCTAACTCAACCGGAATCGATTGGCCCTTTACTTGGTTTTCCATCCCAAGACACAATCCTTGAACCAAATATGTTTCACACGAGTCCAAAAACTGTAAACATTATCAAGGTTAATACTATTAATATTACATGTAATATTGTTCAAGGGGCCTACAAAGATGGTTCAAACCAACATATTTTACATTCATTCTATCCAACCGTTCCGCCGGGATTTAAGATTGTTGAAAAGCCTCATAATCTGATATATCTTCCATTAAACACCACTCACATTTCAGACATCGTATTGAACGTACTAGATCAAGACGGTGACGCTGTGGATTTTAGAGGAGAAGTTATTACATTGCGCTTACACATTAGACAAGCACCATAAAAGAACGATGGGACTTGAATTTGGATATAGCACCAAACAACATTCGAACAGTTTCAGTATATCTCCTAACGCGGAGAGGTTAACCAGAGAGAACACTAAATTCTTAGAAGGACTCGGTTTTAAAGTTAATGAAAATGGACATACTGGATATAAAACATGGACCGGTTTTCGACGAAACACTATGGGAGAAAGAGTTTCACACACACAACCCCTACGCTTCATCGAAATTAGGAAATAATGATGAGATACGAATTCCAATACAACATCAAGATGCTTATACCTTACCATCTGAAAGTTATATTTATATTGAAGGAAGGGTTTTGGCAAAAAATGGATCTACGCCATCTAAAGTGCCATTTATTAACAATGCAATGGCCTTTTTGTTTGAAGAAATTCGGTATGAAATATCAGGCATTGTAGTGGATTCGACTAAAAAAGTCGGTGTGAGCAGTACGCTTAAAGGTTTGGTATCCTTATCACCTAATGAAATAAACGCATTAAAAACAGCCGGGTGGATATTACCTAGTGCAACCAAAGTAAAACCTAATGCAAGTGGCTATTTTGACTTTTGCATTCCGTTGCGGCTTTTACTAGGATTCGCTGAGGACTACAGAAGAATAATCATTAATGTCAAACAAGAATTGGTCTTACTGAGATCGTCTTATGATACAGATGTTATAGAAGCCGATAGTGAAACAACACCTGACAAACTTGAATGGAAATTGAATTTGGATAAAATAGTTTGGAGGGTACCTCATGTACGGTTGGCCGATGAAAGGCGAGTAAGCCTATTGCGGATGTTGGAATCTGATAGGGATATTGTGGTTCCATTTAGAAGCTGGGAAATGCATGAATGGCCAGTCTTGCCAACAACTCAGCGTCAAACGTGGGCTGTGAAAACATCTAGTAACCTAGAAAAACCAAGATATATTATTTTCGCTCTACAAACAAATAAAAGATCTAACATAACGGCTAACGCAAGCAAATTTGACCACTGTCAACTTACAAACATTAAACTGTTTTTAAATTCACAGTTCTTTCCATATGACAGCCTCAATGTTATGTTTTCTAAGGACAGATTTGGGATTCTATATGATATGTATGCAAGATTTCAGTCATCTTACTATGGAAGGACAAACTCACCTCTCCTCCAACCTGATTCATTCAAGAATATTGCACCTATAGCAGTCATAGATTGTTCGAAACAAAACGAATCAATAAAGTCGTCAACAGTAGACATTCGCATCGAATTTGAGTTGGAAGAAAATATTCCTGACCAAACTACAGCTTATTGTTTGATACTACATGATACAATTGTAACATACACACCACTAACAGGCGTGGTTAGAAGAATAATTTAGATTTTTTTATGACAGCATGCAGCTCTTACACATATTTACCCCCACCACAGATTATAAAAGAGAGATTGCTCGGTGAGAAAACATTAGTATTCATCCTGACACCAGCAAGTCAACATTGATGGTTAACATGGACAGTGTACTATCTACTATTCCTGACGATGAATCAACGTCAGGATATAAAGCACTCGAGACCACGCCACCAGCTATGACATCTGCGTCTGAAATATCGGCACATGATTTACCAGCATCCTCACAAACTAGCGAGAACTCTACTAAAACAACTGAAGATGTTTCTTTTGAAACTGACAAAAACTCACTAGAATCTCCATCTTCGTCAACAATAGTTCAAGACTTACCTACTAATCCATCAGAACATATTCCATTACCGGTTGACAAAGTACCGATTACTAACACAAAGCCAGCAAAAAACGAAGAACAACCAACTGAAAACTCCAAAACATCTACCGAGAAGATTAAGAAAGAACTGTCTGATTTTTTATCATTGGAAGGAAACGATCAGAGAAAAAGGAAACGATGTGACAATGAAGATGATGATGAAGAAAATATGGAAGTGTTGATGGATGTGTTTTTACGCTTAATGTACCCGTTGAATCAAAACATGGATAAATCTGTCACCGTTGGGGTTTTCAAATCGTTAAACTTCAATCCTGCAGTACTTATTAATCACTGCGGAAAAGCCTCGTTGCTTCTCACGTTGGATATATGGGATAAATTTACTAAATACGTATCTATCATTGAAGCCTATTTATTCAACAACTTGACAGGAAGAAAAACTGCAATTGGATTCGAAGATTCTAATTTGGAAATCGATAATATAAGACTTCGAGGTACCCAATTTGTGAGGTTTAGAGATCTTTCCAAACACAACAAGAAGATCCTCATGACTTTGGAAGAATTTCAAACTCTGTCAAACCTAACACCTGTAATAATCCGGTACATCCAGCAACTTACTACATATTCCCCTCTCATATTTGATTATCTGAACACTTCGGTGAACACAAATCCAGCTGTGCCACTGCTATATGGACCGATAGACCAGTCTATATACAACAGATTACCTCAAGAGGTGTCGTTCTACAGGAAAACTGTATTCTTCTTTAATAATCGTCGAAGTGAAGAAACCACAGTGAAAGTTTCTCCAACAAAGAACCAGCAGGAGAACATTGTAAATCAAGAAAAGTCGTAAAAATGATTTAAGTGATTGTGTCGTAAAGTGCTCTCATTAGTAGCACTTATACTTTTTTAAAAACAAAATGACGTGACCTTGAAACTGTTCAGGTTTGCACATATTTGTAGCATGATTTGAGTGATTGTGTTGTAAAGTGCCCTCATTAGTAGCACTTATACTTTTTTAAAAACAAAATGACGTGACCTTGAAACAGTTCAGGTTTGCACATATTTGTAGCGCTTACACTTTTTTAAAAACAAAATTATATGACCTTGAAAAAGCTCAGTTTTGCAAAGGTGCTATTGTAGGTATTACTTATACTTTTTTAAAAACAAAATTACGTGACCTTGAAACAGCTCCAGTTTACACATGTTATTGTTCTTTTCACCAACTATATATTAAACAAATGTTGCTACATGGATGCAGTTGATTGTAAGATTCACATTGAAGAACACTCGCAAAATGAATAATTATTGCTGCAGCGAAAAATGTTTTATATGTCCAAATTTACAAGTTGACGGAATAGCATGTAGAATATGTGAGTGCTTCAGTTACTGTAGATGCAATTGCAAATCATTTACAATCTCACCCCCAACTTTGCAGATGATAAAAATCTACAAGACTCAACACTACTTCACCTGTTGTATGGACATGTGTTACAAGTTTAATGTACATGATTTTACCCGCTCATGTTCAATGTGCTACCCTAAAGCATTCTGTGAATGTGTATTAAGGTTTTGTAAAAACAGGAAAGATTGGGAATCTTAAAAACACCCCTCCCCCACCACCAGCACATACAAACTGAAACTAAGAATTGACATGATCATAAAAGTCAAGCAACCTAATATTTTCTCTCAGTAATCTTTAGTTACTCACGAACAATGGACCGAACAGTTCGTTTTGTTGATAATGTTTCCATGTCTAAGAAGTGTGTGGTGGAATTCCAAGCTTTCAGAAACAACGATGACAGATTTATCATAAAAGAACTAGCATTTTTTGACATAAATACAAATGTCGTTAACTACTTTCTTTTTAAACCACCGTTTTCTTTTAAGAAACTAAACCGAAAAAGTGCTAGAACAAATTCGTGGCTAACGAAATACCTTCATCACATCACATGGAACGAAGGATTTACACAATACAAAGAGCTGGATAACATAATGTATCATTATTGTCAACAGTATGACGAAATTTTTACTGCTGGTGAAGAAAAATCTAATTGGATCAGAATGTACACTACGTCTGATATAACAAACGTTGGTTTGGATAAAACTTATGCTACGGACTTAAATGGTCTTTGTATCGGTGTGAAAAATCCTCAACACAAAATCTCCAACTGCGCATTGTCGCGAGCATACAGGATTGGTCGACTTATATCAAGTGGAGGGGGAAATCCTTATATACCGGTGTAGATCCATCCTACTATCATTCTAACACAGGATCTCATCCAGTAAACATCATCTCCACTATGGCTTCAAGTTCTCCATTGCAAGCTCTTGCGGACAGATTCAACCAACATTCTAAATCTGACCTTCTAACAACAAAGAAATGCAGCGAACTTCAAGAGAAGAAGCATTATGCAGTACATTCAATGAAAAAAATGGACACATCGGTTGGTGAAGCTGTCGTCGCTGTTCTTGGAGATTCGCCCTACAAGGAAGGAGACAAACCCAAGTTCCAAGTATACCTTCCGAGACGATTTGTCAATGTGCTCATGAACGAAGACCTGGACTCTATCAAACCCGGAATTTTTTATATAGTTTCCCATGGACCGTCTGGGAACAACTCTACAGAAATTACGATCCATTTGAACACACCTTTGTAAAATGATCTAAGTTCATAGCTTTGTAAATATTCTTTCATTCTTTATTATTTAGCATTGTTAGTTCTCATATTATGTATGTCTTACGTTTTACTGTTATTTGTAAATAAATCTTTTTTAAAAACTCCAACCAATGACCTTGACATAGTTTCTTCAAGACATTATAGCTCCCCCTCCCACTTAAATTTATTCATCATAAGTAATCAGCCCATCACCGCAACCTTACAAAAAATATACACGTCTTCTGTACGGTACGTAGGATATACACGTCTTCTGTACGGTACGTAGGTAGGGGACGTTATAGATTGTATATGTAGTACTGACTACAAGCTTCATTCATATACTCCGCTATCCTACAACCACATCAACATGAAGTTTCATCTAGTTCTGTTGGACGAAGTGGATTTGGGAATGTTTCATGAAACACTGTTTCGTCTGATGAGTGGTGATCCACCTCTCCGTTTAAACATTACAATTGAGTTTGACGATATAACGGTTGAAGAACCAAATTCATCACAATCACCGCCAGGATCTCCGATAGCATCATCTTCACCATATGTTTCGAGTGATCAGCTACCTGTGAAGACAGAGCAAGAGTCCTCGAAGTCCGGGGATGATGTATCTCCGTGATGTTATGTTAAACTGGAAAAACATTAAATGATTTCTAACTACTAAAGTGTCTAATACTTAAAAATGTTTTTTAAAACTTCTTTTGAATGACCTTGAACATGTTTGAACTTGTTTTATTTTATAACTCTTTCCCACCGTATTCTGTGCAGTACGTAGGTAGGGTACGTTAATGGTTCATGGTATTTTACTAGCTAAATCCACTCAACCTCTACAACAACATACTCCACAGAAACATGAAGTTCCAACTTGACGCCTCTGAATTCGACATTATGGATGCAGTAATATGCTATCAACAACTTTATCGTCTGTTAAGTGGTGATGATCCGCAAGATTTATATATAACACTCGAATTTGTCAATGAAACTTTAGGTCAGTCCGATTCCACCCATCCTTCACAAAAAATTCAACTGGTTCTGTCAAACTTGGCTGATTTGGAAAGCTTCCATGGATTACTGTTTCGTCTCGTGAGTCGTGATCCTCCGCTGCATTTGAAGATAACAGCCGAGAGTGAATATGGAGTTTCTAACGAGTCCAATTAATTTCAACATTTTGTTCAATATTTGTAAGTTATAATTAAAAATATTTTTTAAAACTTCGTTTGAGTGACCTTGAACATGTTTGGACATGTTTGAAGTCGCCGTCAAATTTAGCTAGACGGGGTCAACGCTAAACATTGGTTTTCATTCAGAATAACGTGGCATTGGCGTCCGATTACGAATCAGTGACGTCACACCACCACGTCACACCCGTGACGTCACACACTCCACCTCGTCACCGTATGACGTCACACATACGTCATCACACGTCACTAATACGTAACCACTGATTAAAAACCGCTGAATTTGCGTTTGTCCTGAAACTCCCAAAATGCCTCTACTGAAGTACTTCTGATAAAAACTCAATTCAGTCCCTTAAAAATGCATATAACTTAAGAATATTATGATTAGTTATTGAAAGCAGATATTTTAAACTTTAACTTTTATATATTAATGATAATACTCAGACATTGAAAGTTTGTTAAATTATTTGTATACTGGGCTCAAAGCACTTAAACATATGTCTCATGTTCCTTTTTAATAACAATTACACAGATTATTGAATACGTGTTCAGTTTCATAGAATTATATCCAATACCGGTTCCGCTGCTCTGCTGTGTAAATTTATTCACCAACTTTTCCAATAAACTGCTTTAATGAAGCGTGCTTTAAAACATTACACTTGGACAATTTGCTTAAAAGGACAGTTAACAAAAACTATCTTACTATGTTATAGTTTCTGGTAAATCGATCAACAACTTTGTAACTTACTTAAATGAATAAAAATTATCCTTAATGATAATTATATATAATAGATTTTTTTTATAACGCGGCAAAGGAATTTTTATAATTTTCAAAGGTAGTTCTTTATATTTCTACAATGTATCGCAAGAAATAAACGTTTATTATACCCAAAGAACCCATACAAATTATTATAACATGTGAACAAAAATAATTAAATTAATGTCTGGGCCCTCAGTTGTAAGCCTATCGTCTAATCCAGTGTTTCCCAACCTTTTTGTGCCCACGTACCATCTGATACATTTAAATTTTTTGGGGTACCACCCAAATTAACCCCCCCCCCCTAAACATACAGACACTACCGGAGAGAATCTAAAATATTGTTTTCTTTTAAATATGTTTTACTACAAGGCCCTAATTATTGGTGTGTGGAAAAATTAAACACAAATTTACAACAAATACAAAAGATATATCTTAATTGAATAAACATAAATTGGAATGAACATTATAGTTGGAAACTATATAGAAATATTAGGCCTAGTGATAATTATAATATACATAAACTTTGGTTTCCATTTTGAAATTAAGAACTGCTATATCTGCAGGTTTTATAAACAAAGCTGAATACAATAAAATTGAAAGAAATTGTTTTGACTTCTCACTTAAAACACAAAAAGGAAGCCATTTAGCATTACTACAAAATAAACTAAAATAATAAAATTACAAAATGACCTAACTAAATAATATTGACAGAAAAAAGGTTGTTAATAGGAAACGTGCTGTTGTTTCGTGCTCAGGAAAGTCTCAATAACAGGATTAATTCTACACATGAACAAATAACTGCCACGACACAAACTATTTTGAAAGATCAATCACTTTGCACTACCGAGCGAATATACAGCACATGTTCCAGTGGTACCAAGTGATAAACTTAAACTTGTCTGTGGGTTTGACCAAATACATTTTCTTCATTTTTCATTTTTTCTGTTGAGAGTGTCTCGTATCTTTGAAATAGTACAAGGTAGATCTTGAACTTGAAAAATTCAAGTTTAGACAATTCTGAACACTAAGTCATTATTCATTAATAGAAATTTGCTCGGAAAACAGAGACCTTAAAATAATTTTATTTGCTATTTTGGTACGAATAGCTTTTTAGGTAGTAAAAGATGTTTCAACCTATTGGAGTCTCTCAAACTATGTGGAAATGCGTCGTCCTAACGCAGAACTGAGCTGACCAAATCAGCCGTTGATCAGTAACGCTTTTTAATTGTTCTTATATTATTTTTTTTTCTTCCTTTGTCTCTCTCGTACCACCTGAAATGCTCGCGCGTACCACCGGTTGAGAAACACTGGTCTAATCTAACAAAATTTTAAAATAAGGAGTGTATTTAAACGCCCATAATAAACAATAAACGTTTTGTCAGTGTAAGGAAAAAAATAAATAAAAACTAGTGTTAGAAACAAAGAATATTTTTTCATGGTTTTAGTATTGTAGCATCTTCGCGTGTACATAAATAGTAAGGTAAGAGGAAACTTAGTTATAGGACTATTGTAATATATAAATAAATGGAAAATTGTAAAAAAATGGTTTACTCGAAAAGATAATAAGCGTTCAAACAACTAAAAGTATCAATTAAAAATTTATATTTAATACTGTATTATCTACAAATGATTTACGAATATAACTTCAACTATGTTTTGAGAACCGTCAGGAGGTTGTCCTGATGTATCCTGGTGTTTCCCCACGTTAAGCTTTGATATCCTGTAAATCTCGAGATAAGCTGTAATGTGCGAGATGCCCCGGCCCCCTAATTGTGCGGCTGCGGCTGTTTGTAACTACAGCACACAGACTAATAACGAGTATCAGCAAGCTGTTTACAAACTTTAAAATAGACTCTATTACTCCTTGTGTTTCAAATGAAATTCGTTCAATGTTAAGTTTAGACAGGAGAAGAACAATTTTTATTGAAGTAAGTTCTCGTGTAAGGAATTGCACTATTTTAACAAAATTAACTTAGAAACTGAAAGGAAAAATGTATTTACTGTTCTATTTCTGTAATATCGTACGGCTGTTTTAAAACCTACTATTGCAAAGAATCTGTCGATTCTAAACCCCATTTAGCTAATTAAAAAACCGGGTTTTAAAAAGCTTGGATTTACGAGTGTAAACAGTTCTTTTAAAGTATAGCTCAATTCTATTGGGTGAATATTTTGATAGACACAACACGACTTATAACTAGAAGGTTCGTAGTTCAGTAAACAGCAAGTCTTGGATCTGTAACAATGTAAGTAGAGTGATAGTTATCGGTATGATGAGTGTTATTTTAAGTATGTAACATAGTCGAACGTTTGAATAGCTTGACATCATAAATAAACTTTGAAATATTAAAGATATTTCATTGTGAAAAATAATTAACCAAAATAATGTGATTTTTAAAAACAAATTGTATTATCTACTAAGGTATTACTACTTGCATTGGTTTGTAGGACGTTATTGAAGAAATTAAAAAAATATTAGTTAGTACAACAGTTAATATAAACAGAAAATAACATACATGGACATATATAATATTCCAAATAAATCGTTATGATTGGAAAAATAATAATTGTTTGTTTTATTATTCTTACCAAACTTCAATCAAATAGGTTATTACAATGAGTTTTTATAAAATATATTTGATCGCTGTGATTATTTTTGCAATAATGATTTGAGTTTACAGAAAAATGAATATTAGTAAAAATTTACTATATTTTTTACCTTTTAAAATTTTTCACATTAAAACCATTCATCAGTAAAAACGTCCGTTTTAACAATAACTCAATTAATGACCTGAATAATAAGGCAAACTAGCCGAGGAAGACGTAAAAGATAAAACTTAAAACAATAAGTAACTGGCTGTTAAACACAAAGTTTCAAAATGAACCATCTACTTTCTTAAAAGTCTTTCATTAAAGAGAGTCTTTCATTAGTGCAGTTTATCTGTTTGGCATTTAATACTTGAGGTATAATGTTGTTAGTAATTTACAGAAGGTTTCCATAGTCTATAAAGAGTGAAAAGTTTTCTTTGCGTGATAAAATTAGTATATTCAAAGAAGTTTCACTTGACTTCTCCCAAGTAGGTTGTGTTAATGTACTAAAGTTGTTCTTGTAATTCAAGACCTCATTACCTTATAATAGTTGTTTGTTAGAAAAAAAATTAGTCATGAACTTAAATGGTATTGAGTTATTCATAATTCAATATATCATGAACTGGGTTTTATGGGGATTCAATAGAGTAAAAAATGGGATTTATAAATTTTTACCAAAACGTTTTTTTCAAAAAATAAAAAATTGTACTTTTAACTTAAAAAAATAAAAAAAAACTAAAAAAGAATGATGTTTTAAATCTCAATTTATTAACTTTTAAAACTTTTAAAAATAATGTTATATGTAAAGTTTGTTGTGAATACAGGGTGTATCAAAAATAATAATCCGATTTTATAGGTTTATAATTTCAAAACTTATGATCATATGGACATGGGGTTATTTTATACAAAAGGATAACTAATAAAGTTTTTTATATGGTATTTACAGGTGCTCAATATTGCCCCCTTTAGGTGCACAGCACAAGTATATTTGATACTCAAATTCGTCTCAGACCTTAGCTATTATGTTTTGAGTGATGGATTCGGTGGTTACTCTAATTTGGTTCTTTAGTTCAACCAATGTTGTTAGAAGAGGAGCATATAAAGAGTGTATTTTACAAAGCCCCCCCAAAAATCACAAACAGTAATGTCTGGTGACCTTGGCGACCAGTGATTAACGTGGAATCGCTCGGTCCAGAATGGCCGATCCATCTTTGAGGAAGCCTACCATTTAAAAACTCTCTCACATGATTTCTTTTTTGTGGGTTTGTGAAAGTCACTGTTTATATCCCTACCCTTCAAACAATATTGGTTGAACTGAAGAACCAAACTAGAGCAGCCATCGAATCCACTAATCAAGACATGATAGCTAAGCTGTGGGACCAATTTGAGTATTGCCTAGATATGTACTGTCATCTAAAGGGGGCCATATTGAGCACCTGTAAATGATATGTAAAAAATTTTATTAGTTGCTTTTTATAAAAACCAACCATTGCTTTAGTATAAAAACAATCCCATGTCCATATGATCATGATACACCCTGTATATTAAATCCTCTCTTTAATTTATACGCTCATATAAGTAATCACAAGTATTTGCCAGCATTTCTTTCAACATTACCATAAGTGTAATCATAAATATTTTAAGAAAAAGAATTTTATTATATGTTTAAATATATTCCAGCTAAAATCGAACAAACTACGGTTTCCATCTCTGTAACGTTTGAAGAATTAATAAATTCAGTCCAATTTGAATACAAATACATTTTAGTGGGGTTTCCGTCCTCTTACTAAACATCCCTAAGTGCTTATTCGAACTCCTTATGAATAAACCATCAGGCTTAGCGGTGCTAATGTTATTTGAAATGAATTGAGTATAATTGTGTCGTTCTTTGGTTCGCTTAAGTAATGGAAATCGTTAACCTATCAGTTATTGGATGAGATAATGTTTTCCTAATAGTTATTACATTGCAATAAAGTAAATTGCTGTAGGTATTAAACAATAGGTAATACAGTATCTCCCTTAAGACTCTACGCTTATCTTTCCGCATACAATATTCCATTAACTAAGACTCTAGAGGGAGAGGGTGAGCCTCGGGCAGCCCAGTGTTTGATTAGTAAACATCGTGAGTAATTAATGCTACTATCTTGACCCTTGTGTCCATATTTGTAAATTTCCATATGGATATAGAACTTAAAGTAATATATTGACCAATGCTGTTTACAATATATCTGGGAATTTCTGATTAGGTCAATTCAGTATCTTCTCCAAGAATTATGTAACCACTGCTTTTTGTATTCATTAATTTAAATTTTCTTAAACTTCAATTGCGTTCCATATATACTATAAATTTAATCTCCTTCATTGCTTGAATACGTATTTGTCACTTAATGATGGTAGTAATGAATTGGAAAAATGTTTTGATTTAATCTTATCCCAACGGAGCGGGCATTCTGCATATAAGCTGTGTAATAATTCTGGTCCTACCGACTTCCTTTAGGGACAGGATACAACCCCGCTCATCCGGTTTAGAAGTTCTGAGTTTACAATAGCAAATGAAATTAATCGTGTGCCATAAGTTTACTTCAATAAACTTAAATTGTTATTACTATTGGGGGTGATCTGAAATCGACAGTGTAGACAACTTCTCTATAAGAATGACAAGATGGTTTTTATGAAAAACTTCAACTAAATCACTTATTATCTCTTGTATAAAATATTCAAATATTATAAAAAAAATGTAACTCTCAAACATGGTTTCCTCTATATTTTAAATTTATTGAAACGGTATTATTACATCTTGTTATAAAATCTTCCAGTGTAAATTTGTCAGTTGAAAAAATACATATCATATTCAATAGAATTCAAGGGGATTATTTATTTAACATGTAGATTGCAATTTTTCTGTGTTATCCATATTTAAATAATCCATTAAAGAGTGAATAAAACAAATTACGACTAAAAACATTTCATATTCTTAGTGACCATTCGTTATATGTATTGCGTTTGTATTTTTATTGGCATTTCAATTCATTGACCTAACTTTTGTGAGATACATAAATTTATAAATTTTATTTCAGTAAATAGTATGATTTCATATTGCCCCATGTGTCCTGCAAGTAATGTCAACCAATTTCTGTACAGCTCATATTGCCTCATCTGTTCAGCAATCAATTTCGAGTTCTCTCAAAAGGGCTCATATTGCCTCATCTATTAACCGTCAAGCAGTCTCAGCAGGGCTCGTATTGCCTCATGGGTATTGCAATCAACATCGTGGCATCTTAGCAGGGCTCATATTGTTCTGCAATCTGATTCGAAGTCTCTCAGCAGGTGAGTAGGTCTCATCTTGCCTCAAGTTCTGCAATCAACGTCGAATCCTTTCAGCAGGACTCATATTGCCTCATATCTGCAATCAACGAAGCAGGGCTCATATTGACTCATATAATCAGCAATCAACGTCAAGTCTCGTAGCAGGGCTCATACCGCCTCATCTCTTCTGCAATCAATGTAATGTTCTGTTGTATTTTACCATCTCCCAAATATCTTCAAATAAGCTGCCGTTCTATGGTTCTACTTGTCCTAACTTAATGGAAACATAGTTAATATTTAATCTTTGCTTTCTATATACCAATAAATGTTTTATGACTCCTTAATATTTTTAACACTTAATCATTATTATTTATAGATCCTTGAATTTTTCAATCAAACACTTGGGCTTTAATAACTAAATTTCGATAGAATAGTTCTATTTAAACACATTTGGGAAGCTCACAATATTCCCTACTAGTAAACTTAATATTTATAATTGTTTCGCGCTTAAAAACAACAGTATCCTCAATACTTCATGGATGTATTGTAACACTTGAGGTACTGAAAAATGATAATATTCTATTCAAATCATATTCAATATAAGGTATCCAATTTGCAAACTACAGCAAATATTCCCAGCAATCAATCAGTCGAGCATCATCAGCCGAGCGCCGGCCGTGGAGCGTTCTTCTCTCGATGATACGTTTGCGGCAAATGACAAAATTTAAGAACTACTATTGTACGTTATATATTACTGTTGGGGTTCTTATCTAAACGTTTAGTATCCGGGTTTACCTTATTTGTCGATTGATTTTAGCACCATAAAATTAACTAACACATAATCCTTATGTTACCTACGAATGATGCAAGCTTTACGGATAAGTTGAAATGGCAAGCAATAAAAGTCGTTTTCTAGTAAATTACTTTAATTTGTATAGTTTATTACAGAAATAGTTCCTAGACAGCTCTTATATCAAGAAAAAATAAAACTAAGTAGTTGCAAAAGTTCTCTCTACCTTTAAATATTTTTAAGAGGTATTTCTTTGACGAGCTCTGCAAACGAGCCAACTGATATATATGCATTATTATTTTGGTTGGTGTATACATTTTTCACTATAGAAGTCATTAAAATAAAGGGCACCATCAAAAATTACGATTATGTAACTTGAAACAGGTATTTGGGAATCAATAGCACAAATATTGGTCTAAGGAATTAAAGAAAATCATTGAAAATCGTATTTTGTTTGCGGTTTGGGTTTTAATTAAAATGTACCTATGTTTTTGCAAAAGAAGTCTAAAAAAACATTCTATCAGTTGAACGTGAAAAAATAGTGAACAAACGATTCATTTTAGTCATTAAAATACATATATTGAGAAGAAGAACAACCATTACTTTAGCAAATGTACATTCAAAGTGTGATTTCAAAAATTTGGTATTAAAACAGTCCCCACAGACGATATTTTGTTATTTAAATTCCAAAGAATAACAGAACTTAATTACCATGATAAATTGTTGGAAGCCTTATAGTCCAGGCTCTGAACAGGTTGAGCATGCATAAAAGTCTAACGAAATTTGACTTTTTATTATTGTTGGGAACATTGAGTAGATGTAAAAAATCGATGTTGCCACATTTCCAAAGTGGGCACAACATGGGGGACGCCCCCTAGAGGAAGTCGTAGAGGAAACTGTGTTGGCCTATGTCATGTTGTATATCATTTTAAAGGTCTCTGAATGTAGATTCGAATGCCACAAAGCCGATCTCTAAAGGTCGATTATAACTCGAGTAATTGCCTTTTGAAATTTCGGCAAAATGCTTTTTATGCAAAGTTTGACTGCCTGCCATTTCTAACTCGATCGTTCATTTATGGTCGGCTTTGCGACATTGCTTTCTATTAAACATGATCTTAAAGCTTACGTAAATATTTCACAAAAAAATTCGTTGATTGCCCCAAATAGGACTGAAAATCATAATGTAATTATAATATTTCGGACAGCAATTGAAGACGGCAGATGAAGACTTAAAATAAAACATTTAACTTAATTTTCAGGATATTTATAAAGAGGAGATAGACATAATTTAAATAGATTTGAAAATAATGTCGCCAACTCCACCTCAAATGAACGTTGGAGCCAGAAATGGTAAGCAGTCAAATTTTGCATGAAAGGATTTTACCGAAATTTCAAAACGCAATAACTCGCGTTATATTTGACCTTTAGAGATCGGGTTTGTGGCATTTTAATCTACATTCAAAGACCTTTAAAATGATATATAACATGACATAGGCCAATTCAGTTTCCTCTACGACTTCCTCTAGGGGTCGTCCCCCGTGTTGTGCCCGATCTGGAAATGTGGCAACATCGATTTTTTACATCTACTAAATGTTTCCAACAATAATCAAAAGTCAAATTTAGTAGACTTTTATGCATGCTCAACCTGTTCAGAGCCTGGACTATTAATAAATTACGTGGAAACACTAATTTAGTGTTTTATTTTTCGTTGGTCTATAAATATAAAGTTCTAAGTGCCACGCGAATACATTATTAGACAAGTGGTGAAAATAGGATAGTTAAAATTAAAGGGCATTATATATAATCGTGTGGTTTTACCAATACACTCACAAATAAAATAATAGCGTCATATATATATTCAAGTAATTTACAAAGCTAATCATTATTATATATTGTTAAATTTATTTATATTGTTATTGGACCGGGAGCTGGGAGGTCAAAATTTACGTCATAATTTCCACAGAAAAAACCTATTCCATTTTGAAGGGGCATCTTTGGGGATGACGCAAATGTGTTTGTGAACCGTCAATTCTTGGGCTTTACCCCAGGTAGACAAACTTAAAAAAAAAATGCCAAATTTTACGTCATAAGGTCCACAAATGAAATTAGCGGCATTTTATTCCTGAGGTATTCAGGGACCCAAAAACACATAGTTTGACAAAATTTTCGGTGGCTTTACCCAAGGTAGACAAGATTGAAAATTTCATTTTTTGAATTTGGATTTTTTTTATGCCCATTAAACCCATCCTATTGAACCAATTTCAATGATTTTTTTTTTGTTGAGTCATAGTACGTAACCACAACTATTTATTCTAAAAAAATTGAAAAAATCTTTTATGGGGGTGTTAAAAAGCCCGTTTTTCGTTTTTTTATATTCTGCAAAAAAACTGCCAAAATGGGCAAAAAGGGTTGTAACCATATACAAATAATTAAACACACTATCTTAAGTAATAGGAGAAAAATTTATGTTTCCCGTTGCAGCAGACCTGCGTACTCAGATTATCGTATTATTTTTTAACATTTTTTCTATAAGACTACCACTGGCCAGAGGTTTTGCTGCAATGGAATTTTTTTGGCCAAAATTATTAAATGTTAACTAAACCAAGGTATGTACCAAGTTTCATCAATATATTTGATAATTAAGGAAGATATAGCTTTTTTTATTTAACATAAGAATAACATGGAGAGTGTATTTTTGATAATGTATTTTATCTTCGCAACCATTTGTGCTAACTAGTATTATGATTCAAAATATTAATATAGTGAAATTTTCAATTACAAACATATGTCATATTATACCTCGTTTGAAAAGTCTATTCAATAGAAACATTTTGGTGAAAACATAGTTTAGTTACCTTTTTTCATTTTTAATGGCGTCCACTTTTTTGTCGAAATCAAAATTTATGGAATACCCTGTAATTCTTTTATTTATTGTCATAAATGACTCCCGATTCAAAATACTTGTTTGAAATAAGCTAAGCTTTACAATGATATGTCACAACACCACATTTATTAAAAAACTACCATTTCAGAAAAAAAAAAATTATTTTTACATCAGCAAAATTTAAAAATTTAAAATGCAAACACATTGCATTTCGTACATTATCTTAAAGCTCTCGTTGAACTGAGCAACTTTGTAATTTACACTAATACCGTATCTCGTTAGGTTTTGTAATAATAACGTAAAAATGTCTCTTTCCCATATAACTTCCATGTTAAATTAATGGTAGGCCTACGGCAACAATGGAAGGACTTTCTTACTACCACGTTCTGATTAATTATCATGCAAATCATATTGAAAAAATAATTGAAAAGTTTTATTTCAAGGTTGGAGGACAAACTGTTGATCTGTAAACACCTTACGTAAGACACCCGTTAAATACAGTGTGCAAAACTTCTTTTGCCTATAACTTTGTTATTTGTTATTATACACAAAAAGATAAAACTTCACTGAAATTTCACGTAGATTCTGAATATTTAAACTAACATTTTTTACTTCGAACAGTTTTTTTAGATATTTTAGACAATTTGATTATTTGTATGTATTTTTTCATCATCATAATAAAGAACTGGTTTTTCTGATCACAAAAATACCAAATACGGCGTATTTATTTATAATAATAACTATTTAATTATAACAAATGTAAATAATAAGCAACCCTGAAATGCTAATATGAGGATGCCTCTAGCATGCGTTGTAACAATGGTGTAAATCAGCTGTGTTTCATATTTTGTTGCTTACATTGTTATGATCAGCTGTTTACTGCCATCCGCTGTTACCATGAAACAATGGTTTAAATCAGCTGTTTCATGGGCGCAGCGGATGCCGGTAAACTGCTGATCAACAATATAAGCAACAAAATATGAAACTCAGCTGATTTACACCATTGTTACAACGCATGCTAGAAGTATCCTCATATTAGCATTTCAGTGATGCTTATTATTCACATTTTTTATAATTAAATAATAATTATTATAAATAAATACGCCATATTTGGTATTTTTGTGATCAGACAAATCTGTTCTTTTTTATGATTATGAAAAAATACATACAAATAATCATTTTGTCAAAAATATCTAAAAAACTGTTCGAAGTAAAAAATGTTAGTTTAAATATTCAGAATCTACGTGAAATTTCAGTGAAGTTTTATCTTTTTTTTGTATTATAACAAATAACAAAGTTATAGGCAAAAGAAGTTTTGCACACTGTATTTAACGGGTGTCTTACGTTAGGTGTTTACAGATCAACAGTTTGTCCTACAACCTTGAAATAAAACTCTTCAATTATTTTTTCAATATGATTTGCATGATAATTAATCAGAACGTGGTAGTAAGAAAGTCCTTCCATTGTTGCCGTAGGCCTACCATTAATTTAACATGGAAGTTATATGGGAAAGAGACATTTTTACGTTATTATTACAAAACCTAACGAGATACGGTATTAGTGTAAATTATACAAAGTTGCTCAGTTCAACGAGAGCTTTAAGATAATGTACCAAATGCAATGTGTTTGCATTTAAAATTTTTAAATTTTGCTGATATAAAAATAATTTTTTGTTTGGAAATGGTAGTTTTTTAATAAATGTGGTGTTGTGACATATCATTGTAAAGCTTAGCTTATTTCAAACAAGTATTTTGAATCGGGAGTCATTTATGACAATAAATAAAAGAATTACAGGGTATTCCATAAATTTTGATTTCGACAAAAAAAGTGGACGCCATTAAAAATTAAAAAAGGTAACAAAACTATGTTTTCAACAAAATGTTTCTATTGAATAGACTTTTCAAACGAGGTATAATATGACATATGTTTGTAATTGAAAATTTCAAGATTTGAACCTGTGACCGTCCGTTTTTAGGACACCCTGAATTTTTACAACCTTAAAACAATTTTTTAATTATTCCTTGGGGTCAATTTAGAGGGAAATAGTTTTATTTCATATGTTGTAGGACGAACTGTTGATCTGTAATCGCTTAAATTTGAATCATAATACTAGTTAGCACAAATGGTTGCGAAGATAAAATACATTATCAAAAATACATTCTCCATGTTATTCTTATGTAAAATAAAAAAAACTATATCTCCCTTAATTATCAAATATATTGATGAAACTTGGTACATACCTTGGTTTAGTTAACATTTAATAATTTTGGCCAAAAAAATTTAATTGCAGCAAAACCTACATGCTCTGGCCAGTGGTAGTCTTATAGAAAAAATGTTAAAAAATAATACGATAATCTCTGAGTACGCAGGTCTGCTGCAACAGGAAACATAAATTTTTCTCCTATTAACTTAAGATAGTGTGTTTAATTATTTGTATATGGTTACAACCTTTTTGCCCATTTTTGGCAGTTTTTTGCAAAATAAAAAAAAACGAAAAACGGGCTTTTTAACCCCCCCCCCCCACAAAAGAATTTTTCAATTTTTTCAGAATAAATAGTTGTGGTTACGTACTATGACTAACCAAAAAATATTTCATTGAAATTGGTTCAATAGGATGGGTTTTATGGGCATAAAAAGATATCAAAAATTCAAAAAATGAAATTTTCAATGTTGTCTACCTTGGGTAAAGCCCCCGAAAATTTTGTCAAACTATGTGTTTTTGGGTCCCTGAATACCTCAGGAATAAAATGCCGCTAATTTCATTTGTGGACCTTATGACGTAAAATTTGGCATTTTTTTATTTTTTTTAAGTTTGTCTACCTGGGGTAAAGCCCCCAGAAATCTCGTCAAACTAGGTGTTTTTGTGATCCCCAAAACTTGTACTACAACATGGCATATGTTAAATCCGTGAACCTTGTGACGTAAAATTTGACTTTTTTCAAATTTTTTATTTTGTCTACCTGGGGGAAAGCCCCCGAATTGAGGTTCACAAACACATTTTCCTCATCCCCAAAGATGCCCCTTCAAAATGGAATAGGTTTTTTCTGTGGACCTTATGACGTAAATTTTGACGTCCCACCTCCCGGTCCATATTATTTGTAAATAAAAAAAGTCTGATACCCTCCAGACGGATAATATTTACACAGCACATTATTGTCCTTTATCCTCAATATCCAACAAAACTTGTAGCTATCTTCAGTATACAATAAGCTTAGGTTAAACAATTAATGAATCGAAAATCAACGAGAAAGTTTTAAAATAAAAATTATCTATATATATCATATTTAAATAAAAAAATATTTCACAATATTTTTGGTAGAGTTTAACATATGACCTTTATAATACAGTATATGATTTTAACATATAAGATTGAAGGTAAGAGTACTCAGTATTTATTCCCTTAGCTTATCATCGAACCCTGAATTTTAATATGAATGTAATATGACAAAAGTAACTGGGGCGGAACATTTGCTAGGTGAACTTAAACAATTTTTAGGAGTTATAATATAAGGCGGAGAGGTTTAAATTAAGAGCCCAAACAGCTTGTAAGACGAGCTTGTTCGTTTCGTTCACTTTCCGCCACAACGAGCTCGTTCGCTTCGCTCGAGCGCCTTTCAGAATGTTTTACTGTAGTTTAAAAGAATAACGCGACTTTATTCTTATACAGAGGGGTTTTATCGTTGTTAATGTGCATTGATTTATATTAATTTGTTATTCTTAATAAAGGATTATTATTTATTTCACACTGCCTGCCATGTTTACTCATAAATAGTTCAATTTGTTTTCATATAAAAATGGTAGAAAATTTTATATTTTATGAGAAAAAACCAATTGAAAAGGATACGACTCATGACAGAAGTTTTATTAATTTAAACTGGAAAAAGTGAATTGAGAGTTTCTGGATAAAACAGCTTAGTCCAATTTAAATTACAAGTCGGTATTGACAGTATTAAACACGTGTTTCAACTGCATGAGGATTAGTTGCGAGATTTTTGCTGACCTCAGGTAAAACCCTACCTTAATTAAACATTCTACACTGTTGTCTATTGTAATTTAACATTTTATGATAATTGGTGATAATAAGTGAAGCTTAATTAAATAGAATTAAATAGAATCGATTGTTGTTAAATGTTATTCTTCTATTTGTATAGTGCGTAGCTTTGTTGTTACTGCTGTAGTTTTGCCTTAAAAGTGGCAAGAGTAATTAGTGAAGTCTTTAAAAAACTATAACATTTTGTTTATGCTATTTCTTTGAAGCGTTCGTTCTAAACACTATGCCATCTTAATAAAAAAAAAAATAAAAAAAAAACAACACAATATTTAGTTAAACTACTGTTTGAAAAAAAAAAAACAATGGATTATCTGAAACACTGTTCCAATCATATTATTTTATGTTTAAAGTGCTTTCCAACAGGATAGTTAATGATACTTTTAATCTGATTAACAAGTAAAATCTACATTCATTAGCTATGTGTTTGGTTTATTGGCAAGTGTGTAAAACTTATAATCCTGAAGATTCATAGTCTTTTCTCTATGCATTGTGAATTGAAGTAGGTGTACTATAGTAAAGATAGGAAAGTACAAGAATAAAACTCTGCCATCAGCAATCAGCTACAACCGCCACCAATCATTCATTTGAGCATCATCAGCCAAGAGAAGCCCGTTGGGTGTTTCGTTGAAAACTCACTTTAATACATGCATTTATTATTTTAATGTCTATGCTATATTTATTAGAATGAAAAAAATTCACATACATTACTTAGCTACATTTTAGTTTATTTTTGGAAATTATGGATGGTTGAACAGGCTCTCTTAAGACACGATGTTTACTTTTGATGACAGTCTACTGTATTCTTGTCTTAATTTGGGGTGAACAAAGTGCTTGCTGAGCAAATTATGCAGTTAATTGCAATAGTACTGAAGAACATGATTTTTTAAAAAGCTGATGAAAAAAGAAAAACACTGTTACTGGAAGGTGGAGTGCGATATAACTGTCTAAATTGCCTTTTTTTACATTGTGCATAAACAATAACCACTTAGATTTTTTAAAACTGACTACCAAATATTCTGTCTTATGCGTGAAGCCGTTTTAGTGTACGGAATTTACTACTTAATTACTGAAAATAAAAAATTGATTTAGTTAGTATTTTTGCTATAAGCTTTTAGGTTATACATATTTCATAAGGGTTTTCTTAAGAGTCATCTTCACACTTGTAAAAACACTGAAAACATGCCTCCGTGTTCCCCTGTTTCGGTCGGTGTTTTGGGATATTCATTGGTAAAATTTATGTTTTATTGTAGATTAAGGTTAGATCTAGGCCCTCATACCTGATATATGAGTAAAAATTAATCGATATATTATGAGTACAAAATAAATCTTAAAAGTAAGGAAAAGCGAGTTACTTTGCTACGTCACAGATAGTAATATTTTTGAGTTTTAAAAAATGTTGAGGTATAAGGAACCTAATGCAACTATTTAACTAAACACTTGCCAAGTTTAAAGAATATTGGTGGAAAAACGGTGTCCGAAATAGGAGAATAGAATACCATGTTTTGCATAAAGGAAATGGTTAACATTGCCAACTGCGCAACTGGCCCAAAGGTGAAGATGACTCTTATGGCCCCACTTTCATTCTTAAGGGCAATAAATTTTGTTTTATTGAATTACGATCCAAAGCAGCTGTTGGTGGTAAAACGTACTATAACCAACAGAGAACACAAATTTGAAGGCAGAACCAATCCAACTACTGAAATGTCAACCCAGTCTCATTGTTATGCATGAGTAACCAAACAAAATTTAATGGTTTTCATAAAAACATAATAAATACAAATAATTTCTTTTGAATTATATTTTTTTGTAAAATATAGTCAATAGTCATCATACAGGGAGGAAAAAGTCTGGATACGATGTAGTATGTTCTAAAGTATTCAAGTTATTAAACTAAAACTTTGCAAATGGATTTTGAGTAGCAAAATCTACTTTCTAAAGTACTTATCGTCCTTGGACCTCCAAGGGAGACGATTTACTAGGAGTCAGAAGAAAATCTTAAATGTAAGCATAGGTCAATATGTAATCAAATTAAAGGTCTAAAAGAAAATAGAACAATGCCACAAACCCGACCTCAAAAGGATGACCGAGTAAAAAATGGCAGGCAATCAAACATTGCATTAAAATCATATACACTTATAATCTTTTGCGGTCAGGTTTGTGGCAAATTGCTAAGAATGTAATTAAACCTTTAAAATGACGTATGATATGACGTAGGACGTATGAGACTTCCTTGAAGGACATCCCTAGTCGTCAGGGAAACTGCATTGGCCTACGTCATTGGATAGTTCATTTTAAAGAGATTTGCATTCTGGACAATTTTCGACAAACCCGACCTCAAAAGGGCGAGTTTATCGAAAGTTATTGCATTTTCTGTACTCAGCAATATGATTTTAATACAAAGTTTGATCGCCTGCCATTTTTGACTCGATCATCCTTTTAAGGTCGGGTTTGTGGCATTGTTCTCCATAGAGACCTATAATTTTATGTACATATTGACCTATGCTTACTTTTAATATTTTCTTATGACTCCTTGTGGACATACACAAGGACAGTCGTGTGTGCAAAAACACGACTGCCAAGAGATTTTAAAAGTAGTGTCCCCCATGGAGAACCAAAGACAATTACTACTTAAGAGTCATCTTCACCCCTGTGCCAGAAGCCCATTGTCGCGCAGTCGGCAATGTTATAACCATACGGCTTTTAATGCAAAACATGGTATCGCATTCCCCTGTTTCGGACGCCATTTTTCAACTGATTTGCTTTAAACTTGGTAAGTGTTTAGTTGAATAGTTATACTATGTCGCTCATACCTCGGAATTTTGAAAATTAAACAAATATTACACTTTGAGACGTCGCAAAGTAACTCGATTTTCCTTAGGAATATTTCAAAATTTAGTAAAATTTTCAAAATTCCAAGGTATGAGCGACATAGTATAACTATTCAACTAAACACTTACCAAGTTTAAAGAAAATCGGTTGAAAAACGGCGTCCGAAACAGGGGAATGCGATACCATGTTTTGCATTAAAACACGTATAGTTAACATTGCCGACTGCGCAACAATGGGCTAATGGCCCAGGGGTGAAGATGACTCTTAAGGAAGTAGACTCTGTCACTCTAAATTAATTTGCAATGTTTTCGTTTTATAACTTAAATGCTTTAGAAGATATTACATCGTTTCCAACTTTTTTTCCAATCTGGATGTTAATTTTTTTAAGTGAGACTTTAACATATATGTTATTCAGTATTTAAAATTCAAAACTTAGTTTTAAAATGTGCTATTATGATTTTACAAAAGTTGCACAAAAGTAGCTTCATCATAAATTTAGTAGGGAAAGTTTAAGCACCACTAAAACATGCTTATTCAAACACGGAATATTTATCACTTCCTGTGTTGACATATTTGTTTTCCACGGTGCTTCTATCCATTCTTGTTAAATATTAAAGAATAATTTACATTGAATTTGTTACGGAAGAAACAGAACGTTTTAAATTGAATAATAGCTTTTTATTATGAATATTAAGTAATTAATTTTACAAGCAATTCCTTTGATTGTACTATTTTAATAAGATTGTATAATACACAGAAAGGTTTTTTATTTTGAATTTTAATTTTTAACCTCATTTGATAATTTCATACTATTAAACATTCACTGCAATGATATTTCGCTTCGATCTATTTCTTAGATTAGCATGATTTTTTTCTGCATATTACAATCTGAACCTTTTTGATCTTGACATAAAGTATCCTTTTAAAGAGTCAAATTTGTTATTCCCAACAAGGGTTGAGAACAAATTCATGAAGTTAACATAAAGAAACAAGACAAAGTGCTTTATTAAGCAAAACTACTCTAAATGGGGTGTAAAATGTCAAATTTTTCTAACTATGACACATAGTTAACACCATATAATTTCTTAAATGCCAGTATGTAGATATTGTAAATAAAATTCTCTAATAGCTAAATGCCTGCACTCATAGTGGCAAGGGTCACAAAAGGTAGCGGTACTGTTAGGGCTGAGAAAATCACTTAGTCAACTATAAAAGTCCAATTAGTATGTTATTATACACAAATCGAAAAACAGGGTAAAAATATTCATCACAAGTGTAATTATTAAGACAGTGGATTGGTATAGTAATTTTCCATTGGAAAAAAATTTGGGATGCATAATTTGAAATAAATTTTTACTAAAACTTACTGTATAGAGTCTGTAGGTTTACACGATTTTTAAGCACAATAAACACGAATGCCACAGTTTTTATTATATTTTCAATCGACGAAATAAAATTAATAATTAATACTGATATTCATTATTTAATATAAATCTTTTTAAAACTCTCAGAAATAAACTAAAATACCCATACTGTTTAATGAATAACTATGACAAATATTATGTTAGTTCTACTTCAACATGGATGGAAGCTTTTTTTCTTCATTTTGTAAAAATGAGTTAACGTATGTTATAGGGATTTTAAAAGTAGTCCATGTTATTTTATGCGCTCGGCTGTTTCTTTTTGTTACTTCAAAAAATTATTAAAAATCTTTGTAAATTTGGTTTAGTTAAATGCATAAAACCTCTAATGCATACAACTTTTAGATAAAGTGTAGGAACTGTTTCCAAAAACCTTAATCATTTGCTAACTGCATAGAAAAATGTGTTTAAGTTACACTGTGAATTCGTGCAAAACGAAACAAAACAGTAAAAATTGGTTATGAATTCTGTTTGATTTGAATACAAATGCTATTCGTTGGATTGCCTGAACACTAAACACCTCCCTGTGGTAATTGCAGCAGATACCTTATGAATAACCCATCGGCCCCTTCAACGCTAATGCTGGCCGAATCTATTATTTAGCCGTTTAAACCGTTTCAAACTGTTGAAATATAGTATCAACGTATGGAAAAGTTTTTTATACCCTTGTTAATTAATTAAGAAGCGTGTTTGATTACACAGTTAAGATGCACGTTTTGGAATGATGAACCTCAGGTTTTTGATATTACCACGTGTTATCAAAAATATATTGTTATAACCTTAGTCATAATTTTTAGTCACATTTCAAATTAAAGACGCTGGTGTTGATGATTTAAAACAATAAGATGGGTTGGGGAGAGAGATTTGGTGAAAAAAATGGAAAGTTGATTTGAATTCAGAACATTACAAAAATAAGAAAGAGATGTAGCACTAATGAAAAGTCCATATTTCAGAAAATTAATTCATGCTTTGTATGTAAAACATAAACCAGTTTCATATAGTGAAACTGTTTTATGCTTTATGATGATACAGTTCATTTTATCATAAAAGAAAAAATTAAGTTTGTTTTGTCTATAAAATCAACATTTTGATTTAAGTTCATGCAAAAATCATCCTTAGGCCTATATAGTGTGTTTACAGAACAGTTGGATACGATTTTACAGGTATGAGTTTATTGTGTATATCCATGATTCCTCTGATTACAATGTAATACAGAGTTGCCAATGTTCTACAAAACGACCACTGCTGTTGACTGAGAGGGTTGTATGCATAAATAACGAGATCACACCAAGATTAGCTCCATCCATGTAAAATAATGACGTAGTCTTCTGATTATAATGTAATACAGTGTTGCCAATTATCTCCAACCATAGCTGTTAAATGTGTGTTTTGTAGGCATAAATAAAGAGATCAAACCACTAGGCGTTTCATCTATGTAAAATACTGACGTAGTCGCCTGATTAAAATGTAATACATTGTTGATGTTCTCGAAACTGGCTGTTATTGTTTGAATATGTACTAATGTTAAAATCTTTCATTATTGTATTTAATAATATCTTTAAATGAATATTTGATATTTCAATAAAGTAAGGAAATTATTAAACGTAGAATACAACTTTGACAGAAGAAATAAATAAACAAAATGAAACATGCAGTAGTATTATAACAAAAAAAGTAAAATAAATGTGTAACATCATAACAAATAACAGTTATTAAAGAGTAACAAATAAATAAATGGTCAATATAGAAAATCTATACTTATTTAATAAGCTATGGGGTTTTTTGTGTTTAGAGAAAATACAATTTTCAACCGATTTTCAAGTTTTTAGTGTCGTTGGATAGTGCTTGGTCTGTAGTTGTTTAAACAAAAAAACTGATGAGAATCGAACTGAAAATAAAGGCGCTATCTACTATTGAAATATCAAAATTTCCCATTTAAATAACATTGTGACTGAATAAGGCATTTTAAACATCTGTTAATAATCAGCTGTAAAAATACGTGTTGTTATTTGCGATTAAAGACATTATTGGATTGCTCGGATGTCATTGATTTAGAGTAACTTTTGTATTGTATTTAAATAAATTACTCGATTTCGGGCAACACGTATACTAGTTTAAATAAAACATCGAGAATATCATAATTCAAAAATGTTTTACCATGTAAAATAAAAATTCCCTTAAAACTGAAAACATAAGCTATTCGTGGAGTATTCTCACTATTTTACAATAACACCGTTGTATCTTTACTTATAGAAAAAAAAAAAAAAAATACCCCCGTCGCAGCAGACCTGCGTACTCAGCGAATTTCCGATAGAATTTTGGTATATTTTCTATTTCCCCATAAAATCCATGGGGATGAGAGTATGTAGGTTTGCCCCCATAATATGGGTTTAGTTGGTAAATATAAGTTGAATCCTACCTCTTGATTGTACATACCAAATTTTATAAGGTTATGGTATTCTGTTTATTTTCCCCATAAACCCCATGGGGGTGAGTATGTAGGTTTGCCGCCATATGGGTTTTGTAAGCAAGTTTAAGTTAAGCCTTATCTAGATAATGTACATACCAAATTTGATTAAGTTATGTCAATAAATAAGCAAGAAGTAGTGTCTTTTGGCCACTCCTGGCTCAGGTCAAGGTCAGCGGTTGGAAGTGGCAGGTGTGGGGTTGGAAGTGTGGGGTGGGGGTGACAGTGATGGATGGGTTTGGGAAGTGGGTCAAGGTCATCCGGAGGGGGTTTTAAAAAAGTGGGAGCCGCAGGGGCTCGGTGGGAATGGGGTGGGGCGGCGCCGGGCCGCGGGAGGTTATCGTTTATTTTTAAAATTAAATTAAAATAATAGTTGCATGATAGGAGAGCTCCTAGGTGTTTACAGTGGGAGTCGATACAGTAGAATGAGACATGTGTCCAAGGAAGAACGATCATATAAACCCGGTAATATAGTGAATAAGAATAATTGGATAGCGTCGTCAATAGGTGTAACAAGATTGAAATGTTGATACTGCAGCATGTCAGTTAAGACAGCGTGCAAAACAGTATCAGTACAGTATGCAGTGTTGCACAGGCTAGGTTTTGCAAAGTACAACGGGTGAAAACTGTAGTATTTCTTAAGCTTAGCCAATGTAGTACGCGGTTTAGAAACTGTGGAGTTAGATTGTTTCTGTAAAATATGTTTTGTGCGTAAAAGCTTTAGTTGTAAAGAGTGCGAAGCCATGATAATACACGAAGGGGAGATGTGTACTCTCCGACAATCGGCGAGTATATGACCGGCGCCCGCGAGTGTGTCTGAATATATAGAGACTAATTAGCATAATAAGTGCAAACATATGTTAGAGTAAAAAAGTGTAAGTAAAAAAGTGTTAGACTAGGTGTTAGAGACTTGCGGATAGTTGTTTACTGTTGCCCTATCGCCACTATAATGACACGCGCGCGGTACCGATGCCCGTTATATGGGGGTTGTGCGGCCCCCCCCCAACCCCTCCCCTGAGAGGATGACATAAAAGAACAGAACTTCGGAGAGCTCTGTTATTTGTCGGGCGGCGCCGCGAAAGGTTGTAGCAGGGGAAACATATAGGCGAAAAAAAGTATTGGTAGCCGCAGAAGTTAATTAATTATTCAGGTGCAGGATTGCAAGTAATGTTCCGTGCATGAATAAGTAGGAATACTTGTACTGTAGCAATAACTATAATATTAGACGGTTGTAAAGTGTATGATCTGCTGGTGTGCAAGAAATATCCTGTGCACAACTAAGTGGGATTACAATTGCCAATTGGACAGGTAAATCTTGTTTTGTAGCAACAAGTATAATAGTAGACCGTTGTAAGGTGTATCACCTGCAGGTGTGCAGGAAATGCCCTGTGCACAAATATAAAGACTAATTAGCATATTAAGTGCAAACACATTTTAGAGTAACAAGCGTTAGTTATAAAAGCGCAAGAGACTAACGGATAGTACCTCACCCGACCGATTCCGCCACCGAAATGGCGCGCGCGCGGCAGCAACACCCCTTTTTATGCGATCGATGAGTCACGTGCGACGCCCCTCCAACCCCCTCCCTGAGAAAACCGCATAAAAGAGCGAGGTTCGGGAGAGCTCGGTTATTTGTCAGTTGGCTGCGGCTATGGTCACAAGAGTCAGAGGAAGAGACGGATAGTTTAAAAAAGTACTGGTGATCGCGGAAGTTAATTAATTATTCAGTTGTAGGATTGCAAGTATTGCTCTGTGGATAATCAAGTGGGGGGACCACAACTGTGATTGAACAGGTAACCATTGTAGTATAGCAATAATTTTAATATTAAACGGTTGTAAAGTGTATAAGCTGCAGGTGTGCAAGAAATGTCTCTTGTACTGTAGCAATAATTATAATAGTAGACGGTCAGCAAGTGTATTACCTGCAGGTGTGCAAGAAATGTCTTGTGTAATGTAGCAATAAGTATATGATTGTAAGGTGTATTACCTGCAGACGTGCAGGAAACATAGCGTGCACTATTGCACAGGTAAATCCCGTAGTGTAGCACTAATTATATTAATATGACCGAGAAGTAGCGGTTAGAGTTTAAGTGTTGTTAAAGTAAGAGAGTAATTTGCATATTAAGGAGGAAACAGGTGTGTAAGAATGGAACCTGCAATTAATCAGTGTCAGTTTCCTGCACACGATGTTAATTAGCATATTTTAGTTAAAAAAAATGGAAACTCGACACGAAAATAAAATTAAGATATATAAAATAACTGATGTAGTGTTAAGAAATAGTGTAAAAATAATAAAAATGTTAAAATAAATAGTGTGTTAAAGTACTATGTGGTATGAACTCACGGATTGGTTGTTTACCGTTGGGGTGTCAGCTCCCTATATGGGATGCGCGCGAGCTTCCCGTCGTTTATATACATGCGGATGGTTACTCATGCATGACCCCCCCCCCCCCCCGACCGGACCGGAAACCGGAAGCCCCCCCCCCCCGCCCCCGCCCCCGCCCCCGCCCCCTCCCACAGGCTGCGTGTACCGGCGATTAATTTCCGTTGGAAGTATAATTAAGCGGTGGAAGAGGGCAGATAACAAACTGCGATAGTTATGCTGTCACGCACGCGACGGGGAAAGCTGCGCATGTAGCTGTCAGCGGATGTACTTGTCAGCGGATGTAATTAGATGTTATCTAATGCTAATTAAGAGGCACAAGGCTCCACCTGCGTTAGGGGCGACCCACATGTAACAAAGCACATCCGTTGGGGATTTTCCACTGACCTTACTGGAAAGTTCCGCGCCCCTCAAACCCCTCCAGGCCCCCCACCACTTTGTGAGCCGAGAACCTCTTTGGCGACTATTGCTGAGTTAGTTCGGAACAATTCGTCGGACGCGATGGTTGTTCCGAACTCAGAGGGCAACTCAAATGTATAAGCGGCCGATATATATTTGAGTTACTCTTGTTGTTAGGCTATTATTATTTAATATTAGTTGTGTGTGTGTGTGTGTGTGTGTGTGTGTGTGTGTGTGTGTGTGTGTGTCTATGGTTTTATGTAAAGTTTTATTTGGTTTTAGTCTTAAGATGTGTTAGTTTTAAGGTTTAACTTGCGCATTGCGATGTTAGCATTAAGGTGTGTTATGGTATTATTTATGTTTAAAAAATGTGTTTTTAATTTTAAGTATTGGTTTATGGTGTGTGTGTGTGTGTGTGTGTGTGTGTGTGTGTGTGTGTGTGTGTGTGTGTGTGTGTGTGTGTGTGTGTGTGTGTATCTATGTCTGTGTTTGTTTATCTGTGTACTAATAATTTTTTACATTTCACAGCTAGCTGTTAGGATGGGTAGATTAAATTTAAATTTAAATGTAACTTTAAGAAGTTGGATTGAACTTCATTAAATATGGGTGGGACATGCGCGTTGTGCCGTAGGTAGCGCATATTTTTATTGTTTTTCATTTTTGTTTTTAATTTTGGTCAGGCAAAAATATGTTTGGGCGGGTTTAGATTAAGGGTGGGAGGTTAGAGTTGCGTCTTGCACTAGCTGTTCCAGTGTCCCTAACTACCACATGGTCAAGCCCAGTGCCAAATGGCCCGAGACTGGCCGCCCGTATCACAGCTCACCAAACTGGATCGCCAAAGTGCGTGCGGGCAAAAAAAATTGGGATCCCTCGCAAGACGTAACTTTTTTGGGTTGGGATTGGGAGTGTTTGAGGAACACAGGGTGGTGGAGACGGTTATTGCCGCCTCCATCACCTTGGATCATTATTATTTTTTGGTGACCTTGACCTCAATCCATTCATGCATAGCCCCCCCCCCGCCCCCGCCCCCGCCCCCGCCGCCCCCGCCCCCGCCCCCGCCCCCGCCCCCGCCCCCGCCCCCGCCCCCGCCCCCACCCCCCCCCCGCCAGCCAAGTGCTAACAAATTTTCTTATAACTTGAGAACGGTTTGCCGGAATAGGGCAAGCGATACATCATTGGAAAGCTCTAGTTAAGAGTAATATTGTGATAAAGACAGAATTAAATTATTTTGTTTTAATAAAAATTTATAGGAAGGTTTGTAATTGAAGTTATGGCATGGATAGAAATTGAAAGATTAGTAAACATAGCATCTCCAATTTTAGTTGATGATAGACCCACCTTTGGTGTATATTGGTGTAACAGTGATCTGTTATGGCTATGGGCGGAGGTATATGTGGAGTATTTGCAATTGGAAGAAAAAATATAGGCTTTAATCATTACTTTTCAGCTTTAGTCTTAACCTACTATTTTTAACATCTCACTAAAAATCTTACCGTCCCCCCTCCCCACTACAACTGGGAGGTTATAAAAAGGGAGCAGTAGAGAATCATTTCATTTCGCTGCTAAATTTCAAAGAGTAAACATCAACAAGATGCATCAATGTGAAATTTGCTTAGAAATCTTTCATAATAATATTCTACTAGAAATACACAAAGAGTTATTCCATAATAATAATGAAGATGTAACAGAAACCGAATATGAAGATTTAAAACTATATGGAGAAGAACAACAAGAAGAACAACAAGAAGAATCATTAGCAGGACCCTCGAATGCTATACCAAGTTTAAAAGTATATGCTTTAGAAGGTAAAGTAGTAATGCACCACAAAATTCAAAATGAAAAATTAAAATTGGAGCAGTTTTTTAAGGAAGTGCGTACAATTGCAAGGAGAACACTCACAGAAGAATTAAGAAGACTAAACTTCATTAAATTTAGCATATTACTACATGCTATGTTTATTAATGTAGAAGGAGAAATGTCACCAAGAGGATTCATAACAAAAAACCAGACCATCATGGCAAGTTCAGATATTAATTCAATAGTTGAAGATTGTTTAGAAGAGATATTAACAAAAATTCAAGAACATGAAGGCAGAGGATCTGGTTGGAGTTTGGTTAGTATTGAGGGTATGGATATTAGAACTCATAAACACGGCTACGGATTAAGGGGTAGCAGTTATATTCCGCTCCCAAAGAAAATTTCGGATACTAAATCGTGTATAAATGTTAAGAACCAAGATATGGAATGTTTTAGATATGCAATGACGACAAAATTTGTACCTCCTCAAAATTCGGAAAGACCCAGTGAAGAATATGAAACTTACAGATATAGATATAATTTTCAAGGATTGACTTACCCAGTGACTTTAAAGGACATCCCAAAGTTCGAAAAACAAAACCCTGGAACATCTGTTAATGTTTTCGGTTTGGACAGTTCGAATAAAGTGTACCCATTGCGTGTGGTAAAGAATGAACTACCGGATCATAGGGACTTGCTATTACTTACAAGAGGTGATGTTTCACACTATGTATGGATCAAAAAGTTTGAAACTCTTGTTAATAACCAACTGTGTAAAACTAGACATAAGAAGATAATTTGCAAACGATGTTTCAATTTTCAACAAGAAAGAAGAAATGGAAAAGAATGGTTACAAGAGCATAAAAAACTATGTAACAACAACTATGAAGCAAAAATAATGTTACCATCACCAGATAAGGCCGAGCTAAAATTTGAGAAGATATCTCATCAGTAGAGTATTCCCATTGTTGTTTATGCGGATTTTGAATCTACACTTGTTCCTATTGAAAATAATGATGATGAAGCCAAGAAAAGTGTTAAGTACCAAATGCATGATCCAAACAGTTTTTGTTTATTAATTAAATCTACACTGTCAGAAGATCATTTAAATAAATATGATCTAACTTCAAAACCTGTCATATATCGCGGTGAAAATGCTTCTAAAATTTTCCTTGACCACTTATATTCGATAGCAGAAAATGTACAAAAATTGTATAGTGATATTGTACCAATGATACCGATGGATGAAGAAGAAGAGATTCAGTATGAAAATTCGACCCATTGTTATTTATGTAAAAATGAATATACTTTGGAAAATCACAAGGTACGTGATCATGACCATCTAACAGGTTATTATAGAGGTGCCGCATGTAACAGATGTAATATTAACTATCAAATTCGCAACTTTATACCTGTAATTTTGCATAACCTTAGTGGTTATGATGCACATTTTATCATACCGGAATTGGGACGAGATGATGGAAAAATCGATGTGATAGCGGAAACTACTGAAAAGTTTATTAGTTTTAGTAAAACAATTGGAAATATGAAGTTACGTTTTCTAGACTCTTACCGTTTTATGCCATCTAGCTTGAGTAAACTTACTGAAAACTTAAAGAAAGAAAATTTAATAGAAACAATGAAGATTGTAAGTAAAGATAAATTGGATTTGGTTCTCCGCAAAGGTGTTTTCCCCTATGATTACATCAATTGTTTGGAAAAATTTGAAGAAACATCACTTCCGCCAAGAGAAGCCTTCAAGAGTAAGTTGTATGAAGAGGACATCAGTGAAGAGGACTATCAACACGCTTGTAAAGTATGGAATGAACTAGGAATGACAACATTGGGAGAATATTCCGACTTTTATGTTAAATTAGATGTGACTTTACTTTGTGATATAATGGAAGAATTTAGAGATACCTGTTTTGAAGCATATGGATTGGACCCACTTCATTCTTATACATCACCTGGACTAGCATGGCAAGCTATGCTGAAAGAAACAAAGTGTAGGCTTGAACTTATTACAGATATTGATATGGTTTTGATGATAGAGTCAGGTGTTCGTGGAGGATTGACACAAAGTGTAACTAGACATGTAAAAGCCAACAACAAATATCTCCCAAACTTCGATGCGTCACAACCAACAACATTCTTAGGTTATTTTGACGCAAATAACCTATATGGATGGGCTATGTCAAATCCTCTTCCATATGGTAATTTTAAGTGGGCGAACCCAGATTCGATAGGCAATATAATGGACATACCCAAAGATGGAGACATTGGTTACATTTTGGATGTGGACTTTGAATATCCTGAACAACTGCATGACCACCACTACGATTTACCACTATTGCCAAAGACGGAAATATCACCAACTGGTAGATGGCCCAAATTAATGATGACGTTAACCAACAAGTCAAGATATGTAGCTCATTATTGGACAATACAGCAAGCAATAGAACTGGGATTGAAAATAACAAGAATCAATAGAGCAATACAATTTAATCAATCTTGTTGGTTAAATCCATACATCGACAACAACACAAGAAGAAGGACTGCAGCAACATCCGCTTTTCAAAAGGACTTTTTCAAATTAATGAATAATTCAATATTTGGCAAAACGTTGGAAAACAAAAGAAAACATAAAGATGTAAAATTAGTAAGCGATCCGGAGAAGTTGCAAAAGTTAGTACAAAAACCAAACTTTGGAACAAGTGTAATTATTAACGAGAATCTTGTAGCTGTTACCATGAACAAAATCTCAATAACAATGGATCGTCCTCTATATGTGGGAATGTCTATTTTGGATATTTCTAAAACCCACATGTATGACTTTCACTACAACAAGATGGTGAAGTTTTATGGAAGAGAAAACATCGGGATAGCATATATGGATACAGATGCTTTCATTTATTGGATAAGAACAGAAGACATGTATGAAGATCTACGTACTTTTGTATATACTACTGACTTTGACTTTTCAGATTATCCTAAAGATCATCCCAACTATGACTACAATAGAAATAAAAAGGTGTTGGGCAAGTTTAAAGACGAAACAAATGGTGTACCAATGGAAGAAGTTGTCGCTTTAATGTCCAAACTGTACTCATTCCAACTGTACATCAGTCAAAAGGATGAACATCAAGTGGTGAAGAAAGCCAGAGGCATCAAGACTTCATATCTAAAGAAGAAAGTACAGTTTGACCATTATAAGAGATGTTTATTTGAAAATGTGGAAACAACCGCAACATTCAACACCATCAGAAGCTACAACCATATACTGTATAGTGTAAAACAAACAAAGTGGGCATTAAGTTATAAGGATGATAAACGCCACATTCTTGAAAATAACATCAACACATTGCCATTCGGCCACTATTCCCTAATCCCTATTGATCAGTAAACCTTTTCTTCGTCCTTTACCTTCTTCCTTTTTCCTTTCGTAAAGAAGAGGGGACATGACAAGCCCAATGTCATGTTCCCTCTTTTTTACACCAACGTAAAATGGAATTGACCTATATCCTAACCGTATATAAAAGAGGATAAACCATTCTAGAGATCAGTATCTTTACAAGCGATGTAGAAGACACAACTGAAGATGGAAGACTTAAAAAATAAAATTGTAAATGAACTTCATAAGCCAGCAAGAAGAAAATTCCCTAGAAGAAGTACAGTTATAAAAGGAATGAATGATCTTTTCCAAGCCGATCTCATTGAAATGATACCACATAGTAAGTTGAATAAAGGATTCAAATACATTTTAGCGATTATAGACTGTTTTACTAAAGTGGCTGATGCCTTACCGCTAAAGGACAAGACTGGTAAAAGTGTTACAAAAGCTATGGAAACGGCTATACAAAGAAATAAATTCAACATCAAACATCTACAAACTGATGATGGGAAAGAGTATTTTAACAAAGAATTTGCAGCTTTAATGAAGAAGTATAAAATAAATCATTATTCTACAAATTCTGAAGTTAAAGCTTCAATAATAGAAAGATTCAATAGAACATTAAAAGGAGCAATGTATAAAACATTTTCCAAACGAGGATCATATGTTTGGTATGATATCTTACCGCAACTTATAAAAGAATATAACAACAAGTATCATCGAACCATTGGTATGAAGCCTAATCAAGTAAATAGCAGTAATGCTAAGGTGGTATTAAAACGTAGCTCCTAAACGTGAAAAAATGCAGCCTAAAACATTTAAAGTTGATGATAAAGTTCGTATAAGTAAGTACAAAGGAGTATTTAGTAAAAGATATCTGCCAAACTGGACTAATGAAGTGTTTACAATCTATAAAGTGCAACCAACAATACCTGAAACTTACATCTTAAAGGACAACAAGGGTGAATTACTCGAAGGTGGATTCTACGGACATGAGTTGTTAAAATCATCAGTCGGCGATGTATATCTTGTTGAAAAAATTTTACAAAGAAAAAAGGATAAGGTTAAAGTACGTTGGTTTGGATTTGATAAAAGTGAAGACTCTTGGATCCCTACAAAAGACTTGGTGTAGCAATTTTTCAACTCATTACGTGTTTAACCTTTAGACAAGATGGAGATTGTGCAACAAAAGGATCGATTTTTTATTAATAATATTGATGAATTAACAGTTGACAACGACAAGTTAAATCATGGAAAACATGGTGAACTACTGCCAAACACAATAAGATGTTTAATAACTGGACCGTCAAATTGTGGAAAGACGAATGTGGTTTTTAACTTAATAACAAATCCTAAAGGATTACGTTTCAACAACATTTATATCTTTTCCAAATCTTTGCAACAACCCAAATACCAATTATTGGATAAGGTACTCGCAAGTGTGCCTGAAGTTAATTTCTACAAGTTTAATGCTAGTGAAACTATAATGGAGCCAAACGAGGCTAAACCATTTTCTATATTTATATTCGATGATGTATCTTGTGAAAATCATGACACTATTAGAAGTTATTTTGCCATGGGGAGACATTATAATATTGATAGCATTTATATTGGCCAAACTTACAGTAAAATTCCAAAACAACTAATAAGAGATAATGCAAATCTACTTATTATCTTCAAGCAGGATGAAACAAATTTAAAGCACATATATAATGATCATGTAAATGCAGACATGTCATTTGATAAATTTAAAGAAATGTGTGGCAAAGCATGGGCTGAAAAATATGGATTTCTTGTTATTATGAAAGAAGAAGCTATAAAAAATGGAAGATATCGTATAGGATTGGATAAATTTGTATTAATCCATTGAACGATTAATGATACGTTTAGTAATAGATTGGACCTCGCAACGTAAACATGGTGAACCAAGAAAAACTATTAAAAGAAATAAAATCACTGAGTGACTCGATTAGACTTAAAAATCGAGCATTAAGAATGGGTTTGAATGAAAGAGAAGAATTCCTGGAGACTACATTTAAGCCTATTACAGAACCTTTAAAACAGATAACAGAAACTATTGGTAAACCTCATTATGAAGGAGATGTTTTGCTACCTGTTTCCAAATTTGAAGTAAAGAGTTTAAAAAAGGAAGAAGATGATGATTCTTACACAAGTGATAGTGAAGTTTCTCAAAAAGAAGAAGAAGAAACAAGAGAAGAAGAACCAGAAATAAATGTTCAAAAAGAAGAAGAACAAGAACAACATATACCTGAAGCAGAACAATCAATTCCAAATCTAACAAAATTAAGTAGTGATATATTGCAACAAGGACCTCTTGGAAGAAAGTATATCATGAAGATGTTACATGAAATAAAAGCAAACCCAAAACTACACAAGTCACATGTATATGGAGCGAGAATTGATGGAAATGAATTAAAAATAGGAGATTCAAAAGTACATTTGACTGAAGATGATGACATTGTTATTGGTGAGCATAAATATAAAGGAACAAAAGGATTATTTGAACTGATTTTTAAAAATATACCTATAAAATATACGGTACAAGATTTAAATACTTTTAAAGAAATTTTGCAAAATACTAATGCTCATAAGAAGAATTACTCCAAAGATTCAATGATAAATAGAACACGCGCAACTAAATATACAGTTGTAATAAAAAGATTGTTTCCGCTGAGAAAACTACCAACATTACGAACTGCGCCCGCTTTGAAGAAACCGCTAAAGAGGAAGTCTTTATCACTTATGGACTTATCACTTATGGATGAATATGGTAAAAAGAAAAAAGGAGAAACTTCGACGTCTGGTAAAGGTTTAATGAAAAACCTATATAATACAAATGTGATTTACTATAATGATATAAATAAATTGGTTGATAGAATGAGACTATTACATGAAGCCATGGAAGCTGGTCATACAGGCTTAAATAATGAATGGGTGGCTTTAGTTGACGAACTTCGAAATCGTGGAATAGTTGTATAAATCATCACGGATATATAAGAGAGCTGTGAGCATACAGTGGATCAGTTCAATCATGAGCGTCGACAAGTTTGGACGGTACTCCGGGCTAGGAGTACAAGGAGGAGAAAACAGAAAAAGAAGTGGATTGCCGCAAACACCTGAAGGTGACTATGATATGAGTAACAAACGTTTAAAATTTGTTAAAGACCCAGAAGAAGATACTGATGGAGCAAATTTAAAAACAGTAAAAGAAGCAACTTCAACATCATTGAAATTAAACAAGAATACTTACGATGTTAAATCACATAGAATAATTCATGTTGGTAAACCAACTGACAGTTCTGATGCAATTAATAAAGAGTATTTATCATCTGAACTTTCAAATACTTTAAAATTACAATGGGGTAATAATTTAAAAGATGGACAGACATATGATGCTGGAAATCATAGAATAACCAACGTGGCAAATCCAAAAAATGATAAAGATTCAGTTAATAAAGAATATTTACATTCTATAATACCGGAAAAGACTCAACGCGGATTTTCTTTTTATAAATTTATAATAAATGACATTGGATACCCAAAGGAAGATGGGGATGCTGTAAACCTGAAATACATCAAGGACAACTGTATTTTACAAGATGGTGATGAAATCGATTGTCATGGGAAAGTGTTGTCAAATGTAAAGTTCGCTTCTCAACCAAAAGACGCTGTTACTATGGAACAGTTATCTAAAGAATTAAAAAGGGGAACATCGAATTTTGTAAAACATGAAGATGCCGTGCTAAAGCGAGGAGATACATTTATACATGGAAATGAAAAGTTTGATTTAATGCAAGGAAATAATGATGAATGGGATGCAGGACATAAAACAATAACAAATGGAAGATTTGGTATAAAAGATACAGATGTACCTCTAATGGTGCAAACATTAATTGCGAGTGGTGGTACATTAGGTACATACAATGGTCGTAATAGAAGAATAAAAGATATTTATCCTGGTTATGAAGATGATGATTGTGTTACATTGAGACAAACAATAACTTGGGATAAACACTTTGGGACCAAATATGATGCAAAGATGAAGAAAATAATTAATATTTTACCAGGAGAAGATTTAAATGATGCTGCTACTATTGGACAAGTCATAACAACGTCGAAAAGTGATTCGACTGCTTACACGTGTAATGATAAACGTATTATGCAGTTACACGATCCCCAACATCCAAAAGATGCTGTAACTTTAGACTGTTTAATAAGAATAGTGGGCAATTTACTTATCGATACCCACAATCATATAGCTAGTACAACGAGTCATGTGATGATTCAACCCGATGAACGAGAAGCTTGGATTAAAAATAGAATTATAAATCAGTATATAATTAATTTGAATAATTAAGTATTTAAATATAAAAATTGTGCATGTGTTATTCATTTATGTAAAGCAGCTCGTGGAGTAAACACGCTGGTTATATAAGACGACATAATGAAGACCGCAATGCTCAGTCGTCGTCAAGACAGCGGCAAGAAAGGACGTGGTATAACATCAGCTGCGTTATCCCTGCTAAGACGGATTCCTGTTGGTGCTGTTCTAAATCGAGCAATAGACGCTTTACCATACGAATTTCATCTGCCCGGAGTTTATCAATATTGTGGACCCGGAACTAAGTTGGCAAAACGTTTAGCAAGAGGAGATCCTGGAATTAATAAATTAGATCAAGCTTGCAAAGAACACGATATAGCGTATTCCAAGTTTGCAGATTCAACAAATAGATCAATAGCGGATAGAGCGCTAGCGGAAAAAGCTTGGCAAAGGGTTAAATCAAGTGACGCCAGTATTGCGGAAAAAGCAGCAGCTTGGGCAGTGACAACAGCCATGAAGACGAAAGCTAAGTTTGGTGGTGGAAGACGACGCGGGAGAAAACCTAGTAAAAAAGAAGCTGCAAAAAGAGGCGGGAACATCAAAAGAAGACGTCGCACTAACCCTAAAAGGAAAGTCAAGAAAACATCCATATGGTCAATGGTAAAAAACGGATCGGGTCTTTACTTAAGACCGTACCGTGTGTATTAAATGAGAAGAATAAATTGATAATTCCAAATGAAGCATTAACAAACTATCAACTGTCAAAATATGTGAAATGTTTAAGAATACCATTCTTCAGAGGAGTTTTTATGAAAGATACATTACCAAATAGAGTGTGGAAAAATGAAACTGGAATAGTAAACTTAGACTCTAATTATGGACCAGGTACTCATTGGGTATGTTATAAAAAACTTGGAGAAAATGTTTACTACTTTGATAGTTTTGGAAATTTACCGCCACCAAAAGAACTTCAACATTATTTTCGGGACTCCAAGAATATATTCTACAACTACAAAAGAGAACAACCTAGCAATACAGAAATATGCGGACATTTATGTTTAGAGTTCCTAGCGAAGAGCGTCAGTCAGCTTTAAGATGTCATCGTATACAGTGTCGCTGAGCGGAAATTCGTCAACATTGAAAAGTACACTTTTCCCAGCGTTACGTTTATCTACGGACAAACTATGGGAAGCAGCATTATTGGATTTGACTACATACAATTCAATTCCCAATGTTACAGAAGGGAAAAATAATTTACTACATTATTATGAGAGTAAAGATGAAAAAGGAAATTATTCACAATTGAAAATAATTCCATTATCTACAGGAGCATATGAAAAAGACGATATAAACCAAGTATTACAAAAAAAGCTTGGAGAAGAAAATATTTCTATAAAAGGTAATAATAATACATTAAAAGCAGAAATAACTTCAAAGTATTATATAGATTTTAGCTTAGACCACTCAATCGGCAATTTGCTCGGATTTTCAAAGAAGAAAGGAATTTTAGCTCCTGGAAATGATTATACTGGCGATACAACAGTAACAATATTAAAGGTGAACAGTATTGATGTAACGTGTAATATTATACACGGATCATATAGAGATGGAGTAAATCAACACATATTACATACATTTTACCCCACAGTAGCTCCTGGTTTTAAAATAGTTGAGAAGCCACAAAACCTGATATACCTACCGTTAAACACCAGTTTCATTTCAGACATCGTACTGAACATATTGGATCAAGACGGCATTAGTGTTGACTTTAGAGGAGAAACAATAACTATACGGTTACATATCAGAGCAGCAACATAAAGTCAACATGGGATTATCATTTAAACCACAACGGAAGAGTCGGGAGCTCAGTAGCTCCTCAACATTCGACGAGTTAACACCGGACAACATACGCTTCCTACAAAAGATCGGACTAAAACTTGCCAACCATGGATATACTGGATATAGCGCAAGGACCGACATTCGACGAAACCCTATGGGAGAAGGAATATCACACTCACAACCCTTACACTTCATCAAAATTAAATAATAATGATGAAATAAGGATTCCCATTCAACAACAAGATATCTACACATTACCATGTGAAAGTTATTTATATATCGAAGGAAGAGTAACAACATTGGATGGAAAATCTGGTTCAACTGTTCCTTTTATAAATAACCCTATGGCATATCTGTTTGATGAAATTAGATATGAGATATCTGGAGTAACAGTTGATTCAACAAAAAAAGTTGGTATATCAACAACTTTGAAAGGATTGACTTCAATAACACCCCATGAAAAGAATTCTTTAATCTCGGCTGGATGGGTGACTCCTGATAAAGACACTATTACTCCTAATTCAAAAGGTTACTTTGATTTTAATGTGCCTTTACGATTGCTTTTGGGATTCGCAGAAGATTACAAGAGAATAATAATAAATGTAAAGCAAGAACTGGTACTGCTCAGATCTTCAACGAATAAGGATGTAATACAAGCGCCAAGTGGAACAAAAGATGCCGATTTGGAATGGCAACTTCAATTGGATAAAGTTGTATGGAGAGTACCACATGTCAGATTGGCGGATGAACATCGAGTATTATTATTGAAAAAATTAAAATCTGACCGTGATATTGTAATACCATTTAGAAGTTGGGAATTTCATGAATACCCCATATTGCCTCAAACAGAAAGACAAACATGGACTGTTAAAACCTCTACTTATTTAGAACGAGCAAGGTACATAATAGTCGGTTTTCAGACTAAACGAAAAGATGTTATAACTGCGCACGCTGGTCAATTTGACCATTGCAAGATAAAGAATTGCAAAGTTTTTCTAAACTCTCAGTTCTTTCCATATGACAGTTTAAATTTTTCATTTGACAAGAAACGTTATTCCATTCTATATGACATGTATGCAAGATTTCAATCGTCATATTATGGTAAGACAAATACACCACTACTATCACCAGAACAATTTTATTCAAAAGCTCCAATTGTTGTAATCGATTGTTCAAAACAAAATGAATCCGTAAAATCTTCAAGTGTAGATATAAAAGTTGAAATGGAATTTGAAGATAAAATACCAGATGGAACTTCAGCATACTGTTTAATTCTACATGACAAAATAGTTACTTACACACCGCTGACAGGAATTGTGAAGAATGTACTTTAAAAAAGATTAATACAACATCTGCACGATTTGTAAGATTTTTACAAAAGATCAACAATATCTAGGTCATCTGCGAGTATAAAAGCGAGAAAGAAGAGCTGGAAATTCATTTCATCTTTGATTGTCGTATGGGTAACATCGTCCGCAAGATGAGTTCTGCTACATCAAGTGCTAATGAAGAAACTACACCTCTTATGGCTGACAATAGTTTGGATATAGAAAGACAAGTTGAACAGGAAATGGAAGAGTTCCTCAAGTTTAAACATAAGAAGACAGACGAAGAGGAAGTTGAAAAAGAAACAAAGAAAAGGAAAATTGAAGATAACATTTCTACCAACATCTTAATGGAGGTATTTCTTAGAATATTTTATCCTATTTCTTCTTGTATGACAAAGACTGTGTCTGCTGGAGTAATGAAATCATTGGATTACTCTCCAACTGTTATTTTGAATCACGGATCTAAAATGGTAACCTTCACTGAATCTTCTTGGGAATCTTTTATGAAACATATACATCTTTTGGAATGCTATTTGAGTAACAATACGTTTGGAAAAAAAACAAAACTAGGTTTGTTCGAATCAAATATTGAAATCGATATTGTTAAACAACGTGGTCAACAACTAGTTCGATTTAGAGATTTAACTAAATATAATATAAAAATACATTTGACAAAAGAAGAGTTTTACGCTTTAACTTGTGCTACTGGTCCTATAAAAAGATATTTAAAACAGCTAATATTCTCAAGTACAATTATCAAAGATTATTTAACTGATGCATTGGATAGACAACCATATGTTCCAATCCTATACGGTCCAGTAGATACTTCAATCTTCAATAGGATCCCGCATGAAGTAGAGATGTGGAGACAGTTACACCACAATCAAACCAACTTTAATTTAGATGAAGAAAAAAAGCAAGAAAACAATGAAAACGAATCACGTTTCAACAATCAACAATCAACAACAAATTAAACAGACAAAGAATATTTTAAGTAAGAAGAAGAAGAATGTTGGAGTATAAAAGGCTGTCAATCCGCATTGACATACCAGTTGTCTACTGAACGTCATCATGGATAAACGAGTTTCATTCTCTAAGAAGACGGAAATAATCGAAGTAAAGCGAGGTATCATAGAGTTTCAGGCATTCCGTGGTAATGATGGAAATTTTATAATTAAAGAGTTAGTGGTACTAGATATGATAACATCTGTTGTTTATCATTTTTTATTCATGCCTCCTTTGCCGTTCAACAGATTAACAACCAAAGCTAAAGTAACAAACAAATGGTTGATGAAACATTTTCATAATCTAACATGGGATGAAGGTTTTATAACCTACAATATGATGCCACACATTATGAATCATTTCTGCAAAGAGTTCAAAACTATTTTTACAAGAGGATTGGAAAAAGCAAATTGGATACAAGCATATACAAACCATGAAGTGATAAATGTGCAAATGGAGAAAGATTTTTATTGCTACTTTGCTAACATCTGTATTGCATCTAAAAACTTTAAACATCGGCAGTCTCAATGTGCTTTAAAGAACGCATATCGTTTGAATGTCTATCTCCAGCAAAGTGGTGGGGGAAGCGATGGGTATAAAAGCGAGAGCGGCACTATGACAATGCATGAGTATTACTCTAACCTCCGAGGAGTCAACACCTCTGACGCGCAAGCACAAGAAGAAGAAGACGAACAATAGTAAGAAAAAATAATGGCATCGCAAACTTTTCTACAGTCGCTTGTTGATCAATTCAACAAACATTCTAAATCTACAATACTACCGACTAAGAAATGTTCAGAATTGAAAGAAGAAAAACATTACATTATTCACACTATTAAGAAGATGGAAACATCAGTTGGAGACGCCATCAATTGCACATTGAGTGAAGCACCCTACACACCTGGTGATGAACCGAAATTTCAAGTATTTCTTCCCAAACGCTTCGTTCAACTGCTGCAGAATGAAGATTTACGACTGATTCACCCCGGCGCACTCTATTTGGCATCCCACGGTCCTAGTGGAACCAACTCTACTGAACTTACACTTCATGTTATGCCTACTAGCAACTAGTCTGTAGTTTATATATACTGTTGTACATGTGTGTAACTGATTTTAAATAAATAAAAAATAAAAATGAAAAAAAAAAAATAATAAGAAAAGGCAACATATCGATAGTGTTTCTGCACTATCGATATGTTGCTTTTTTTTTTAAAACACGTTTGGATGACCTTGACCTAGTTTCGAGGGTATATAAAGGCCGTAATTTTCTTGAGGATCTCATCAGTCTACGACTACTTTTCGTGCTGTACACATCTCTGTTGGCTCTCCAGTTATTACGAATAACAACATGTCTCTTAAGGTTAAGTGTGCATCATATGATACCACCACCATTACAACTTTTGAAGAACTCGACGATTTTATTAATGAACTGCGAGTGTTACTTGCCGGTGGTTATCGTTTAAATATTGATGTTTACGCTAACAACATGAGGATGTTTCCTAAACAGAAGTTCTGCAACGAAGAAGTATTCGTTTCCACACAACCTTCAACTACAACACCATCTACTCAAAGTAATGTTAAGTTCCAGAAATATTACTAATATTAAATAATATCAAGTGGTCGCTGTAGCATCTATAAAAGGAACGTGTAACCTAACAGAATCATCATTTGCTCTCCAACTGACGCAGCGAAAACAACTATTAATACCATGTTGTACAGAATGATGATTGAATTTAATGGAAAAATCTACGGAAAGGACTATCAAAGTGCAGAACAAATGACGTCCGATCTTCAAGTATTAACTAAAGAGGGATTCCAACCAAAATTAATTCTAAAATTTCCTGAAGTACATCCACTATCCACTGAAGATCTCATCGCTATGGCTAAAGAAGAAAAAGAAAAATACAAACAAGATGTAAAGAAAGAAAAAGAAGATGAAAACTCATTATCTTAAATAAATACATCTTACACTTGTAAGATGATCTTTTTTAAAACTCCATTTGGATGACCTTGAGATTACCCCCACCACTTTTCTTAATCTATAAAACACTCTATCCTACACTATACAACTTCATTTCTTGCCTAAACTTAGAAGCGCCAACATGGAAGAGAAGAAAAACGAGGACTCACCGCGCTACTGTTGTGAACAGAAATGCACCGATTTAGGAAGATGGATGGTAGACGGATTAGCCTGTACAAAGTGCGAATTCTTTGGATCCTGTTACTGCAGATGCGAAACAAAGCAACTACCACCACCAAAATTGCGAACCTTCAAGATTTATAAATCACGATACTTCCACACTTGCTGTCCCCAGAGGTGTATCAAGTTTCATCCGGAAAAACTTGTCATTTGTCGAGAGTGCAATGCATATTATAAAGACGACTTTTGTACATGCATCATAAGTGCGTGCAAGTATAGATCAGATTGGTCTTCTGAACCTGTTGAAGCTTCAAATGTATAGCTGTAGTCACTGACTGCAGCCCTTTTTTAAAACTCCATTTGATTGACCTTGAGATTACCCCCACCACTTATTTTTTACAACATATATTCTACGGATCATTCGATACGCTTCTCATTCTTATTTCATTACTTGCACTGACAACAACATGGATGATAAATTCATTTCCTTTCAACATTTAATTACCAACAGAGAAGAGATGGAAACCCTATTCCAAAACTTACTCACACTTATGGATAACCATCCTTTAAGATGGATCAACATCACAGTGCAATATGTCAATCCTACCAAAATATTTTCATCGTCATCATCTTCTTCAGGCACCTCCATGTCTTCATCGTCGCAAAGTGAAGAGGAAGAGGAACAGACAACTAATGGTGTTAAAATTATTGAATTAAACAACGAGGAACAAGAAATGCAAGCTCTGGTTAAATATAAATTTAATATTTATAGTACACCTCCTACTACCTACCCGAACGGCGTTTCGCAGCGAAATGCGCTGGCGAACGGTTCGCATGGGGGTATATCGCCTTTCCCCCACCACACCACTACCCCTCCACTTCCCCCACCACGCCACCACCCCTCCACTTCCCCCTCCACCGCCCTTGCCAGCATATAAGCGAGCCGCTGACTGACGCTCGCCATTTGTTTCCCGACTCCCGTACGATGAACAACGATCCGCAGCGAAATGCGCTGGCCAACGGTTCGCATGGGGGTATATCGCCTTTCCCCCACCACACCACTACCCCTCCACTTCCCCCACCACGCCACCACCCCTCCACTTCCCCCTCCACCGCCCTTGCCAGCATATAAGCGAGCCGCTGACTGACGCTCGCCATTTGTTTCCCGACTCCCGTACAATGAACAACTATCCGCTACCACATATGAAATCTACTTTTATAATTAGAACAAGACATGATTTAAAAGATTTAATGGAAACTTTAGAAGATATTATAGACAAATTCCACTGCATCACTATGAATTTGGAACTTGTTTACGGTTGTCCAACATGCGATAGAGTTGAGAGTGGAAATGAAGATGGTTTGCTAGGACTCACTCCTGCATCCTCCAAACCTACACCAACAGCTGACAATGACGTTTGATCGGACACACAACTGTTTTTCTTAACCCCCCACCACTTTCCAGTAAATATGTCCTGTCCTCATCTTCGTTTCTCATTTCATCGCCAACTTTCCGACCGTCAACACCGCTCCCATTTCACCAACAGAAATTAAAACAAGCACACAAACATGATGGATGATGTTTCACTTAAAACACGATTGGAAGAGGACAGACTCAAACTAGAGATCAACAGGCTGCAATTGGAAACGGAAAATCAACAAGGGATGGTCCGCCTGCTGCAACTGTTCAAATTCGTACTCTGCATGTTGTGCGTCTACCTTCTCTTCGCCACCACCTTCGGCGTCTACCACTCCCTCACCGTTGGACGATATTTCAACACCTCTCTGCACAACAACACGACTTTGATTTAATTTTAAAAATAAACGAAAACCTCCCCATTCCCACCGAGCCCCTGCGGCTCCCACTTTTTTAAAACCCCCTCCGGATGACCTTGACCCACTTCCCAAACCCATCCATCACTGTCACCCCCACCCCACACTTCCAACCCCACACCTGCCACTTCCAACCGCTGACCTTGACCTGAGCCAGGAGTGGCCAAAAGACACTACTGCAAGATATAGGCTTTTCTTGATTTCCCATAAGAATAACATGGAAAACACATTTTTTTATTTTCCCCGTAACCAGTTATGCTAAGATAAAAATTCAAAATACCAAATTGTTTGTTTTTTAAGCTCTTTTAAATGGTTTCAGTTAAAATTGTTGAATTTTAAAAATTAAGGTTAAAAATGCCAAAAACCCATTTTTAGCCCTTTTGAAACCCCATAAAACCCCGTTCCAATGGTCCGATCATTCTGGTTCGCGAACTCAACCTAGTAGATGCTGGCTTACACCCCTGTACCAAATTTCATCAAAATCGGAGGTTCCGTTCAAAAGTTATTGTGTTCACGGACACATAGATATATACAGGGTGTCCCGGAACTCTCTGGAACCCTTTTGTATATTTGTTCCTTGCAACGAGACAAGAAAAAAACATCGTACAAATAGGGGTCTAAAATCCATCGTTTAGCCGCTAGCCGCCATTTTGTTTTTTTCACGTAATAATTTTTATTTCCGTAACGGATGGTTGTATTCAGTTCATATTTGGTATGAATCTTTATCATACTAATGTACATTTTCATGAAAAAAATTAATTTTTTCTACTGAGTATTTTCAAAATGGCGGCCATTTTTAATTTTCAAACAAAAATATCTCAAGTTCGATAAATTTCAAAAAAAAATTTACTTTGTACAAAAAAGTTGCCAAATTTAATTATCTAACCAACGGTACCAAGTTTGTTAGGATCTGATTATAAATAATGGAGTTATTGCAATTTTTCTCCAAAAAAAACATTGATTTTCCATTGTAATTAATGCAAATTATGGCCATTTTCATAGAAAAATCGCAATAACTCAGTTATTTGTTATCAGAGTCTTACAAACTTGGTACCGTTGGTTAGATAAATTAATTTAACAACTTTTTTGTGCAAAGTAAAATTTTTCTGAAATTTACCGAATTTGAGATATTTTAGTTTGAAAATTAAAAATGGTTGCCATTTTGAAAATACACAGTGGAAAAAATTAATTTTTTTCCTGAAAATGTACATTAGTATGATAGAGATTCATACCAAATATGAACTGAATACAACCATCCGTTACGGAAATAAAAATGATTACGTGAAAAAAACAAAATGGCGGCTAGCGGCTAAACGATGAATTTTAGACCCCTATTTGTATGGTGTTTTTTCCTTGTCTCCATGCAAGGAACAAATATACAAAAGGGTTCCAGAGAGTTCCGGGACACCCTGTATATATATATATATATATATATATATATATATATATATACATATATAGCAATTTGAACGAACGGTGTTTTTGGCTTCTAGGGACCTCAAAACGAAAAAGTATCATGGTCCCGGGCTTAGGTCTTACCGTGACTACTACCGTAATAGCTTATTCCCTATAGGGAAATTCGCTAAAAAAAAAAAAAAAAAACACAAAGCAGATTTCTAGATATTTCTCATAAAATTATGGGGTTTCAAATGTGTTCAGACTTTTTTTTATTAGAAATGATTATGCTGTGTGAAGTTTAAAAATCTTCATGTTATAAAGGTAGTACCTTCACCATTGAATCTTTAGAATAGTTTAAAATCACTGAAACTGTCCAAAACGTAGGCCACTGTTTATGAGTAACTTAGATTATAAAATGTCATTACCTGGTTAAACTAGCAATTAAATTGGCAAAGTTGTGACATAATAACCTATTAAACTAAACACAATTATCACTATAAATTTCTAGCCATGTATAAATTGTTTTAAATAAACATTTTATCAAAGTACTTTTACAGAGATTTATGTAGCTCGTTACCCAAAGTAGTTAACAGCCACAACCATGCCATTAGAGGGTAAACACACCTCACACATTACTCCTTAACCCAAGATTTACATGATTTAGATTGCTAATATCGGAAACACATCAAGCTTATATTTAATCCCTCAATATGTTACAAAAGTGATGTGTAAAATTTAAACAAAAAAGACAAGTTTTATATAATGTTACAAACACAAAATCGCCAAAACCATTATATTTTTGTGATTCACTTAAAAAAATATGGTGACAGTAATAATTTTGCTTTCGTTAAGAATTCAATTAGCACAAATTCAAAGTACAAATTTGAATAATAATTATTTAATTAACTTAAAAGTGACGAAAAAGGTTAATATGATTACATGGAATGCTTTTAAGTTACAAAAAGGCTTAATCATAGGCTATCAAGTACGATACTGTGTAATAAAGGTAAATACCAAGATTGGAATGTTTGCGTTTAATTAATGTTAATGTCTCATGAATCACTTACACTTAAGGTAATACACAAGGGATAGTAATCATTATACACCCAGTCTTCATCCGTACCTGTCATAAATTACACATATAATAGGAAAATTAAAATATTCCACTGACATCTCAGGAAACTTTCAGAACTGAAAACCAACATATAAAATGATGTTTTGTGTCTGACTGAAAAGAGGTTGTGAAGAGAGGATTTTCTTCAGAAAACTGGCTTGAAGGACTTATTTAATTGATATTCTGATTATTAATGAGATTTAAACATGAGATTCTTAAACATAAAGTTTTTTTATCATGTTTGTTTAAAACAAGTATAATTCAAAACCTTACAGATGTAAAAATAAATATCTTGAAACAAAATTAAACACGTTCAGTGAGGAGTTTCAATGTTAATATATTTGATTTTTTTTGCAAGGTAGTTCCTATAGGTATTTCATATAGGTAATACATATAGGGTGAAATAGAGATTGTAGCCTACAATATAAGTAAAGGGGCTAATGCTAAATTCCCCATGATACAAACTTTGTAAAGAAAAAGAAATTATTAACAAAAATTACTACACTTAGTGTTCTGTGTTCATATTCAAAGACAGGGTACACTTGTGTTCTGTCTTTGTGTAAATTAGTAAATATATAAAATTTTATGTTCCTTTTATTCACAAATCATAGTTTTAAGCGCATTCTGGAAAGTGAATCTTCAAATTTGTACTCGGATTTAACATTGGCAATAAGGCAAAAACATTCTTCACTTCTTCATTGGAATAATACGTTTGGTTTTTCAAAAACGTTCAGAGCACAAAGCATGACATAGTAAATAATTGATATTTACATGTAATTTTAGGAAAAGACTAGTATAGTACCATTGTCTTTATACTATAACTTGAATAGTCACGTTATTTTACATAGTCAATGGCAGTACCAAGTACCAGTTACTACAAAATAAATAAAGAAATCGTATGGAAAAATATATTTGCAGATAGATAACCGTTGGCCTAACAAGGTTTGGCTAACAAGTATACCGAATGTAAAGCTGGACAATATCACAACACACCGGTGCTGAAGCAGGCAGTGGGGCTTGAGTAATTGCAATTGGTTGTAACGGTAAACAGTTTGCTTTATTGACATAACTTGCCGTAATCAGACTACCTCACCGACTGGCTAATATCACCCTCCACCACCACCTTACTAAAAACATACTTTTGTATTTTGCCAACAAGGATTTTATTATTCATTAGTTGTCAATTTCAAAATGAGGCCGGAGCGAAAGATCTGATCAACTTATACGTATAATTTGAAATTAAATCTATTTAGAGCTTAGGTATTAATACCTTTTTCATTTTCAACAAAGCTGGTATTTGCAGTCTGTTTATATCACACTAAGCAGCTCAATCTTACACTGTATAATGTTGTTAACTATAGTATTTACTTATTGTGCAACCTCAAATACCATTGCACACATACGTGAAATTTTGGGGACTCGTTTATACTTTAAAAACTAATTTCCAACATTCTACTAAGGAACTAAGAATCATAATCCCGCGTACACTGATGTACATAGACCGTGATGCTTTATGTTTAACTGGAAAGTTTATGTGTAAGAATTAACAAAAAACATCATTAGACATTTTGACGGAATGCTAAGTGTCGAAGGAGTTAGAAATACCGCAGGGACATTTAGCATCCTTAATTCCTCACTGTTCCATATTTCGCTTGTGTATCTTAACTATTGTTTAGCAGCACCGAAACACCAGCTTGTGTTTCTGGCCACGGACCGTACACACAAGGTTTGGGATAAGGCCTGTCGTCCCCATACATGACGATTCCCCAAGGTTAGTCTGTTCAGTAGAAGTCAAAGGCAATGCCTCTACAGTTACTAACTTTTAATAGTTAGTAACTCATCTGGACGAAAATGATGACGGAAACAAATTCTATAAAGTCCAAATGTATTGATGAATGTTTAAATGTGGTCTTCACTAAACCCCCCACTATGGTCTTTAAAATAAAACTGAAATGACTTTTGCACGCACACGGTAAGTTCATAATAATACAAATTTTATACAATGTTCAATCTTGACCTTTTGGAAACTCCAGGTTATTCCTAAGCAATTAAACAAATACATTAAACTGTGGTTGAATTTCATCATATTAAAAAAATAGCTAAGAAAAAACAAATATTTAAGAGTAGATCCAAGGTTGACTACACCAAATGACGATTAATGCCCAACATACTAAGATAACAATTTAGTAACACGACACGCTTTGAAAAAGAAAAAAATATTTATTAATTTATTGATAAGTAAAGTCATCATGACAGAATAAGGAGCCGTGGCTTTTCAATTCATTCAAGTGAATGTGTATACTCATAATGTACCTGCACTTATAAGTGAGCACTCTGAGTGATATTGGTTCACTAAAAGCGGTGCTGTTTGTTAATAAAACATGTGGTGGTCCAAGCTTCACCTTCAACAGCGAGTCTTAGCTAATGGAATATTGCATGTGGATATAGCCACCGTTATATGGACTGTACCGCAAGCTGCATTAAGAGGCTTTGCACTATAGACAATGCTGTTTGTAGGTTATAAGTTACTTTGTTTTATAACACCATGCTGTAAGTATAATATTTACAGTTTTCGTATTCTAAATATCATCAAATTAAATCAATAAGTTTATAAAGTGTAATTTGGATATTTCAAGAGGTTAAAATATCGAGTTGTCGTTTATTTGTATTTACAAATACGAACTAAAGTATAAAAATAAAATGACTCGGGTTTATAATTAGTATACAGTTCATAAAAACCACGTATTAATTTCGTTATATATGCATGCAGAGTTACTCAAGTAGAGTTTGCAACACTGAATTTCACTGTTGAATGTACAAGGCAATATTTTGTCTCGTGTAAATCCCAGTGGGGTCATCAGGTAACTTATACACAATGTAAATAAAAACTTTTCTAACATCATTTACGGTGGGTTTATTTATTTGTGAAATAGTTGACATCACAATATTGTTCTTTAGACTGGAAACCCTGTTAATTATATCCTGTTATTTATGCATACAAGCTTTCTGTCAAAAGCTGTGGTTGACTTTTGAAATGTTGGCAATATGCGTTACACTGGTGGCAGTAAACTAAGGCAATATTTTGCCACGTGTTTGGGAAGCCTTGTGGTGGTCTACCCTCATTTATGTATAAACTACACTCCGTTTGTTTGGATTTGTTTAAAAATATCACTTCATCACCATCTAAACTGGTGTTATATTATGTTTACTCAGTGTCTAGATTGAATCGTATGACACAGTAATTTTACAAATTTTAAAATATTCTCTGGTTTTTTCTGGTTTGTTTCTGATTATTTAACTGCTTTAATAAAGCATTCGACCGCAACTTTAGTATTCAAAAATAAAATATTTTATTTCATTAAAGCAGAACAGTTTTCATTTTGTTTATTAAAATTTTACACATTCTTCATTAAATAAGCTTAGTATCATGATCTCATGCTTTTAACAGTAGATATTATTTTAATGATTATTCCTAAAGTAAGTGTGGAAATTATAAATACAAGTAGTTTTTGTTTTTATCAATAAATATGACATATTCATTGCTAGATCACCAACTAGTCAACTGTCCAACTTATCAACGGTCCATTTTACAACCGATTTTAAATAAGCGAAATAATATTTAAGCTACATCTGAGGAATTTTCTAACTCGCCAACAATCTGGAGCCTATTTGCGTCTAACACCGATGAACCAACATTGGCTGGGGGAACACATACAGCTGGACCAGGGACGGCCCTAGAGGGGACCTCCGCATGTTATTAATGTCTTATCTGAAACAGAATTCTGTTGTACAACTTTATTTTTCTGTTTTTGACTTTGATAACATAAAGTATCGTATTTGCAAAAGGAAAACAAAGTAATTTCATTTTTAAGTGTTCAAACAATAGTTTTCAATACTTATTTACATTTTGAATGTTAAAAATAGTTAAGAGCCTAAATTACACGACAAGAAATAGAACAGATTGATAACCTTAATACTTAGTTTTATTATAGTTTTTTTTTTTTACTATACACTTAACAACCTAAGTTTTAGTTCTAAGCAACAAAACACACCTATTTATTGAATATAACACGTGCTAGCTATCACCGAGCGCATTACCACTTGTTTGAACATCTCACTGCATCATTTAGACACCAACTTCACTTCTACAGTAAACCATATTCTCCACTTCTATTTACAGAGAACGTAAGAGACGAAACCCATTAACGTATACAATAAATTCCTCCACTTGTGTAAAACAACACAAGCACATTGCTTTGTATTAACTATAATTCTTTCCTGGGCATGTATGGTACCTACAAAAAAATGTTCACGTGGAAATATTCACTTGTCTATATTTTCATATTTATTTATCTCTACCTCAAAAAAAAAAAAAAAAAAAAAAAAAAAAAAAAAAAAAAAAAAAAAAATTGTTGGAACCATGCTTACTTTACTTTTCTTGAAAAACGTGAGTACGATTAAAAAAAGTATATGTGCTATAATAAATTATGGAAGAATTTATTTTATTAAGGAAATCCGTCTTAACAATGCAATTTGAGGTAACTAGTGATATAGGTACTGCATATTTTAGATTTATGAAATATGACCTAACGTAAAAAAGAAGTAGGCTGTTGAAACCCCCTTTAGTATGTAGTGCTGTGTAAAGTTTTTCTAACAATCTTCGCTCTATCAATACGTCAATTAACCTAGCTTAGGTAATTAGATAAAGATCCTGTAAAGATGCTATACACAGATGGAATTGTTAGATGTGAAAAATCTATAAATAAATTATCTACTAACTATAAAAGTATTTGAACTAATTCCTAGAATATATTGAATGAATTAGCATTGATTAACAGCTTAGATAAACAGACAACTGGAGCCGTAGCTCGTGGCACCGTGGTGGTGCTCTGGCCTCACAAGCCACCGGTCCCCTGTTCGATCCTGGGCAACATTACAGGCCCAAATGAGTGGTCACCTCCTGCTATTCCTTGTGATTCAATGATGTAACGGTGCCATGCTGTTATTATATCACAGCTCAGGCTTATGTGGGGACATAATGGACTGATGGGCATGGTCACGGGCAGAGAAGGTATGGAAAAGAATCAGTTATCATCAAAGAAATAAAATCGCAGAACGATTTTATGTTCACTATACATTAGAGTACTATAAAGAGTGAAGAATTCCAATTTCTCTCAGTTTTAATTAAATTCTTTTAATTTCTCTAATTTTTTAAGAATGATTAGTAGCAAACATTTTTGTTAATTGTATGTTGCTAAAATTGCAATTACTTAATGTATATTGCCACCTTGGAATTTGGATTTATATAATAATATCGCATTATTATCCAATAATTAAGATTGTAAATTCAAGTAACTTTATTGAATCCAAGGATCCAAAATCAAGTTTTGTTCATTTTACCAAGAAAAACGTTCTTGCAATATACGAGTTTGGATCGCGATGTTCCACCATGTGTCGCCTTACCAGATGCTTCCCATCATCTGTTGTTTTCCCAATATATCGGTTGCGACTTTTTGGCCTATTTTTTATCTTGAAACCAAACTTTTTATCTAGTAGAGAATATTTTAGTTATTTTTTCTCCCATTTTAGAGTAAACCGTTTAAAACATTTTGTTGTTTTTGTAACACTAACCCCATCAGGCATTCTTGTAGTTGTAATTAAAACCAGCTAAAAGTACCATTAATGAGTTAATCTCATAGTGTCATTGTTGATGATGAGTTTCTATAATGATCAGTATTGGATTTTGCTATCACTGACTCCCTAGGTGGTCTGTGTGTGTTGGTCACTCTCAGCAGGAAGTGCTATGGTTACTGCTGGTCTTATCACGTTGGTCCTGGGGGGCCAGCATTAATGAGTTCCACAATGGATTTGCACGGCGGAAACCTAATCCCCATCCCAGCAATAAACTTATTCTATTTAAATCCAGGATTTCACAAATTAAGCTCTAATTCAATAGAATTATTAAATTATCATGGAAAGCAATTTAAGTCAAACCATTTGTGAAAACAGAAAACCATAGAGCTCAAAAAATTAATTTAAAAATATTATTCCACTTAAGAAAAGCCAAACGTATACTATTGTAAAATCCCAATATAGACTTTTAAATATTTATTTGAATATCAGACACGAAATAAAAATTATTAACAGCCATACAATTTATTATGTTATGCAGATCAGAAATTCCTGTAATCCTGGGAAGAATTAAAAGCATTTAGGTCTATATTTTGCATCTTTTCTAATGAAAGGGACAGAAAATAGGACCTTTAAAAATTTGTATATCAAACAAGTCCACAGTTTTAAATACTTCCTCAATGGAATATTTCAATCAAAAGTCCGTTACTTACTACTCATTTTGATTGAAAAATTCAATAAAATTTTACCTGTTACAGAAATGCAATATTTTACAACATGCAAATGTTGGAGTTCCAGACTCCGTTTCTACATACAAACATGGGGTTGTACGTTGTGGGGTTCTATGGGTTTGATTCCTAAGATGCCATATAAATCTCAAGAATCTAAATTAAAATAGTATTTACAAAAATTAAATGCTTTGGACAAAGATATCTAAAAACGACCGACACCTGTGCAAATAAAATTATAAAGTATAAGTTGGTTGTATTAAATTTTTATGCACAGACTTATATTTAAATTCAACTGGGGTCTATGATTTACAGTATTGCATGTTGTAGATTATTAACAGCAAAACTCTGTAATCCGAAATTTCATAGTTAATAAGATCACAATAGCCTACCTACACCAAAAGATGCAACAGAGTTTTATGAAATAGGCCTAAGTATATCAAATTTTACACCCAAAATTGACATTGTACTACCCTAAATAATAAGTACAAGGATTTAATTTTATATAACACAAGCTATATAGAATAATAGAAATTATAGATTAATTGTAGTATATTTCTTCAACTTTATTACTTGTCACATTTTCAACAATAAAAAGCACTTACCCATTACTGCTCATACAAATTTGTAAGACTTGTCTGGTTTCTGGGAATCATAAAGGTTATCAGTTCAGTTGCGCTTCTGTGTAAATTTATTCGCCAACTTTTCCAATAAACTGCTTTAATGAAGTGCGTCCAAACATTACACTCAGGAAATTTGTTTTAAACGGTAGTTTAATGTTATTAATTGTTATAAAAGTTTGTAAAAGTTATAAAAACAAAGGTCGGATGTATATTGTCTTGGACATGTGTACATATCACTTTGTTAACCACTTTAAAGTTAACGACTTCGTATACATATCACTACTATATATAGTCAAAAGTGTATATAGTCGTGGAAGTGATCTAATTTTGGAAAATACCATCCAGATCCGAATGAGAACTTCTGGGTCGAGTAATGAACGAAACTTTTCATTACGGTGCAAATAGCCAGTATAAAACCTTTTAAAACATTTCACAATTTGTAGTTCATTGTTTTATAATAATTAAACGGAATCTAATTTGTATATAATCTGTTTGAACAAAAGTTTGAGAAAACAAATAAAAATCGGACTAGCGTGTTTACATAGGAAAAGTATAGTTTGGGACAGAAAAAGTAGTTTTGAGACAAGAAAAGAAATGTTTGTGACAGGCAAACATTGATCATAATTTGTTGTATTACTAGGCAATTTATGAGATTCTCAGATTTCAGTTGTATGGTAGGTATAATAAATTTATTTCAAATGCACAGCGTAGGCCTAATAAAAAAATACATTTTTAACAATTGTCGTGAAAGTAATTTGCAGTTAAATTCCTGGCTGAAAGTGTTGTCTACAATGTGGTGAATTACTTATCCGAAAGACCTACCCGTTAATAAGATAGTTAATACATTTCTTAATTATAGAATAAAATAGTAAAAATCGTAATAGATATTTGTGTATCTGTTGAGCCATTCAATATATGGACTTACAAATGATTTCCGGTATTTTAGCTATTAGTAGTTTTAATGATGTTATTAAGTTTATTGTAATACATAAAGTAATTATTTTCCTATATCTATTTCTAATTCATTCTAATTCATTCTAATTAATGGTAATCTTTTCAGCAATACCAAACCACTGTGTTGAGAGAAGAAAACAAAAACATTTACTTAGACCGTACTAATTAAGCTTACATGGAACGGATTATTTCAAGATCAATTAATTAAAATTGCAATCGATAAAGTAAACCTAATATAACAATGACTGCTTACATTGATTGAATAAAGTAAACAGAAAACTGTCAAATACATTCGCAACGTCAGTAACAATAAATTTACTGACATCCAAACGCACGTTTATCCTTTATTTACAATTTGCCTAAATATTTGAATAGGAAGCTAAATATTTGATTTTTGTTAACATTTAAATGAAGTTTGATGTACTTCATATAGATATAAAAAGTTATTTTTATATATTTATGGACTTTTGCCTTTAAAAAGGGTATAGTTTTAGTATTTCCGTATAAAATGAAATTGTTTAACTGTAAAGTCGTTTTCAGGAAATGCAGCAATAACTCATTGATAGTAAAACATACTTTAAGTTTAACTTAATTAATAGAAAAGGATACGGTAATAAAAAAGTGAATATTATTGCTGCTAGCAATTTGTATGAAAAGGAATGAAAATAGAACATTTTTTAATTTCATCAAGACAACATTAATCTATATCTATAAAAGAGGAAGTATATATATATATATATATATATATATATATATATATATATATATATATATATATATATATATATATATATATATATATATATATATATATATATATATATATATATATATGTGTATGTTGCCTATAGACTCCGAAACCGCTCAACAGATTGCAACGAAACTTTCAGGCATTATTAAGCATTATTCAAGGATGGTTTGTGTGAAGTTTAGTGCAAATCTGTCCAAAGGGCTCTGACCCAGATGGCATACAATGGTGCAGTGTCAGGTTTTAGAAATTTAGTGTTTACAAAATGAACTGATGTAATTAAAAAATTTGAAAGTTTCATTGAAGCAGATGCTTAACATCATAGAAGTAACCAGGTATGAGGTATAATGTTGATGTTTGTGTTGTCTTTCTGGCTCCGCCCTACGGAAGCTCACAATTACACTAAAAGCCTACAGGTGGTGAAATTTGACACGGACGATTCTCTTTCTCCATAGGTGCACCATAGGTCCATAGGTTTTGCAAATATAGTTTTTTAAGCTCTTTAGGGCTCCACCCCACTGGACTTCAAAATTACTTTAGGGTCACAAGGGTTGAAATTTGATGGACGATTCTCTTTACCCATAGGTACACCATAGGTCTATAGGTTTTGCAAATATAGTTTTTTAAACACTTTAGGGCTCCGCCTCAATGAACTTTGAAATTACTTTAGGACCTCCGGAGCTGAAATTTGACTTGGACGATTCTCTTTGATCATAGGTACTCACTAGGAAACGGTTTTACAAATATGGTTTTTAAGCTCTTTAGGCCTCCACCCCACTGGACTTCAAAATTACTCTAGGGCCACCGGGGTTGAAATTTGATGGACGATGCTCTTTACCCATAGGTACTTACTAAGAAACGGTTTTCCAAATATAGTTTTTTAAGCTCTTTAGGGCTCCACCCCACTGGACTTCAAAATTACTTTATTGCCACCGGGGTTGAAATTTGATGGACGATGCTCTTTACCCATAGGTACTCACTAAGAAACTATTTTGCAAATATAGTTTTTTAAGCACTTTAGGGCTCCGCCTCACTGGAAATTGAAATTTCTTTATTACCTCCGGAGCTGAAATTTGACATGGACGATTCTTTTTGCTCATAGGAACTCACTAGGAAACGGTTTTGCAAATATAGTTTTTTAAGCTCTTTAGGGCTTCACCCCACTGGACTTCAAAATTACTTTAGGGTCACCACTGTTGAAATTTGATGGACGATTCTCTTTACTCTTAGGTGCTAACTAAGAAACAGTTTTGCAAATATTGTTTTTAAGCACTTTAGGGCTCCACTTTAGGGCCCCACTGGACTTTAAAATTACTTTAGGGCCACCGGGGTTGAAATTTTAATGTACGATTCTTTTTGTTCATAGGTACTCACTAGGAAACGGTTTTGCAAATATAATTTTTAAGCTCTTTAGGGCTCCGCCCCACTGGACTTTAAATTACTTTAAGGCCACCATGGTTGAAATTTTACTTGGACATGCCTCTTTACTCATAGGTACTCACCAAGTATTGTTTTGCAAATATATTTTTTAGTAGGGCTGTGCTCCACTGGACTTTAAAATTAATTTAGGGCCTCCGGGGTTGAAATTTGACATGGACGTGCCTCTTTGCTCATAGGTGCTCTTGCATTTGCAATTACGATCACTAAGATACAAGGCAAACTTTGACTATTCTGGCTTTAAATTTGCAAAATGCCTGTTTATCCTTTGGCCTTACGGTAATATTAATATACTTACTTTCTATGCCATTGACTTTTTTGTTATATTAAAAAACTTAAAACTTAACTTATCTTTTTTTATATTAAAATAGTTTTATTTATGTAAACAACTTAATGTGAGCGCAGCAACGCGCGCCGGGTAACTGATAGTAAAATATAAATACTCAACCATAGAAAAAAACCTGATGACGATAGTTTTAATAATTAACTTTTATCAAAAATACGTATTCTCACATTTAGAAGTCTTTATATTAAATAATATTATTAAATTGTAAAAATCTTTCATTTGTAGCATATTAGAATTTTATATCTCTTACATATTGGTAGTTTCAATGAGTTTTCTCCACCGTAGACTATAAGAGAATCATAATACTTAACCCATTTTAGAAATGTAATAGAAATAATGTAGCATTTTTTTAAGAATCATGCTTCAGATCCTTATGTAGTTCTAGTTTTCAATTTATTTCTAAAAGGGAAGTTCGCTTGAATAACGAGTACCCTGATATATCCTGGTGTTTCCCCACGTTAAGCTCTGATATCCTGTAAATCTCGAGATAAGCTGTAAGGTGCGAGATGCCCCGGCCCCCTAATGGTGCGGCTGTTTTTAACTACAGCACACAGACTAATAACGAGTATCTGCAAGCTGCACTCCACTTCATTGAAGCTAATATTCTAAAACTCAGTGAAGGATATGAGTGGGGGAATATTATTGTAGTTTGTGATTTACTGTAAAGAATTACTTAAAATAAATTTGGATTGATTAGACTTTTAAATTGCTAAAAAATGCTGGTATCTTTATAATGTACAATTACATATCCTTCCTTGAATTAATATCGTATGATTTCTTTCATTAAGTCTTCCTATTGATTAGTATACAATTGTAGTATCCGATTGCTACATTGGCCATGGTCTGGTTTCTGCATGGTTGATTGGACGTCTCTATCAATAGACAGAGCAGATAGTGATCAGAATCACCTGCGTCTACTTACTGCTCGTCACTCATAACGTAGTTACAAACTATTGAATGGCTGTCGGATATGCTACGATTTAAATTAATTAAAATTTGTTTTTTCTTCAAAATATATATTCATTTTATACAAATTATAGCTTGAATAGGTTTTTTGGCAACAAATTAATGTCATGTGATGTATGCTATTTGCAAAATAATATGGTAACAGATATAGTTAGATAACGTTATTGGATAAAAGAGTAAAAATTGATAGTTCTCATTGTATAATGATGATGTTAAGTTGATGTGACAGTAAAGTTGGCCGTGTAAATATTCTCCCCTAATTATATTATTTTTGAACCATATTAATAATTCCTCGCACATCTCAGCTCGTTAACTGATCATTTGTGCACAGAATCTCATGCCTTGCGACAACTGAGTCAAGACGCATTAAAATTTAATGCATCTATTTAATTAATTTAATAAAATTTAATTTAATTTAAGGCCATTTAATGACCTTTGGTGTTGGAAATAGTCTTAATATATATAAAGTAGGTAGATTATTTTAAAGAAGCAACTCATTGAATTGCAATTTGTATGTACGAGTATTTGGTATTTTCGAAAATTACAAAAGGATCAACTAATGGTCGTTTTACTCAGCTTTAAAAATGACGTATTCCTAAGAAATACATAAATCATGTAAATAAAAATTCTCCAGTATCTATACAACGTGACCGCTGCTATGCAATTGCTTATTGCAACACAATCGAAACCAACTTCTATATCTTATTGCTGGACCTAGGGTTTGAAACGGGTGTGCATTTGATTAGAAACAAAAACTCATAACTCTGTAGTGTGAAATTTCTAACTAACGGGATTGGCGATATGAATCAATCAGTAATCAGGAACGTTGTTTTAGTTTTACTTTCAGTAAAAAGTAGAGTAGATAACTATCAAAACAAATCGATTTGGTACTAATTTTGGTTTATTTTTTCCTGTTTAAATTTGTTCACGAGTAAAGTCATTTTAATCATAAAAAACTCATTTATCACATTATATAGTTCTTGTTATGAAGACAGAACTGGCTTAGCTCAGAAAAAACAAGTCAATTAATATATGTTCTCAAAGAGAGTATTATATAAATTAAGCTTAATTATTATAACCTTACATTAGTTTAGGGAGCTGACAGCAACCAGTTTTGAAAGAAATTTTTTTTAACTAATAAATAAATTTATTTTTGTATTTATGTGTTATTTTTATTGTTAATGACTTATTCTTATAGTACAGATGTTACAGAGTAGATTTATAAAGTCAAGTATACTGAATCATTATATGAATCTGCTCCCCCAAAAGACCAAATTAATTATAAATTTTCTAATATGGTTCATCACAGGATCTTATTGACTGTGTTGCATAGGCTTACAAACTTTGCTAAGATATATCATTACCAACTTATAAAGTACAATCATATAGTATTAAGAGGTACAGTCTGGTTGTCAAAGAAGGATTCACTACACCATCTACGATAGGTAGGTTTTGTATAATGTCCATAAAAGACTTTTCATCGGAATACCACTATAGTTGTCACAACTGTAAAAATGAAAAAAAAAACAAAACAAAAGCTGAGGGCGCATAAAAAAGTGCATCACTCTAAAGGAGTCGATGTTGTGTATGCAACATATTCAGACCGCATCAGGTGAAAGCAGCTCTAATCGGCTAAAAGTACTCGATTATAAAAAGCTTAAACACAGTTCTAAAGTTTCAAAATATTGTTTAAAAATGTAAAATGTTTTTATAACCGTGATTTATTAATTTTAAGTAACACTAATTTTCATTTGTTATGCCTATGAGTTATGAAATTTATTTAAACGGTTGTAGGCAATTGAACTCAATCAATTTGTATTATAACTTTTTAAGTAAAATACGCTTCACAATAAAGATCGTGTTTATTTACGGATTGTCTCTTAGCTTTTGTGTATATTTCATATATTGGTATATAGGTTATAAAAAATCACTCAATTACTTTCTAAGACGTTATGGTTCTTAAAGTCTTAATTCTAACATGAAGCTATGCTGGTTTTGTTGATTTACTTATTTACCTACTGAATATCCCAAATTTTTTAACTGAACTCTAATGAATATAGCACCAAGATTTGGTTAAAATGAAATTAAAAATAATTTAATATGTTTATTAAAATTTTGTTGTTTTAGACATTAATGACTATCTATGATAGATTTGAATCAATATCACTAGGTAATGTTTTATTGCATTTTGATGGTTATGTAATAGTGGTGAAACACGGTTAATCCACAAAATGATGTGTACACCGGATCTCCCAAAACAGTCTGAGCTTATCTTTCTACATACAATATTCCATTATCTAAGACTCTAGAGGGTTTGTTAGCTCCACGCAGCCCAGTGTTTAGTCAGTAAACATCGACTGTAATTAATAGTAGTATCTTGCCATTGTATCCACATTCGTACATTACAATATTGATGCGTAATTGAGCTTTATATTTGTTGACCAACACTGATTTCAATCAATATTTCTGAAACATCTCATAAATCAGTTAATGTGTTTATGGGATATCAATACTTAAAAAGTTTGTTTAGTGAAACACAACATTTTGTATATATTGAAATTTGAACTGTAATTTTGTTGTGAAATAGGGTGTTGAAACGTTTAGCTGCAACGATTTTCCTTGCACCAATACTTGAGTGCATAATTGGTGTAAAACCTTTTACTTGCAAGTTGCAATCAATGTGGCTGTAACATTAATAGAGAATAAATACGAAAAATAAAAACCTCTGGAACTAGATCTAAGCTATAAAACATAAAAAAAAACATTTGTTTCAAACTACCTGAATTGTTCTAATATTTTTGTTGACTAATAAATGGTGTAATAATTATTATAATCATAATCACTTTCAACTATTAAACACATAGCTGCCAATATTGATTACAGAATAGTAAATTAGTCGTCATAGGATAAACTAATCTATCTTAGTTCTATCTAACTAATCTATTTAACTAGGCTTAAAATAATCTATCTTCTTAATTCAATGAGTGTTTCGTCTGTTACATCCCTTTTTCTCTCGACCTAAAGAACCGATTTTAAAGATTGAGGTGTCATTTAAAGCTTATGATCCAGCGTGTGTGCGAATGGTGATAAAAAGTTGATTTAGTTTCGGTCTTCGCCCCTTAGCCCTTGCATTATTGCTAGAATTAAATTAATCGTTTAATTCTATCGTTTCTATCGTTTAATTCGTTTAATTGCTAGAAATTAATCGTCTTTAAATGCATAATAAACATAAATATTGTTTGAAAAGTTATACTTTACTGTGAGTTTCTCACGAGGAATAATAAATATACTACAACATGTGACGCACGGGCCTCCTAGTACATTTAAAATCCTGATATTAATAATAATAATACTAATAAAACTGGCCAGTTAAGACTCATAGTCACCTTTGGGCTAGTAGCCCATTGTTGAACAGACGGCAATGTTAAACAAACGCTTTTATGCAAAACATGGTATTTTATTCCCTTGTTTGGACGCCGTTTTTCAACAGATTTTCTTTAGACTTGGTAATTGTTTAGTTAAATTGTTATATTAGGTCCCTCATACCTCAAATTTTTGAAAAGTTACAAATATTACTCTCTGTGCCGACGCAAAGTAACTCGATTTTCCTTATTTTTAATCTTTTTTTGTACGCATACCATTAATTTTTACTCGTACATCAGGTGTGAGGGACCTAGAACTAACCATAATCTTCAGTAAATCAAAAATCATTTACCAATACACATCCAAAAACACCGTCCGAAACAGGGGAATACGGAGGAATTTTTTCACTGTTTTTACAAGGGTGAAGATGGCTTTTAATCGGTACCTGCAAATTATAGCCGGTGGTTTGTGGGTCATGACTCACGATGATGCTATCTAGGCTTTTAATACATATATACATTAATGGATTATGAGTGTGAACGTGGGTGGGATTGCCTTGTGTAACTTACCTACTGACAAAGACTAGCTGATCCATGCGTCAGTTAATCATTGATTAATGCACATATGAACAGAGGCAGCTGTTTCAAGTTTCGAATCTTCTTAAGCTTCTTAATTTTCTCAAAATAGAACCTGCAACCTTTGGAGTCAAAAGCAAGCTCAACATCCCTACGGACTCAGCTATCCATCTAGTTTGGTTGAACTCAATTTGTTCAAATGGAGTGAGTGACCACCGTCACATATCTAAACAATAAAACTTAAGTAACAGCAACAAAGAAGTTAAAAAAAAAAAAAAATCATTGGTGACCGAGAATTCCTAATTTGTTATCAACAGCTCAAATTCAAATAGCCTCATTGTAAAAAGGAAATTTTCTGTATGCTATACCACACTCGTATTTTAGAGAACAATGTTGAGATGGAAAAGATTTTCCTTTAGGTTGTAATTATGTAAAGAAATATTTAATAAATTAAAGTATAACCCATTCGATGAACTTTCTCCGCAAGTTTAAGTATCAATATCGTTTTTAGCATACATCCGTATTAACATATAATACGAAAAACAGTATTGAAAAACAGGAATGTAACTCTTTATTATTAACGATAACTATGGAAACGTTGAAACAAATAGAATTAATTGCTTAAACTGGTTGACCAGAAACATCAGTTAGTATAGAAATTTAATTAGTTAAACAGAACAATTCTCATGTTTGTCCGTGGTTTTGAAATTATTTCTTACATCAAAGATTTGAGAGAAAATCAATAAAATTGAATACATAATTTTAGACATATTAATCACCACATACCAAATGACATCATTCATCGGTAAGAAAACACTAAAATATTTAATACTACAATGATAATCAATTCATAAAATTCTTAAATAATCATAAATAGTAAATTTATAATACATTTTTAAAGTATTCTAAAAACTCTATTTTATTTTCTGTTGAGCATTATTATTTACAGGGTGATTATTATTACCATTTTTATATTTGCCAACATTAGAATATACATATCAGAGTTTTTGTCGACTAGTTTCTTTAGCCTCCAATTAGCTTTTATAATAGGACCCTACCTGATCAACCATTTTGATAAGGAAATATTATTTGACACCAAATTGAACGTTTACTGTTTCTGAGTTCCGCAATCTGTCGTGTAATGTAAACAATCTAATTTTTTAAAATTAAATATTTATTCAAATCAAAAATCATTTATGGATCAAATTAATCTCCTGGAAAACTAAAATTTACTTCCTATAAAACTGACCCATAAAACAAAATCTTATCATATTTAAGTTATTATTAAGAAAAATATTTTGCTAGAATTAACAGATTTTTTCAATGGGACGAATAGATTTAACGGATGCACAAATTAACATGAAACTAAGAACCATAACACAAAGATTCGTTAATTTTTAGCATTATTTACAGTAAATATGGATTAATTAGTACCATCATTATTCAACTTTATTCGCTATAAGGTAACCAACTTCAAGCGATAGAATTTAATATTTTTACAGTGATATATCAGTTTATTATTGTTCAAAATGTTGTTTTTATTATTTTTAAAATATTGATGACATTTTAATTCCTGTTGCAGTAGTAATGACGTGATACAAATATTTGTTTGTCAGAATGTAGTATTTGCGGGCAATATTAGCCGGTTAGCGGTGAACTCTGATTGTTGGCAACTTGTGTCAACAGAACAGTCTGTTTACAGCCAATTCCAATTACACCGACCCAACTATACCTGCCTCAATACCGGTATGATGTGGCTAACTGGCTACATTCTACATGTGAGACTCAATAATCAGCTAGTCTTGAATGGCATCATAGTAACACACTATTTCTACAATTGCCACTCATTAATGGTCGTTTTAAAATACGCCAATATTGAATAGAGATGTTTAAGTGTATAGTGATGAGTTAATTATAAATGTTGCGATTGCACATTTGACTCTCTGACCTTTTTGAAATATTTCAACATAAAATGAGGATTTGAGCCAACAGTACTATAAATATTATATGTTTAATTATCAGAGAAAAAATAATAGTGTGCCTAGTTTTGCAAGTTTTTATTTAAAAATAAAGGAATAGAAAATATTATTATTATTTACTAAGTACGAGTTTGATAAATATTTACTGTGTCACACATGCTTATTTTTCTCTTAGAATTTAGTGGATCGATTTTAATTTTATTCAAAATGTTAACTTAGTGTAAAAAATAATGTCTAAATGTTATTAGTCACAACCTTAACAATGTAGTGATTATTCTGAAATTATCACACCGTTTATAAGACTCTGTTTCTCTTAGTTCAATAATCATCCGTTTTTCTCGATTCCAACTGAAGTTTTCCTTTAGTTTTGATGAAACTACCAAAGTGTAAGAAAGGAAATATAGCTCAGTTATTCTTCTTTAATATGACACCTTAGTTACAGATCTAGGCTGCATTTAGTAGAAAATAACAGGATTCTAAAAAAACCTAGCATTTGCATTGAGATAATAAATTATTTTAGACAGTTAGGCCTATAGCTGAAAATTAGAAATTGTATTTAAAAATACTAAAACCAGAGCCGACGAGATCCGTCTTTTGACTTTTATAAAAAGTTAAGAGCCAATCTCTATCTTAATTGGTTAGTTTCAAAACACGATTCCCGTAAACCTCCGCATCTATAAAACTTGCTACTAGAGAAAAACAGATCATTTTAGACAGTTATAACTGAAATTAGAAATTTTATTTAAAGATTTCTATAAAACCAGAGAAGACTCGATCCGTCTTTCTACTTTTAGAAAAAGTTAAGAGTAAATCTCTATCTTAACGAGTTAATTTTAAAACACGATTCCCGTAAACCTCTGCATCTATCAAACTCGCCTAGCGCTACGACCGCGAGGAAGCATTCGGTAACGTTGTTCGGGCTCAGGTAGACCGGAGCCTCAGTTGTATAATAAATTTAATACATTATATAAAATTTTTATATGTATATTTAATATACAGTTTTATATTAAATTTGAAAATATTAAATTTATTAATAAATATATATTTTTATCTAATGAAACATTAGATTTTATAAATATGACGGATTGTTTAAAAACGTTGAAAATAAACGACAGTATTTTCTATAAAAACTTTGAAAGGTTATATAATAGTAAAAAATCTAAACTATCAAGTCCTAATGTTTCTAAGCATGATAGTAAAATTACGTCTAACTTGCCAATCACACATGATGTACGAAGGTTGGGCGCGAAGAACTCAAAAGATCGTTCATTGTCCTTTTTTCATTCTTGCAGTTCTTTCATCCAAGCTTTACATTTTCTTATAAGAATATTCCATGACATCATCCAGGTAGATGAAGTCACATACAACTACGTGAAATATATTTAAGAATAGAAAAAGGAATAAAAAAAGACAGTCGACAAAACATTTTGAGTACTCTTCGAATACGGTAATATTGAACGAATTATTATAAAAAATGTACGACCAACCACAAAAATTCTAATTAATATGATGACTTCTTTTAATGTTTACTTAGATACAATGATGTATTTTCTCAAAGATTTTGAAAAAAATTATAGTAAACGTTGAATGCTCTTTAATATTCGCCTTTAAATATTAGGTTAAATTATTTAACAATGTCGTTCAAATAAATAATAACACCAATAAAAAAAAATAAAAAAAATCGTCTGGTTCAAACTAGGATCAAACTGGGTTTCATTACGAAAGTAAAAGTATGGTGTACGAAGGTATGGAAGTGTGGTGTAAGAATATTTCCTATTATTATACAAGAGGTTAAATACCTGAATTGTCGCAGTAATCCTTGTCCTCCAGTAGTATAGGCTACCGGTTTCGACACATCAAGGTGTCATTGTCGAGCCTAGGGGTCACCTTGATGTGTCGAAACCGGTAGCCTATACTACTGGAGGACAAGGATTACTGCGACAATTCAGGTATTTAACCTCTTGTATAATAAATTGCAAAGTAATCCGGAAGGCAACAATCAAATATGAAGAATATTTCCATTTTTATAATTCCTTCTAAGACTTAGTATGTCTTCATTATTTAGAGGAATTAAATGAACGTTTCTCAAGTTAGATTTAAATATAACATGATAAAAAAATAAAAGGGTACTTTGTTTGAAAATGTATGTTAAATTAAAAACGTTAGTAACGGTACAGATAAAACTCATCAATGCTTATTTCCATACTTAGTAAATACATACTTATTTAATACGCTAAGAGTTTTTTTGTGTAGAGAACTCTTCCTACCGATTTTCACTCCTCCTCAACCGATTTTAAAGTTTTTGGTGTCGTTGGATAGGGCTTAGTCTGTAGTTGTTTCAGCCAAAAATTTATGAGAATCGGTCTTAAAATAAGGGCGCTATCCACAAATTAAATTTGAAATTTTCCCATTAGAACAACATTGAGATTGGTTTGAGAGTTTTAAACATCTGTTAATTTACAGTTGTAGTTTTTGGCGATCACTGATATTCACAATATTGGATTGGTCGGATGTCATTGATTTAGAACTAAATGTAACTTTTGTACTGAATCAAAATAAATTGCTCGATGTCGAGCAACACGTGCACTAGTATAATTTAATATTTTTGTTCATGGAGCCTTTTGAAGGGAAATTTAGGGGAAATCTTTATAAAATAATTATAAAATTCAAACACCATCTTTCTTATGTTATTACTTCTGTGTAACAAAGGTCAAATACTGTTTGCACATGAAATGATATACAGTGTCAAAACACTGTACGCTGAAGTTTTCTGTGTACACTATTACATTAACTACGACTCTAGAGAGGGGGTGAGCTTCGGGAATCTCAGTGTTTAATTAGTAAACAACGTGAGTGGTTAATGCTAGTGTCTCGGACCTTTTGCCTAATCATCCATTTCAGTATGAATGTCCAATTGAACTACTTACAATGTGCTATTGCTCGGTAAACTTGTAACATTTTTCGTATTCATAGTAATATCAGTCACAGACTGTACAAACAAATAACACATAATATGCCAAGCCCTTTTTTTTACCAAGACTTTTGTCTTTCAAGACGAGCTTGTTCGCTCAGCTCACGCTCCTCCATGACGAGCT